>CM050212.1:30734568-30807068 GCA_027475355.1 Coilia nasus | reverse complement strand
CAGAGATATTGCTCAGATGAGATCATTGCTGAGGGGTCCTATGTGAATCATTCAGCCTAAGCCCTTCATCCTGATCCCACTGGGGTAGTGGCAGTCTCCAGCCACCCCACTGGCAACAAACGTACGCACGTATGCACGCACGCACGCACGCACGCACGCACGCACGCAGACCAGCAGAATGGTGATGTACCACACACAGACCTGCCAGCATTGCAGATCAGAGTTGAAAATTAGAACTTTATTTTGTGGGTGTATCCATAGGCTGTATACTTATGTTTGTAAATAATCGGCTGAACCCGAAACACACTGGTATCTTTTAAGTGAACAGAACTGAAAGCTACTGCTAGAATAAGCACTATAGCGTTAAGACCTTGCAGTCTTTAAAGGTGTGGACTTCACAGGTCATCATCTGTCATTCAGCTGTTCCTGAGTAAGTAAGTAGTCAAATATAAGTGGAAAAATGTCCTGCCACTTCAATGTGACACCTAATGTAAACAATACAGAGCTTTGTTTAGTTATGCAAGGTGACTAATATCCTTCATCAGCATCATACTAGGAAATGACTGAATAAACATTCCCTCTGTGTACACAGGGCCTGTTTGAAATGACGTAGGGGAGATTAGGGTTGAAGGGTATGTGCCTGTGTGCAATAGCAAAACCTCAGCATGGCAGTTCAATTAGATTAGTATTTAGGCTAGTATTTAGACTAGTATTCAGATTGGTATTTAGACTAGTATTTAGATTTAGCCTGGGCCCGGCCATACTGCCTGTGACGCTGCACAGAATTTCGCATTCTAGTCAGTCTGGCCAACCTGCCTATTCTCGGCTGCTCTTCTGCCTGGAAAATCAGGCACCAATGAAAAACAAAAGCTACATATATGTCATCGGAATCAGTGGTCTAATTTGCATATACAAAGGCATTTGATAAACGTCCAATGATCCCGCCTCTAACAACTTTCCGTCTATGGGATCTTTGCCAGACCAAGCCCTGTCTATGAGCTTGGTGCGACAGCCAGGCTAATTTAGATTAGTATTTAGATTAGCCTAGCATTTAGATCAGCATGTAAATTAGTATTCGGGTATATACACAACATGACAGTTGAATTGGTGTAGTATTTAGATCAGTATTTAGATCAGTATTTACATCTGTATTTAGATTGGTATTTAGATCAGTATTTAGATTAGTATTGGGTTTCATACACAAGAGATGTGGATTGTGAGCCTGGGAGCCTTACGAGGCACTGCACTGTGTGCCATACTGTGTATGTGTGTGACGGGGGGGGTGTGTGGTATAATTGTGTGTGTGTAATTGTGAGTGTATGTTTGGGGGGGTGGATTTTGAGTGTTTGTGCGTGTGTATATATGTGTGAGTATGAGTATGAGAGTGAGTGTATGTAAGTGTATGTGTGTGGGATTTTGAGTATTTGTGTATGTGTATGAGTATGACTCTGTGCGTGTGTGTATGTATGTGTGTGAGTGACCTCATTCCAAAGGTCTCCGTAGGCCTCCTTCATTTCTTGCGCCAGGATGGCGGACAGCGCCCCCTTCAGGCTGTCCTCCAGGAGACACACACACTCGCTCAGCTGACACGCGGCCGCCACTGCTCTCCTCCTCTCCTTCTCCTCCCTCTGCTCCGCCTGGCCCGCTTTGGGGGTGCAGGGATCCACCCTGCTCCTGTCTCCATCTGAAACACACACACACACACACATACACAGAGTTATGAGGATCAAGTCAAGTTGATAAACAAAGGCCTGTTACATACTGAGATGTTCACTCTTCCAAGCAACAATGCTGCAGTTTCATTTCTGTACTTAAACAATATGTAAATGTCATGTTTTAAATATGTCCATAATGTATGTAGGGGCATAATGGTTTTGTGTATAGGCAGTAAGATCATGTTTCAGATATGTCCATACTGTACGAAAGGGCATAATGCTTTTGTGCATAGGTAGCTATACTAATGCACAGACCCTTTAGCCGACTGCCATACCATCTCTCATTTCATTGTTCTGGCTGATTTTCTGACTGACTGACCTTTCTGTGCAGGCTGCCAGCTGGGACAGGCAGTGCCTTGGCCAGCCGTGATGGTGGGGCTCAGGACCCCTGGCTTGAGCCGGTCCACCTCCTGCATCAGGTCTGCCTTACTCAGTGCTCGAACGCCACTCAACACAGCCTTGCTGCACAGGTTCTTATCATTCCTGCGGCAGGGGATGGGGGTACAGGGATAGACAGAAGTGGGGAGGAGAAAAGAGATAGAGAGAGATCGAGAGACAGAGAGAGAGAGAGAGAGAGAAAGAGAGAGAGAGAGGGAGAGAGAGAGAGAGACAGAGAGAGAGAAGGTGGTAGAGGGGCAGACAGAAGTGGGGGAAAGAGAAGAAAGTGACAGAGAAAGATGGAGAGAGAGACAGAGAGAGAGAGCGAGAGAGAGAGAGAAAGAGAGAGAGGAAGAGAAAGAGAAAGAAAGACAGAGAAGGTAGTAGTGTGCAGTCAGAGGAAGATTAGGTAGGGAGCCAGTGAGTTGCAGGCAGAGAGTGATGATGGGAAGATTGCAGAGAATGAGAGAGACAGAAGGAGAGAGAGAGCAAGAGAGAGTGTAGACAGTGAGTGAGTGAGGGAGAAAGAGCATGTGAGACAGACAGAGAGAGAGAGAGAGTGAGAGAGAGGTGGTGAGACAGAGCAGAATGGATGAGAGGAGTGAGGGATGAGGTGGGATGACAGGTCGAGAGAAGAGGGGAAAATAATTGGAACACAGCGGGGGAGTATCTGATTAATTCAACAGTGCGAGACAAATGAAATCCACCGAGGAGAATTTTCCACACACACAGGCACCCACACACACACACACCTTACACACACATGCACACCAGTTCCATATATATACCAACCTTTGACCTGTGAGAAAAAGTATAGCTCTGAAATATCATATATCTTAGACCAAATGAGAACATTCACACACACCTACACAAGCTCCCATAAGCTTGTTCACTAGTACACACACACACACAGTGAGAGAGAGAGAGAGAGAGAGAGAGAGACAGAGAGAGAGAGAGAGAGAGACAGAGAGAGAGAGAGAGGATAGAGAGACCTACACATAAACCAGATATATGCAAGAGAAAGAGACACAGGAGAGAGAGAGAGAGGGAGAGAGAAAAGCAGAAGGAAAGAGAGAGAGAGGAGAACAACGGAGAGGATAAAGGAAGACAGAGAGAGAAGGAGAAAGAGAGAGAGGAGACTAAAAGACAGAAGAGAGAAATGTGCGAGTATGTGTGTGAGCTGCTCACGTGCAGAGGATGAGGCCACTCTTTGGGCAGAGCTTCTGGTACTGCAGACAGCACTGCAACACACGGTCATCATTATTCTCCGTCTGCAGCCCACCTGAGGGAGGGGAGGGGGTGGAGGGAAAGAGGGAAAGGGTGGGGGGGGGGGGGGTTACCAGCGTGCAGAGAAGAGAGAAGCAGAAGGCAGAGGAGAACAGAGAGAGAAAAGAAATGAAAGAAATGTGGATATCTTGAGATATGAAAGTGACAGCGGTGGACACACAGTAAGTCACACTTGTTGAACTTGTGTGGACAGAGCACATATCTGAATCAATGTGATGAGAGAAAGACTGGAGACTTATCCAGCTGTGATACTGCCTTGAGAGTGTGGAGGAGAGGAATGCAGCTGGGCCACAGTGGAGCTCTCTACTAGGCTTGGGCGCTATTTTGAAAATACTGTATGCCGGGGTATTTGTAAATACTGAAGGTAAGTTTTTAATACCGTGGCCTCCTACAGGTCACAGTGAGACATGCTGAATTAGTTTGCTAAGCTATCAGAGTGGTAGAGAAAAGCTGTGACTGATACAAATGAAGTACTTCATTGCATTCCATATGAAAAGTTCAAATAAAAAAGCACTGCAGTATAGTAAATCATTCAGTGCTTCTACGCTAGTTGTCTGATTTATGTTGATTAAAACTGGCCTACTGACATAAGGTGTAGCCTACAGGTGTGACATATCAGTAAAATATCGCCGTATGAAAAATCTGATACCGCCCAAGCCTGCCTACTCTCGACTGCCTCATCACGAGTATGACAAGGACACGACCTAAGAAGGGGAGCCAGCCCCCACAGTGAAGCCAGACGCTGATGACGTCCCTGTCCGACGTCTGGACACCAAGGTCAGACTTCCGCTTGGCAGCGCGCTAAGGAATGTCACGGCAGACTGGCAGCAGAGAACGCCCCCTGCTGGCCACAGGGAGGTGTTGCGTGTTGCTGCCGTGAATGGCTCGCTACTTGAAAGAGTGGCAGACATCTGTGATTGGACCAGAGTCACTCAAACCTTCTCCAAAAAAGATGCGTCTACAGTCCATTTTGTCTGTTCCTGGTCAGGAAACACATACATGCAAAATGTTGCCCAATGTTTCAAGTGGCAAATGCCATGTGGATCTTGGAAACGTTAAAATCTCTATTTGGAATTGCATAGTTTTATGCAATTAAAAGTTTTTTAAGCTTGATGACTAAGTTGACATGTACAGGAAGGCACAGGAAGGCACGTGACGTGGACTACCATAGACTGTCGTAGCTCTGCTGTACTGGAGGCGACGCATGATGTAGGAAAGGAGTCTACACATCCACCTACACACACACATCCACCCACCCACACACACACACACACAGAGCCCCCTAAGAGCAACGTGATGCTCCGGTGTCATCAAAGACACTCTGCCATCAGTAGCCTAGCAGGAGACATGCGCCCTGAACTCAGAGTATGCTTCACAGGGCCCATCATCTTTTACGTAACTAAAAAACCTTTATAGTCCTTTATAGCTCACCATGAAGGTTCACGGACAGACAGCCGATAGAAAAATACACATAAAAATAAAAGTTATTTCTGGGTCTTTGAAATGCTCACCACAAATATGAGACTGCTGGATTTGTTTCTCTCACACACACACAGATTTTATACTTTATTTGATTCCACATTACAAGTTAATATTCATTAGGAATCAAATCAATCAAAGCTGTGTGACTCACAGAGGGCTTGTGAGGCCTGCTGCATGGACTGGCCCCATAGACGGGGCTCCTGGTTCTTCAGGCAGCTGTAGATGTAGTGGACGGCCGGCGTGGCGCGGCGCTCCCCCGCGTTGGTCAGCTTTCCGTTCTTAATGGCGTCCAGCTCCTGCAGCACCACCCAAGGGATGAGCACGGTGGGGAAGCCCAGAGCTGTGAGGTTGGTTGGGGTTGACAATGGGGAGAGAGGGGTAAGCCATGGTTGGGGGTAGGGAGAACGATGATTGGGAGAGGGGATGGGCAGAAGGAGGGTGTGGGGAAGAGGGGCGATGGGGAGAGAGGGTGGCCATAGATGGGGGTAGTGGGTGGTTGTTGGGGGGGGGGGGGGGGGGGGGGCCAGGGGTGAAGATGGGGAGAGAGAAGGTGGCCAGGGTGGGAGCAGGAACAGATATGGATGGAGAGAGAAGACAGCCAGTAGGATAAAATAGGGGGTGGCTTAGTAGAGTCATCACAATGCTACACAGTAGAAGTCACTGTGAGATCTTACTGATCTATATGTCTCAACCAGCACAAACCGCCAGCAGAGTTTCCTATTAATTAATTATTAATCACAGTTACTATCGTGTCATTATCAGGATGCAGACACCATATTCTCCATTCATGCTTCATGCTACCATGTCACCGTAGATCTGCCTACTTACCCCCAAGACCATGGGAGCGGATCTTTTTGACCACATCCAGGTGACTGAGCAGGATGTTGGTGTCCATGACGATGATGAGCTCCTGCTGTATGATCTCTTTGCCTACACAGATACAGACACACACACACGCGCACACACACACGTGCACACACACACGCGGGCAAATGTGGTAATCAATTCCACACCACTATCAAAATACTGTAGAGAGGGTCTGAGTATGTGTGGTGTTTGCTTGTCTGCGTGTCTTACTAAACACTGGAGAGGATGGGGCGCCCTCATCCGGAGGGTCGATGTCCATGGCGGTCAGCTCCCCGTAGCACTCCACCACATTCACCTGCAAGCGATGCTCACACCGGGCCTGCTGCAGCTCCTCCAGTAGCTGCATCTGCATACACACACACACACACACACACATACATACACATGCACGCACACACATGCATACACACACATGCACGCGCACACACACACACACACACATGTGCATGCATGCACACACACTCACACACACATGCGCACACACACAGACACTTTTTTCAATAACTATTAAAGATAAAGTTTAAGTGGGAACACATCTGTGGGGGAAAAATCTGATTGGCAAATCATTTTTATGTTATTATTAAATTTTATTGTTTTGTTTTTCTGTTTGAATAATTAAATGAGGTCATCACAGAGATTGTATTGTATCATATTATCCAAGAAAGTATCATACTGTTCAACTCAGAATGACTTCACCATCCGAAAATTAGTCTTATTGAGTATAACTCCATTAGTAATAGATTTAGTAACAGTAAATACTAAGTGCTGGTTAGTTAGAGTGAAAAATTCAGTCAAACTTGTGTTTTAAGCCAAACCATTTTTTCAAATAAAGGTTCCAACATAAATTTGTTTAACTCAGTCCGGATAGATTATAGAACTCTGCGATGTGGGTTAATGTTCCAAATGAATTATGAGTTACAAGTTTCAGAATTCCATGGAAGCTGTACTGCCTAGAAACAGTAGAACTTTATGACAATGAGCTGTACTTGTAGTTGTAAATTTCTCAGAAGATGGCTTTCTGGTGCAAGTTTTCCCTCTGCGTTTTGCTATTTATTGGTCTATTTTTTAAATTTTGAATATTAAATAGTGTTTGAATTCTCTGATCAATATTAATGTCAATTGGTATTAAAGCAATGCACATAAGTAAAATAAATTAAAGTGACTTACCTCTTGATCACTGTCTCCCACATCATGATCATTCTCTGGTAAAATAAATGAAGCTGATGCCACTGTCTGAAGATAAGAAAAACTGTGAGTGTCACTGTCATCATGACTGATAACAAATGAAAGTAAAGCAAAGGTGTGTGTGTTTCCTCTTTTCCCCTCTATGTGATCATAGATAGCTCCTAGGCTAGCCACTATTGTGATGTCATCCAGTATTAACCCTATGGGCCCTAGGCTATTTTCAGGGTATTTTTACTACCTTTACTTTTAAGCTCATATCTTGGTCATTGTAAGGGCCATACATACATGTCTTTATAAATACTTGGTTTTTTTTTTTTTTTTTTTGTTTTTTTTTCAGGACAGTCTAGGCTATCCATATCTGGTTTCATTTGGTGAGCTACTATTTGCACTGATTTTATAAAAAATAGTAAACCAATAAAAAAATCATATTGCGTATAAAAAAAATCTTGTATTCTTGCAAGTACCTGTCCATAGGATGGCTGTCAGTAGGGATATCTTTTCATATTTGAGTAGAGGAGATTATCTGGAATTTGGCAATATAAGAACCATGATGGTGGGATATTCAGTGGCTTATCAATGTTGATAAATATGTAGTCTGTGCCTGACAGAAATAAGGGCCTATTTTCCATGTAACGAAGGATGTTATATCAGGATTATGCAGGATTATGGATATTATGCAGAAATTTGCAGTAATTTCAAAACTGTATGAAATGTGTCTTGACAGAAATGCACGATAGCAGTAGAATAAACAAACTGCTTTGACTGATAACCGCAAGTGTAAAATGGGTGAAGTAGAAATTTGTCAAATCATTACTTGGCATTACCTTAACATTTGTTCCCTTGTTTTAACGTGGTAAATTTACTGCAGAAGTATGCGATCACGGGTTCGCGAGTCATTTCAACGAGAGTAATGCCTGTGCAAAGTGCTAATATGAGAGATTTTGGCTAATTTCAACAAATTAATATCTCGCTGATACTTGAGCGCAAAAATAAGCGACAAAACGCTGAAAAGCCCTGGTACTGCTGTTTCGTTTGGTATGAGTGCCATACCGCTACAATGTACCGTTCCAAAGTCATTCAACAGAGAAGAATAGGTGTACATTTGCGCGCACTTTGCGGATGTCGGGCCCATAGGGTGAAGGCTCTTCCATTAAAAAGGTCAGTGTGCATGCCTAGTCTTGTTTAGTTTCTCAATTGTGTACTGAGGACAATGTGGAATAACCACTATTAACATTAAATGGTTAATACTGGTCAAGTAGATTGACTAATTTTGATTTGTAGTGTACAAGGTACTAATATTCAGCATTTTTTGTGCTGAATTATGTGCTGCTTAAGTAAGGTCAGATAGTACACACACTGACTCTTGAGAACAATAAGAGCCTTTTCCAACCTCTTACTCATCTGCTACCTCAGGTGGGGGTGTTTACCTGTGTGCTCCAGATGGAGGGCTGGCTGGCTGTAATGGGCTGCTTCACCAGTGACTGCTCAGGGAGACGCACAGGTGCACTAAATGACTCAGCCGCAGACTGGAACTTCTGGGGGTCACAAACATTAGACTGGAACTTCTCAGGGTACAGAAGGTTAGACTGGAACGTCTGGGGGTCACAAACATTAGACTGGAACTTCTGGGGGTCAGGAACATTAGACTGGAACTTCTGGGGGTCACAAACATTAGACTGGAACTTCTGGGGGTCACAAACATTAGACTGGAACTTCTCAGGGTAACGAAGGTTAGACTGGAACGTCTGGGGGTCACAAACATTAGACTGGAACTTCTGGGGGTCAGGAACATTAGACTGGAACTTCTGGGGGTCACAAGCATCCTTCTCGCGTTGCTGAGGTTTGCATGTTGGGGGCGTCAGCTTCACAGGCTTGATAGTTCTTGGTACGAAGAGTGGTTTAGGTGAGGCAGCAGGCCAGCCTGCTTCTGAGGTAGAGAGATGTTTCAAAGCTGTTGTTTGTTGATGTTTCGGAGCTTGCTGCTTTGGTACCGTTGTGGAGAGGGATTTATGAGGAACAGTATCCGGCCCCTCTCGTGCTGTACTGAGCAGTTTAGGTTTAGGAGGAGTGGCAGACTGGGCTGGGATCTGATCCCGCTCTTTCCAGATGTCTGCCTGTGGCAAAGCAGGACTGGGCTTCTTGGGGATCCTGAAGCTGATCATCGGCTGTGGTTTGGGGGAAGCATATTTTGTTGTGCCTGAGGAGGGAGTCCCCAGAGGCCTCTGAGGAGGTGTGGAAGCAGCTGAGTCTGGTCTAGCTGAGCCAGTGAGTTTGGACGAAGCAGAAGTTAATGTGCCACTAGTCCTTCTCTCCCCCTCTTTGGCCCCCTTCTCCTGCTTTGCTAACGAGATGCTTGCCTTGATCTCCTCCTCAGCAGACCTCCTCCGCCTTCTCTCCACCAGCATCCTCCTTGCCTCCCTCAGCTCCTCTGGCTGCCGAGGAGGAGAAGGAGGGGCTGGCGTGCTCCTGGACGCTCTGGCGGGAGGCTCGTAGTCCTGCCCCTCCGACCTCCTCTTCACCAACTTCCTCCTTTGCTCCTGCAGATTGAGCGAGGTGTTCTTTACCACGGTCCTCGACGCACTGGAGATTCTGTGGTTTGCTTTGACCCCAGACCCAGAGCTTCGCTCTTGGGTGGGGGGCACCCTGTCTTTCCTGTCCACTGGAGATGGGGTGCTGTAGGACTGTCCGCGTGACCTGTTCGCCTCATAGCTGACGGGGACGCTCTTCCGGTCTTTAGCAGAGGCTGTTGGGGAAGGGTTTGACGTCCGGCGTTTCTTTCCAGCCACATTGTCTTCATTTCTCCTGTGGTGTTCTGTCTTTGTCACGGTCCCTTCACCTCCTTTTCTACTGTCTTTTTTCTCCGCTGAGGTGGTATGCAGACGGTATGCAGGCTTTTTGAGCTCCCGGCTCCTGTCTGGGCTGGATTTTTTTCTCTGTGGATGTGGTAAGGTCCTGTCCCTGTCCTCTGCTTTTCGCTTCCTGTTTGAGAGCAACACAGCATCATCGTGTCAGTCTAGCTTGATTCAACAGCCACTCTGAAAATCAACCATTGCTGTCTGAAGGAACAAAACAATTTGCAACTGTATCTGATTTTGGTCCTGTCATACAGTTCCTAAATTCAAGTTTAAGTTTGTGAGAGAGGTTCCGTTTCTGTTTATGTTTGCGAAAAATATGAGAATACTTAACTACTATACTGCAAGTATATAGCCCATCTAACCATCATTCATGTTTTCTGTACCATTTAGCCATATATGAATGACTGTAATCGAGAATCTAAATTTCATTGGAGTTTTGGCACAACTGTTTGACAAAAAATACACAAACCGCATATTCTGTGAGCCTTTCAGTAAGGTAAGTTTAAGGGCACAGCTTTCAACCATAAAAACATTAGACAGACACTCCAACGTCCTGCTCCAGCCAGGCAAACAGACAGCTGAGCTGAATGTGTGTGGTGGAGATGCCTGGCCTGGCTTCTGAGAGAGAAGCAATATGGAGACTTTACACAGCGCTCACCCCACTGCACTGCGATGCTGATTTCTATGGCATTCTTCTTTCTTCTCGGATGTCCCTCTTCTCTGCTTCTTCATATACAAAAATAAGAATATATGAATATATCAATACCTTAATTCATTCAGATTTCATACATGATCTCAATTCACTTTATTCAACACATCTTGCTTTTTGCACTGTTTAATTGTATGTATAATTGCCACTTTTAGCTGGGTTTTAAGGATTCAACTGTAGCTGTCAGTCACACTGCTGTCACAAACATGACGTGGTACTGACATCACTGTATATGTGAGAGTATACAGGCTGAAGTGACTTATGCTATCTCTGTTTCTACATCTCACTTCTACTCAAAACTTTTTTCACTTTTAAAGAATAGATTATCCCTTTTTGGTAAAGAATAAAAAGCATAAGGAAAACACGTGACTTATTATGCTTACCTGTGCCCCCTCTGCTTCCTCCTTCTCTGGTGAAGGTGTCCTATGTTTCGACTTCCTGTGCTTCTTCTTCTTTGACTTCGACATCTTCCCTGCCCCACCTAAGGGATCACCTGCCACATTAGAGAAAGAGAGTAACCTCCTTGTCAGTGCTGACAGTGAGAGGCATAGCTAGTCAACAGGCAACAGCTTGGGGGCCTCAAACCACTTAAACCACGGGGGCCGTGAAGGTCGGATAGCCTTTAAACGACAGCGATGGCAATGCAGTTTTCCAAAGAAAGTAAAGAGGGGGGTTATTGCTTGGGGCCCCAACAGAGTTTAGAATTGTCTTTTTTTCACATCAAAATTCGAAGGAGGGAGTTAGGCAGTGATGGTCAATCAGCGCTGTGACTTTCAGGAATACACCACATGAGAGTAGCCTACATAGCTCCACATCAAGACCCCTCCAACTCTCTAAATACATAAGAAAAGGCTCAGCCGAAGCACAGGTCACTCATCATTCTAACCCATACGACAGCTTAGCCTATTCAGCTAAACGATAAGACACAGGAGAAAAAAAAAACATACGTTAACATAATGTTGCAGAGAAAAAGAGTCGAACACTTTGGTTTCAATACTGCAAGAGCACGAGGAGGCAGAAGGCTTGGAGGCTGGATGTTTATCACAATATTACAGGATACTGGAGGGATGTCCGCAGCATCTTGGACAGAGGATGGTGGCCAGGGTTCTTATACTTTCTTTTAGGGAATGTCCAATCTTACTAACCAATCAGGTGTCAATCCTAAAATATGTCCAGTCAGATAGGGCAGACATTATCTTATCTCTTGTCTCTGTACTTGGTAAGCTTCCTAAAACCTATCCATCCTAAGTGCAGATTCGGCTATATCTATCCAGAGAGTAGTAAATGCAGTGACAGCCATTTCTCAGTGTACCACATATGTGGTAGAGTTTCCCAAAAATCCTACAATAATTTTCTGTTTACCTAAAATTGAAACTATGAAATATATCACACAGAGACTGGTGATTTACATTTTTTGAGGAAAGAGGGTTCCCTTTTTTATTCGGCATTCCAAAAGCACATTTCGTTCTAATGAGCTGCATCCAACTGGGGGGACAATATTATGTGGTCAGGATGAGGCATATAGATGGGTCCTCTTCACAAGTTTGCTTTTTATCACATTTGGATCATGCTAGCAAGAAAAGGGCTGACATTCTGCATTGTAATCTAAATAATAGTCTAAATAGTCCAAATAAATTGTCAGTTTTAAATGTTAAAGGCGAGGTCGACATAGAATTCAAGCCCTGCTTCAGCAACTCAAAATCAATCATGAAATTGTCAGTATCAGACCTCAGTTGTTGTGTGCTAGCTAGCTAACTAGCTAGGATCCAAGCAGAACTAACTCATATTAGCTTAGTTCAACCAATATCACTTATTATCAAGTAACACTTGTATGCAGTTATGTTTTATTGCGTTGCTTCGCAGATATCCGTCTGTTTTCACTGTCATGGTAGTACTACATTTGTGGTAGAAGTAAAAAAAAACTCACCCTGGAATGTGTGGGAGTGACAGCGACAAACGAATTGTATATGTCACGTGGAACGGAAGACAAGGCTAAAGACACAATCTGGCTTATGGGATATGTAGTGTGTAGTCCACAAGTAATGTGACGCGCTACCGACTTCCTACATAAAATGGTTGGTGTAGTTAATTAGTAGTAGTTAGTAGTGTATTCTACATATATAGTATTTTGTGTATTCTATATATTAGTCCTACCCACCATAGGCAAAATCTTTAAACCATTTGGCCAGGCTTTATATGGCTTTATGAGCTAAGGATACAATCACTACTCTAAAACTTCTTCTAAAAATATTAATGATGCGTTTGAGTTGAGTTGAGTATGTGCATGTATGTCTCTGATCAAAAGTGATTGAAAGATTTCCTAAGGTTTGTCTGCCTAACACAGGGCAGGACAAAGTGGGAAATATTTTTATGTACAAAGCAAGAGTACAAACCATACCACTAAAACCGTATTTGACGTACGCCGTGTCCTTAACCTGCACTGAGTGATAGCAACAATTCCTGCTGTACGGAATTTGCGGTAGTTGGGTAAAATGGCGGAGCTCAAGGAAGAGGACGTCGGACAACTACACCAGGAGGACGCCGATGATCAAGGCAAGGAATCATCGCTTTCATATCCATTCAGCATTAAATAACAACGGAATAAATTTCTAAAAATATTGTCGTTTTCTGTTGTACATTTTGTTCTGAGAAGATTTACTTCTAGTGCGACTTTTTAACTGCTGAAGTAAATATGGGCCTCCTCACGGAGCTCCGCCATAGGACCCAGTTGAAAATATTGTTGTTTGTGTCTTAGCAAGCCACCCAAGGCGATGCTGTGATAGTGAACTTATCGAATGTAATAATAGGAACCACAGCTGCCTAACTTAGTATAGTAATACCGATACGGATTTACTCTACCAGCTACTGTCAGAGCAAGGGCCTGATCGCGGAGCTCCACCATAGGGCCGTGCCTGTATCAATATCAACGGCAAGGATTTTGAAGGAACCTCCATCGATAGAAAGCAACGTCCTAAAGAATAAGAAAGCGATTTTACTTTCCGCATTTGGAATGGCCGATAAAGCAGTTTGAGTGCAGTTAGCAACTTGTGTAAATATGTCGTTTCGTGTTTGCGCACTTAACATTCGTTTGCTGCAACGTTGCAGCAAATGAGCTGCTGGACGAAAATTAATATCACTAACCGTGGACGAAAGTTAATGTCACTGTTCAACTATTAGCTGTCTTTGCAGACCTATTGGGATGAGCACTATTCGCATAGGCATCCCTGCTCAACGCTGATGTTTTTATGTGGCAGGTAACGGAGACATGAAGGCAGTGTCTGGTGCTGTTGAGGAGGCAAACGGACAGTCTTGTGCCAGATCTGCTGCGTCCTGCGACACCGTGCAGGTAGAGGGCAGTGACGGGCAGACGTCTGTCAACGTTGGTCCTGGTAACTAGTTCAATACATTTCTTTCTGACTGATGGGTGAAGTGTTTGGAAAGTTGAAACATTTCGTCTCTCTTGAGCACTCATCAACTCACAAGCAATATTTGCCCAGATCGATATGAGAAAGAGACTTCCTCTCTAGTAAAAAAAAAAAAAAAAAAAAAGCGTAAGTGTTGTAACCAGGTTGTAGCACAAATAATACAATGGAGGAGAGTATTTCATGGAGACTTCAGTTCTATATTTTATATCCTGTCTTTGAATCCATTGACAGTTAAGTTACATATTTGTTATTGATATAGTTTCTCATAAATTTAAAGACTGTCTTCTCATGGAAAATACGCCATAATCTTCTTGCCAACATAGCACATAGCCTGTTCTTTCTTGGTGCACTTGCCATATTATGTGTGTTTTGACTATATGTGTATTGCTGGTTGTTTCTCACAGAGAGACACATTTCCATCCAGACCACATTAGAGGGCTTGGAGAAGCTGGTGGACTTAAATGGAGGTGAGTCAGCATGTATTGCGGTGTTTCTGTCATCAGGGCCGGCACTAGAAAATGGTCTAGTGGTTAGGTCTTGGGATCGGACAGTCGCAGGTTTGAATCCTACCCATGGCTGAAATGCCCTTGAGCAAGGCATCTAACCCCATACTGCTCCAGGGACTGTAACTGAAACCCTGTAAATAACTGTAAGTCATTTTGGATAAGAGTGTCAGCTAAATGTAATGTAATAATATTGTAATAATACTTGATTATGTGTAATGATGGGCTTATGGTCTACCTCCATATCTTCCTGTGTAGCTGGTAGGAAGTCGTGTCCGCTTTGCCCTGAGGAGAAATTCAAAGCCTGCTACAGCCACAAGCTCAGACGCCACTTGCAGAACCTACACTGGAAGGTTTATGTGGAGTTTGAAGGTACTGGAGTGACGAGAACACAATACTCTGTCTAGTGCAAGAAATTGAATGTGCACATATTTTGAATTACAGGGGTACTGTGGGGTATGGTACTGTCTGATCAAGACCTAGTGAGCGACAACAGTAGCAGGGTTGCGTGGTACAGACATATTAATGTAATTAATGTAAAACATAAAAGGTTCTGTACCCCCGTAAAAAGATAGTACCCCCCAATTATGAAGGGCTAATTCACACTCTGTGTATGCATATGTCTGTCTGTGTCAGAGTTTGTCTATGATGGGGCGAAGGGGGATGGTTTGTGAGCATTGGTAATATTTGCCAAAATAGAAGAATGTCCGCACACTGGTTTAGAACCCAGTGTTATTCAATTTAACATGATTTGCCAAACCTTTGGGTTTTATACCTCTGTGTGCACCATCTTCTTCTTCATCTCCTTTAGTGCAAATTTTGTTTCGTACCTCACCTCCCTCAGATGGGATCTATGCACATTCACGTTTTTTTTTTTTGCCTAATAAGCTATTGTTGACTGTTTTGGTCTTTTCTTTTCTCCTCTCACAGGTCAAAAGATGTGCATCTGTCACTTGCCCTGTCGCCAACTGCGTCCCAGTCTGGGGGCAGATCAGGTATTCATTTCCAAAGTGGCTACTGGTCTGGCAGTTTCCGTGCCCCTAGAACTGGTAGGGAAATTCAAATGAACGTAATCTAGGGTTAAGGTTAGGTTTGGGGTTAGGGTTAGGTTTGGGGTTAGGGTTAGTAGGGATTTTTTATCTGATAAATCTGTGGGAACCCTGCCTGAGTGTGGGACAGTTTTCAAGTTCCAGACCTATAACTTTACATGTATTGGTCCGGAAGAATATGGACCAATAAGGTTCCGGAGAATAGGTTCCGGACGGATATCCTTACATCTACTGGTACGAAATTCCAGACCCGTAGCCACTGCCATTCATTTTGAGTAATAGAAGCGCAACACTAAATGACTCGACCATGATATCAAATGACAAGACCCTGACACTGAATTACATGTAAAATAGTATTAGTACTGAAAAATAACAGTGGTAACCATGCATTTCATTTATTGAGCACTTTTTAAGATATACAGAGAGAGAGCTTTACAAATTGCCAACAGAAAGCATACAACATAGACAGGGAAGAAGAGAAGATGGGGAAAGAAAGCGGGCGAGAGCTGCAAGAGAGCGAGGGGAGTCGGTAAAAACAATACTAAGTAGTTTTCGTCTTCGGCCACCCTACAAGTTGGAAGCGGTAATCTTGTGAGTAAACGAGCATAGTTTCGAGCTAGAAGCATTTTAAAATGGCATTTACTTCAATCAAATCAACAATTAAACTTAGAAATTCCATTTTCTCAGTTTCTACATTATGTCACCACCCGTGGGCTCCTCATATGTGAAGAGGTGGATTTTGACTGGGTGTCTGATTGCAGAGAGGCCGCAGCAGTAGTGGGTGCCTTGTAGCTCCAGGGCCACAGCCTGGTACTAATGGATGGCCTCTAAGGAGTTGGTACCCATAGCAGGAATGCTGATAAAATATTTTCGTACACAAAATAACAATTTGCTGTTGAATGGCTTATTTGTTAATGTCTGGTAGAAACGTACATTTTGCAAAGTTCATTTCCATCCCTGGTTCCTAGTCATAACTCATGCGACAGAAAGGGGGGGAGGGGTCAGGGGGCCAGAGAGATATGGATAATAGCGATAAAATAGGTATGAAAAGAGAAAGTTGCACACAAAGGAAGGTATCTTCCTAAATAAGAGTGCTTGAGGAGCTGAGAGGAAGAGAGTCCTGTCATCCTTATGTTCCATGATATATGATGTGCTTGTTGACCTATCTAGCCCTTGGTTTCCTGCCTTTCTGAGAATCCAGGTGTTGTGTTCTGAGAAAGCCAGCTGGTTAGCAGTAGTCTGCCGTGCTGCTCTCAGGTCAACATGGTGCCCGCTGGGTATCACAGAGTTGTAACTTTAGTGGTATTTGGAATCAACCCAAGCAGTCATTTAGATCCTCCTGGTAAATAGGTCACTGGTCACTTCTCTTGGGCAACAACTGTTTGGCTAATGACCACTGGCCTCTCTGATTTCCCCCAGTCAGGTGGAATGAGATGTGTGGTCAGTTTCTCAAGCTATTTTAGGGCTAAGGTCATCCACCCTGACCCGTTGCAAGAGTCAGAGTCAGACTATTGTTTATCCCGTATGTGGGTTTGAAGCTTGCAGGCACAGTGCACTTAGCATGTATACATGTGGAGGTTTTGTAGATACCTGTAGAGTTATTTAAATGAATGGTTTATTAATATGTTCAAAACTACCAGTAGGAGGTGAGAGAGAATAGTATTTTAACAGTGTTTTAACAGTGTTTCATTTATGTAATTGTGATTTGTTTTGATCAGATGTGACCCTCACAAACATTAAGTTATTAAGTTTTATCTGTAAGGTTTTACATACATTGCAATTAGTATATAATAACACATCACCTGTGTATGTGCTTAGGCTGCTGGCCGTTTGGTAGCCCACTACCACTGTGTGGTCTGCTCTGTGACGATAGCACGGAAGACAGACATGATCAGCCATCTGAAGCGTCACATCAACAAGGGAGAGACAGAGGCCAGCTACTCACAAAACACAGACATGCTGGAGCAGGAGCCTGGTAAGGTAACACAAACACACACACACACACAGACATAAAGATGCATGCACACTCTAGGCACATGCAGCAGCATCAATAAACATGAATATATACGCCATGCGTACATCCATGAATGAGGAGTCCAGGGGCATAGTCACAAAATCACATTTTCCAAGTCACTCCTCCAATGCATGATTGAAACCCCAGCTTTTTAAAAAGCAATCCTGTGAATAAAGATCATAATCTAGAAGCATTTTAAAATGGCATTTACTTATAAAATCAAATAAAAAATCTAACTTATAAATTACATTTTCTCAGTTTTTGTGACCTGCCCGTTTCTCCTGTGGACTCCTCAAATATGATTCACACATGCTTCCACACGGTACATAGAGTACATACATGGACATTGTTGTCAGATTTACAGTAAGCCCTCTGTCTTTCTCACCTTGTCTTCATAGTGCGTGCAGGTCAGGCCTATGAGATCATGAAGGAGTTGGGCACTAATGTCCAGCTACTGCCCAATCACTCTACACCACAGAAGAGTGACACCTACTTCAACCGCAAGATGAAGACCAATCGGTAAAACACCAGTGCATAAGAGCACGGAGCATTCTCTCTGCTGAGTCATATCTGGTAAACATTGCAAAGGGAGAAGACAACTGTATAATGTCTTTGCCGTAACCACGTGCGCGCGCGTGTGTGTGTGTGTGTGTGTGTGTGTGTGTGTGTGTGTGTGTGTGTGTGTGTGTGTGTGTGTGTGTGTGTGTGTGTGTGTGTGTGTGTGTGTTACAGGCAACTTGTGTTCTGCGCTCTTGCAGTTTTAGCAGAGGAGAGGAGTCCACTGGAGTGTTTGGATGCATTTGGAGCCACAGGTACACACACACACACACACACACACACACACACATACATATCACTTATGAGTCCATAAATGCCTCTGCAAAACGGCACATTCAGTCATTGACCAGTGGATCACGAAAGCCTTGACTGACATCCTGTCCTGACTGCACCCACCCATCCAAGTGTCAGTCCCTCTAGTGCCTGCAGGGGGCAGTCTGAGGATACAGAATAAATGTTTGACTAATATTTGGCTGGGATTTGTCTGACTCTTGTGTCTTTTTCTCACTTGTTTACCTCTGCCAGGCATCATGGGGCTGCAGTGGGCCAAGCACTTGCGTGGAGCAGTGAAGGTCATCATAAATGACATCAGCGAGCCATGTGTGAAGATGATCAAGGAGAACTGCCAGCTCAACAACATCCGCATGGAGGGCTCTAGGACCCCGCGGGCGGCCGAGGGACAGGGAGACACAGACACGCCCATCGCTACGGTGGAGGTGGTGAAGATGGACGCCAATGTCATCATGCACCTGCGGGCCTTTGACTACATGTGAGAGAGAGTGGTAGATAGATGGTATAAAATATATACCATTTCAGGGTATATATAAGTGACTGTTAGAATGATTGTGAGTCAGAGAAGAGTGTTGCTGACTAAGTTTGTTTTTGAGTGAGTCCACTAAAAAAATCTAACATCAAATTAAGTGTATCCCCACAGCTGTTTATGCCTCATAAAATATGTACAGGCTCAACCTCAGGGCATTGTCTGAAATGCATGGTTCACTGACAAAGCTGGATAAGTTTTCACTAAGTTAGGGGTAAACCGCTATAGAGAGAGTCTCATAGCATTGTTTTGCTGGAGGATTAAAGCCATGGAGCTATTCTGTTGTATCCATGTGTGTACTACAGTACAGAGGTGGTTGAGTAATAAACCTAGTTTAGTTAAAGCATTATTAGGTAGTTGTTGTCTTCGGTTGCCCTGCTGATTGGAATCGGAATTGTCTCTCATTCAAACTACAGCCCCCTCCTTCAAACTTACTTAGTACGGTTATAGTCCATGCAGGGTGGCAAAGTCTACCTCCCTTTCACCCAAACGAAGACCCAGTTACAAGTTGTTGAACCACTGACACGATTTTGGAAACATTATTTAGGTTGAGAAAACTACTTAGTGTTGCTTTAACCCAGAGGTAGGTGTAAACCTGTTGGTGTAAGAGCTCAGGGCTTCATTCTCCTAACTAGACAAATGGCAACAGACTTCTTCAATCAGGTTTATGACTACCTCTTGGTTAAATAAGCCAGGTTTGTCACTAAGCCACCTTTGTAGTATACCTCCCTGGGTTGTTAATAAACCATGTACTTGAAATAGCCCCTTGGCTCTTATTATTTTTTGTAATTATTTAAGGATGTTATACTTATCACAAACCCACTTTACTAACCTCCAAGTTGTCTTTGATTCCATTAGACACTTGGATCCATTCGGCACATCAGTCAACTACCTGGACGCAGCCTTCCGGAATGTGCGGAATCTTGGGATAGTTTCAGTGACGTCCACGGACACCGGCTCACTCTACTCCAAGTCCCTCAACGTCACGTTGCGCCACTACGGCTGTCAGATCGTACGCACCGAGTACTACAGAGAACTGGCAGCACGCATGGTTGTAGCCTCAGTGGCAAGGTGTGTATATGTTGTGTGTGTGTGTGTGTGTGTGCCTGTGTATGTGTATGTAAGTTCCTTGGTTTTGGATCTTGTGTGGAGGAGAAAGTGTGATGACTATAGGTGCTTCAGAGCTTTTTAAACATCAAGTAGTGAAACTGACTAAAAGCACAAATTGCTAAAAATATGGTCCCTGTAATTTGAACTGTGTGTGTACGCACGTGCATGTGTCTCTGTCTGTGTGTGTGTGTGTCTGCATGTGTGTGTGTGCGTGTGAGTGAGTGTGTGTGTGTCTGCACGTGTGTGTGTGTTAGGGCCGAGGCATGCTGTAATAAAGGTGTGGAGATGCTGCTGGCCGCGGCTCTGGAGCACTTTGTGCTGCTGGTGGTGTAACCTACTCTATGTGTGTGTGTGTGTGTGTGTGTGTGTGTGTGTGTGTGTTAGGGCGGCGGCGCGCTGTAATAAAGGAGTGGAGGTGCTGCTGCCCTGGAGCACTTTGTGCTGCTGGTGGTGTAACCCTGTGTGTGTGTGTGTGTGTGTGTGTGTGTCTCTGCACATGTGTGTGGGTGTGTGTGTTAGGGCGGCAGCGCGCGGTAATAAAGGTGTGGAGGTGCTGCTGGCGGTGGCCCTGGAGCACTTTGTGCTGCTGGTGGTGTAAACCTGTGTGTGTGTGTGTGTGTGTGTGTGTGTGTGTGTCTGCACGTGTGTGTGTGTGTGTGTGTGTGTTAGGGCGGCGGCGCGCTGTAATAAAGGAGTGGAGGTGCTGCTGGCGGTGGCCCTGGAGCACTTTGTGCTGGTGGTGGTGCGGGTGCTGCGGGGGCCGACCCAGGCTGATGAGGCCGCCAAGAGGCTGCGGCAGCTGCTACACTGCCAGTGGTGCGAGGAGAGGGTCTTCCTCAAGCCCGGCAGCATGGTGGAGGGTAAGCCAAGGGCAAAGGAATGGGTCTTTACATTACACTTAGCTGATGCTCTTATCCAGAGCGACTTACAGTTATTTAGGTACAGGGTTTCAGTTACAGTCCCTGGAGCAATGTGGGGTTAGATGCCTTGCTTAAGGGCACTTCAGCCATGGATGAGGGCGCAGGACAGCACTAGTTATTTGCTCTGTCACCCCCACTCTTCGATGCCAATACCAACTCTCTAACCATTAGGCCACAGCTGCCCCCTGTATGTGTATGTCACTGTATATGTATGTGAGTGGTGAATCGGTTTCTCTGATGGGTATTATTTATTAGTTATTTGCATGCCTATAGCCATAGGGTTAGCCACGGGTGGACTGGGATGGGCCTGTGCCCACCCACTTGTAAATCAGGCCAACCCAATCAGAAGGCTCTATCTTCAAGTTTAATTTACTGTTTTAGTAATTAAAATAACCTATGTGTTTTTGGCTAGGCCCACCTGATTTTCTTTTCTGGGCCCACCAATTTTATGGTTTCTGGCTACGCCCCTGCCCGCAGCCTGCTTTGAAAATCCTTTTAAGGCTTCTTTTTGGCACAGAATTGACTTTTGTTCTGCGTATGCACTGACATCTCACTCAAAGCCAACTCGACTTTTGCTGCTGGCAGACCTTAGTGCCATTCCCTCCAGTGCCACCAGGGGGCAACCTGAGGACACAGTAGAAATGTTGACTGATTTTCTTTTGCCTTGGATGTGACTGACTGTAATGTCTCTTTCTCATTCGGTTTGCCTATCTCTTTCTGTCATCCGTGACGCGTGTCTGCAGATAGCCTGTACCGGCAGCTGCCCTGCCAGTGCCACGGGAGTATGCCAGGCAAGACGGCCGTGGAGCTGGGCCCTCTGTGGTGAGTGCCAACCCACTCAACATTCAAAACATCGACGTAAACAAACACCGCAGGCAGACAGTGAATGCTAGTCACTGCTAGCCGCAGCAATGGAAGACACTGACTCTGTGTATTCATTCAGTAAAATGCATTAGCATTCAGTCATTGTCTATGTGACAGTGTCTGTTATTTGAAGACACATTTCAGCATATTCGTGTACACTCATATGGGCAGCTGTGGCATGAAATCCGAGTCAAGGTTTGTGTGTGCATGTGTATGGGTGTGTCAGATAGAAATTGGCACCAGCCACCAGCCAAATGCTGGTAAAATATGAAAGCTAGATTTTAGACACCGAATATGAATTTACTGTTCAGTGGCTGGTAAAGTTTACCGTTTATTTGTCAGTGTCTGGTAAAAATTAATATTTTGCAAAGTTAATTTCCACCCCTCTGTGTGTGTATGTGTGTGTGTGTGTGTGCAGGTCAGGCCCCTTGTTTAACACGGGGTTTCTGCGGCGTATGCTGGTGGCGGCGGTGAAGCACAGCATGGAGGACCTGCAGCCGCTGCTGAAGACACTCGTCTGTGAGGCCGACTGCACCACCGTCAAGTCCTTCTCTGTCACCGCCAACCAGGGTCAGACTTTGTGTGTGTGTGTGTGTGTGTGTGTCTGTGTGTGTGTGTGTCTGTGTGTGTGTGTGTATGTCTGTGAGGCCGACTGCACCACTGTCACCGGCACAATGGGCTCCACCAACCAGGGTAAGACTGTGTGTGTGTGTGTGTGTGTGTGTGTGTGTGTGTCTGTGTCTGTGTCTGTGTGTGTGTGTGTGTGTGTGTGTGTGTGTGTCTGTGAGGCCGACTGCACCACTGTCACCGGCACAATGGGCTCCACCAACCAGGGTAAGACTGTGTGTGTGTGTGTGTGTGTGTGTCTGTGTGTGTGTGTGTGTCTGTGTGTGTGTGTGTCTGTGTGTGTATGTGTCTGTGAAGCCGACTGCACCACCGTCAAGTCCTTCTCTGTTACTGGCACAACGGGCTCCGCCAACCAGGGTCAGACTGTGTGTGTTTGTAAGTTGTACATGGCCCTGGTAACCAGGGTGTGTGTGTGTGTGTGTGTGTGTGTGTGTGTGTGTGTGTGTGTGTATGTGTGTGTGTGTGTGTGTGTGTGTGTGTGTGTGTGTGTGTGTGTGTGTGTGTGTGTGTGAGAGAGAGAGTTGCACCGGGCCTCAACAACCAGGGTGAGACTGTGTGTGTCTGTGAGTTACACCGGGACTACGACCAGGGTGAGAGTGTGTGTGCTTGTGTGTGTGTCTGTGTGTGTGAGCTACTCCGAGCCTTGGCAACCAGGGTGAGTGTGTGTGTGTGAGTTACATGTGGCTCTGACAACCAGTGTGACAGGGAGAGGCAGAGTGAGTGTGTGTGTGTGCTTGCATGGGTACGTGTGTGTGTTTGTCTGTACACATGACCCTGTCAACAACATACGTAATTCTGTTTTGGTTTCCCCTCTGCAGTGGAGTGTGGCGTGGTCATAAAGACCCTGCAGAAGGGGGAGGGAGCCGACTCATCTGACCAGTCAGGTAAATGCCAACATGGCAACTAATGGGTGGCAGTCAATTCATTGACTTATGCTGAGTTGTGTTGTTTTGTTACCATCCAAAGGGGGCATAATGTGCATGTCATTGCTGATATACTGACTATATAGGCAAAGGAGCACATTTTAAAAAATGGAAGATAATAAAAAAGCCTTGGGAGATTGATGAGCTTGGCTTTCAGAGTAAATAATTAATGGGCCCAGTGCCGTCAGCCGTGTCGCCAAACCAGGCTGTTATTTCGGCTGTTTGTCTCATTACTGTCATATCTTGTCTCCGTCGAAGGCAGAATAAACCTGAAAGCACTGAGACTGATCTCACGGGTCTACTCTGGGCAACAGTAAATGAGGAGCAGCCAGGATGTGTGTGTGTGTGTGTGTGTGTGTGTGTGTGTGTGTGTGTGTGTGTGTGTGTGTGTGTGTGTGTGTCTTGTTTAATCGTGCTTCACCCTGTTACAAGTTGATGAACCACTGAAACGATTTTGGAAGCATTATCTTAAAGGAGTACTTCCACAAGAAACCGTTTAGTACTTGCTCTTTTAAAATACGATAGGTTGTCCCGAGTTGCATATGCATGCTGCACGTGAAAATGTTCTTCTACCCTGATTGCCTCCATTAGTGGATGAAAGAAAGTAGGTGGGAAAACGAGTGAATAAGACAAAGGCCAACAAAGTAATGCAAGTTTGTTAATTAGAAAAAAAAATGCCACAGTTGTGATTACCGTTGAAGTCTCGTTGCAGCACACATTCACTTAGCAAAGTATAGGTAAGTGTGTGTTTGTTTAGAACATTTAAACATTATATTTGGTTCGCTATGACCAAATGGGCTTTGAATGATTGTAGCCTGTAACTAGCGTAGCTGAGAACCTGTCATTCTCCCCGCTCAATCTCCTCCACCAAACTAGAACACCCTAAAACACAAGCACTACAGCATTTTTTTCACCAAAACCGGCTCAGACGGCATTTATTAATACTAGAGACCACCGCAAAATTAATAAAAACACGATGCACGAGTACACCTTTATGGTTGGAAAAAAACACTTAGTGTTGCTTTAATCTGCCACTCAGGGAAGCGGAAGCCGGGGGAGGACTCTGGGAGCGTGGTGAAGAAGCTGAAGACGGAGGCGTCTCTGGATCACCCCCCCTTCTACTACAGCATCCACAGACACAGCATCCGCGGGATGAACATGCCCAAGTATGAATCGCCTCTCATCTCTCATTGCTTACCTCTGCTCACCTGCTGGTACTCAGGCCAGCAAGTCTGCTGTACATTTATTTTGAAAATCCACTGTTATGACAATAAAAAATACATGCATGCATACATACATACATACATACATATATAAATAAATAAGCAGTTCTAATTACTAATTTGCTAGTCGATGGAACAATGTGATATTGGGGTAAAAGTTTTTATGAGTTTTCATAAAATTTACTTTTGTGTGTGTGTGCCTGACCATCTGCCCAGGCTGAATAAGTTCCTGCAGTATTTGACGGAGGCCGGCTTCAGGGTGAGCCGCACGCACTTTGACCCCACCGGCGTGCGCACGGATGCCACCCTGGAGCAGTTCAAGTCGGTCCTGACCAAATACAGCGCTCCCACCTACAGCAACACCCAGTCCGCCGGGCACAGCATGCCTGTAGCCACAGACGACGCTGGCAGAGTGGGGAACTGATGCCCGTTTTCTGCAATCCAAATCCAAAGACCCCTTACCCCGTCACTCCTCCATGTCAACCCAATCTAGCTCTTCTGCCGGTGGAAGGGCCTCGAATGCACTGACTTTACTTCTGGGTCACGCTCAGAATGCTGGGAGTCGTATTTTCTTTTTTTATATAAACATTGACTTGTGTTTGTCAGTATGGTACCTACACAGACATTAGTATTTCCAGTGCTACAGCCATTTTCTTGCTTTCACAGTTACAAAAACAAACAAGAGAGTTAAACCACAGAAACATGTCTTTTAGTTCCTGTATGACTGCACTGAACATGGGTGAGACCCTTATGCAGAGGCTTTGATGTCATTGATGCTATACTATGCTAAGACTGCCTGAATCTGTCTGAATTCAGATCTGTCTGAAACTATCTCAGCCTTTTGTGGACATGGAGAGTCTACTACTGATGAACATTTATTTCTTAATCTGTGATCTTGTTTCAAATCAGCTGATATCTTAGTATTTATAAGATTTATTAACAGTAGGATTCACATTTCACTCCAGTGTGTGTGTGAGCAATGACATGTCTCTTGGTGGGTTTTTTAATTAGTTTGGGATAACTTTAAACACAATAAACATTATAAAACTTGCTGTATTCTGCCTCTTGTTGTAACCGAATCAAACTTGCTGTATTCTGCCTCTTGTGTAACCGAATGTAACCGAAAGCCTGACGTGTGGCATCTGTTGTGTGGCATCCACCTTCTCTCTCCCTCGTCCTCTGTACTGCTCAGTGTCTTCTCACATAGAGGGCATGCCAGGGCATGTCTGCAAAACCCACCACTAGAATCTCCCACTCTTGGAGACCCAGCTGCAGTTGGGCTGTTGAGCTTTAATTTATGGTTAATAGCCAATAACTTTGCTGACCAGGTCAGTTTATTTTGTTAAAAATAATCACATTAACCATCAGCAGCGTAGTGAGCCAGTAGCACTACTATGCCTGTAACATACAATGAAACCCACACACCCTTAAACAGTCACTTTCCTCCAGCTTGTTTTGGCCTGAGCACCTGAGTACTAGTGCCCCCCTTCCCCAGAGGATTGCAGTGCTCTTCCACTCCTCTGTTCTGCGGCACTGGGTGTGGACAACAGCTGATGCTTTCAGACCTCTGAAAGCAGTCAGTGCCCATTCCAGTGCAGTTTCCATGCTGTCGTGCCCTGTCATGGAACATTAGTTTCTTACGCGTGGCTGCCTCTATGACACTATTACCATAACAATTCTCTTCTCATTTGAATATCCAGTTATTGTAGGGCCAGGACGTCACTCTCAACACGTTGTCAAAGTTTGTCTATGAAATTACAGTGTAGTCTACATTAAAAAATACTGAATATGTGATTTATCTGCGACTTTAGCCAATGCAGTGAATGTAGTAATATCTTCAAATAGCATTGAGAATGACACGTGTTTAGCTTGCTGTACACCACAGTATATTAAGTATTAGTATTATACCCCACATAATTATAGGTGAAGATTTAGTGGCATGACCGCCTTTAGTTCCAAAGCAGACGGGATAAAGTGGGACTGAAACTGGAAATGTTATTTGGGAGCTCAGTTATATTTGGAGAGAATGGAAAGATAAACACAACACTCCTATTCATAGGTTCTGTGGAAATTCCATGCAAATCCCAAACAGACTGCCCCTCGGAATTCCTACATTGAATCACAAGCACTAGTCACACATCTACTCATCTATTAGCTGTTAAAAAGGAAACGCTTGAACAAATTCCCACTTCCCCACGTTTTCTCTTGCCTGATGTGGGAGGAGGCAGAGGCTGGGTTTCCCGGCTCGTCCAGCTGCGGTGTCCGTAGCACCACGCCCCCGGAGGGGCACTTCCAGAGCCACCGAGCTCGATGCGACAGGAGTCACACCTGAGGAAAGAGCGCGACCTACCTGCCCAAACCAGCGCGGCAACATGGGAATCTCCGCGTCCAGCCTGCTGGATGAGAGCAAATCGAATTTTATCAAAGGTAAGACAAGGACAATTACCGGAACCTTTCCAAAAACAACCTCTACTGAATCTTTCATTTTCGAGTCTGGGGGTATTTGTTGTCCCCTCCGAAGCAAGGCTACTTGTTGCATTACACTGTGACATCTTTTCGCTTCCGCATCGGGCTTGGACAGGGGGCTTTACAGGGTAGTCATGATATCGATGACTTGAAGAGAAAAAAAACACAAAACAAACAAATAACAAAACCCATTTTGGACATAGACTTATTAAACGGCTCGAGTCGCGCTGCACTTTCTTACCATGTTTATGATAGGCAACTATTTCTGGTGAGCGCTCTCGCATGTTGCGAAAATTCTATTTCTTCAGTAACAAATTAAGTAATGTAAACTAAGGCACCTATGCGACTTAGCAGCTATCAATATGACACATGACCAAATGAAATATTTACTCTTTGATCTTAGTCTCCTCAGTTCCTGTGTCACGCTTATTCTTTTTTCTTAACAGGCTTAATATCTTATTAAATTCCAGGAATATTGGCAAAGTAATCAAATCTGAATGGCCTCAGGATAACTCCATAAAAACTATACTAATTATTTATGGTATGTGAACTACAGGTCTTATTTTACAGTATGATGACATTTATATTCTGCATGGTATCATTTTAATAATATGTTATAAGGTTATTGTTTGGTTAAAGCTTTCCATCATACTTGGGGTAAGAGGCAGCAAGGAATGTGTGTGTGTGTGTGTGTGTGTGTGTGTGTGTGTGTGTGTGTGTGTGTGTGTGTGTGTGTGTGTGTGTGTGTGTGTGTGTGTGTGTGTGTGTGTGCATGTGTGCATGTGCGTTTATGTGTGTGCCTGTGCTGTGTGTGGGCTGGCATAACTGCTTGGTGTGTTCTGGTGAGCCATGTGGTTGCACTGGGCTCTATTATATTTTAAGATGAACAAGTTTAGCTACTCAGCCAACACCAAATGGGAATGTCCCACAGTCAGTGCTACCAATAA
This sequence comes from Coilia nasus, assembly GCA_027475355.1. Taxonomy (NCBI): domain Eukaryota; kingdom Metazoa; phylum Chordata; class Actinopteri; order Clupeiformes; family Engraulidae; genus Coilia; species Coilia nasus. The sequence goes on along the minus strand of CM050212.1, from coordinate 30,779,141 downwards.
CTGAGCAGTGTCCCTGTCTGTCTTTCTCTCTGGTCTCTGTCTGTCAGTCTATATGCTTGTCCCTACCCCTGTGTTTGCCCACATAAGGGCCCATTTCCACCGCACTCTCTGCGTGTTCAGCGCGTGGCCGTATTCTGTCCGTATTCATTTAGAATGCACGTTAGCAGATGAGACCATTCCCACCGCAAGCGTGTTCTGAGCGTATTCTGTCCCCATACAAACCTATTGTATACGCCCACGCGCTGAACACGGCTACGCGCTGAACGAGGCGGTGGAAATGAGCCCTTAGGATTAGATCATGTTGGCATTAGATCAGGTCGCTCCTGTTAGCCAGGTCTCACAGCTGAGGAGAGATGCTCCCATTGTTTCACATAAGCGCCTTGACCAGTTTTCTCTCCACACACTCTATTGTGCAATGGAGGGGAGTGGCACCCAGAGAAAGAGAGATTCTTCCCTTTCATTGTGTCCACGTGTACATGTACCAGTATAGGTAAGGACTGGATAGGCTGGCTGCTTCAGTTGGACACATAATGCTTTTTTGGGCAGTATGAACTCTTGGTTGTACAACCTTGCTCGCTTTTCCATGCTGTGTCAACCAGCCAGAAGAGAAGTGTTCTAAAAGGCCTGGACGTGTTCATGCCATGCCATGATATATCATGTTCATTCACAATTGAGAAATCTTTTGTTTGACTTTTGTTTTGCAAATGTTCTCTGTCACCAGTGGAGAGCAAGTCACTTCCCACATTTCCATTGTAATTAAGGACTTCGCCAAGGGAGAAAGAGAGAGAGACATTGATGGAAAGAGAGAGGGGCAGAGGTAAAGAAAAAGAGGCACTGATGGAAAGAAGGAAGGGTAGAAATAGAGAGGGATGCAGATATAGAGACAGAGAGAGAGGGGGAGAGAAAGAGAGAGATTTACTGTGTTTGGAATGGTATGGTGAGTAAGGACCTGTTGCGTATGTGTGTGTGCATGTGTGTACGTGACTGTGTGTGTGTATGTGTGTGCGCATGTGGCCAAGGCATGATTCACTGAGGTGTGTGGACAGAGCTTCAGGGCAGGTGAAAGGAGATCCCTAGTGCTAGGCACTGGGCCACTGAGGAATCATTCCTGAGGAACCATGAGAGCACCATGCAGCTATGGAGCTCTTCCTCACCCTCCGCTATTGTTTCGCTTCTCGTCTGAAGCGGTTGCAAGCCACACAGCTCCCTTCCAGAGGACTTTGCCAAACAATGACAAATCAAAACCAACAGCACATTATGTAATTCAAAATGCTGAAAACAAGGCCAGTCAGAACATCTTTTTATTAGTGTGTTTTAAAAAGCCAACTGACCAGGGAGTATGTACCATATAGGCACAATGTCATCTGCATTATTGAAAACAAAACTGTATTAACTAAAAGGTAAAAGATGTCCATAGATATTTTGCCTAGAACCTGCTCAACAATTTTGTGGGATGGTAAGCCAGGCATGATTGAATTGGTACAATACCCAAACAGTATAAACCAGAAAATTATGCCTAATAATCCTGTTTTTGTTTAGAAAAAGTACTTTTGTGAATTTCCGTAAAGCTAATTGACCATTTGACCTCTGACTTTGTAATACATTCTTGTCATCCTAGTGAGGTCATAAGTTACTCTAGGCTTAAGTTGTCTCTAGGCTGATGGATAGTCTCAGCTATTCATCCCATTTGTCCCAGCTATAGGCAACACCCTATTTGGAGCTTGAAGCCCTATTCTGCAAAGAGTTCAGGTCCAGGTTCGATTTGACAAATGAACATCAGCCATAGAATACGTCAGACACCTGACTTATGGGAGGTACTGGAACACAGAGGTCAACAGAAGGTCATTCTCTTGCCCAGCCCCATGCACTTTCCCAAAAGCAGCCCAGAAACCCGTTTTATGCTGTAGAGAGGCTCGTCTTTAAATCTGACACCTGTACACTTGCTTATGTATGCACATGCAAACACACACACCCACACACCCACACACACTCACATGTATGTGTGCAGACACTGGCCTACCTATTAATTAATCTATTCATTCAAGAGGGCTGTATTGAATTTGATCGACTTTGGAAGTGTGCAAACTAGAATCTTAAGTTCAGATAAAGGTAGAATGTGGATTATTAATGGAGTGCCTATTAATGTTGTGCTTACATCACTGCTATTCCTTTTGTGTGTCAGCATTGTGGTTATTGATATGGCCAAAAGTCTGATTTAGTAAAGGATTGTTTGCACAAATGAGTTCTAACAACAGGGTGCCTAGACTATCTCAAATTAACTGCATGGTCTGTCTGCTTCTAAACTGATGCAGCAAACTAGAATGAAATGCAATGAAATGAAATGAGAAGAACATTGTCTTCTGGGCAGATGTGGGGTGTGCTGAATAGACAGCTCTTAGGGACACTGTGATGATGGATAATGCTTAGGGTTCATAGTGTGTGAGAATGTAAGGATGGGTAATGCTTAGGGCTCACAGAATAGCCCTGGTAAGGATGGCCAATGGTTAGTGTTCACAGAATAGATCTGGTAAGGATTGCTAATGGTTAGTGTTCACAGAATAGATCTGGTAAGGATTGCTAATGGTTAGTGTTCACAGAATAGATCTGGTAAGGATTGCTAATGGTTAGGGTTCACAGTGTTTGAGAATGGCCCTGGTAAGGATGACTAGTAGTTAGGGCTCTGATAAGGATGGGTAAAGGTTAGGAGGGATTACAGTGTGTGAGAATGGATGTGGTAAGGATTAGTAATGGTTGACAGTGTGCGAGAATGGATGTGGTAAGGATTGGTAATGATGAGGGTTTACAGTGTGTGAGAATGGATGTGGTAAGGATGGGCAATGACAAAAGGGTTTTCAGAGAGTTCTTACTGATGACCCATGAGTCAGCAGCAGGCCCAGAGCCCTCACTGTGAGCTAAGGCGTCTCAGCACTGGGGTTGCTCAGTGGGCATGGAATCAATCACATAATGGTAGAGAGTCAGGACTGTGTGTGTGTGTGTGTGTGTGTGTGTGTGTGTGTGTGTGTGTGTGTGTGTGTGTGTGTGTGTGTGTGTGTGTGTGTGTGTGTGTGTGTGTGTGTGTGTCTATGTTTGTGTATGTATGAGACAAGGGGAGAGAGAAAGAGAGAGAAACAGACAGAGAGGGAGAGAGAGAGAGAGAGAGAGAGAGAGAGAGAGAGAGAGAGAGAGAGAGAGAGAACGAGAGAGAAGAAAAGAGAGAGAGAGAGTCAGACAAACAGAAAAAGACAGCACACCGCTTGCATCCAGATGTGGTGTGAATGAATGGGGTTAGGGTGGTTTGAATCAGCCGATTGTTTGGGCTTTTGCTTGTGTCTGTACAAACAGGAAACAGGGCTTTAGCTGGCATCCCCTGGTCCCCCCGCAGGTTTTCTCTGTAATTATATTCATCTGAGCTCTAATCTCCTTTGATGTAAGGACAGGTACGGTCTCTAGGGTGTCTCTATCTGTGTAAGAGGCAGGCGTAGATGGCATACAAGCGGAGAGGGAGACGGAAGAGATCATTGTGTGTTTTACATGGCAGAGCTGAGATGAGAAAAAAAGACTTGCAATAAATCCTGCTTGTGCAACACCATAATAAAACTACATGCAGTAAAGGTTATGTTTAAGGTCGATAATGGAAATATGTTGGAAAGTTCCCAGTTTTTTTATAGCTGGGCAAACATGTTGCTCCAGTTTAAATGATTTAGTATTTGAGCAGGCATTATTAAAGGTTTATGTCACTGTGTGTGTGTGTGTGTGTATGAGAGAGAGAGAGAGAGAGAGAGAGAGAGAGAGAGAGAGGGAGAAAGGGAGGGAGGGTGAGAGAAAGAGAGAAAGCGTGTGTGCTATACAGAACTGGTTCTGCAGGTCAGACCGATTTGGTTGGAGTCAAGTATGTGTGCAATCCACATGTGCACCTAACAACGTCAAACGTGTCATGCACACAGTCGCACACATTACCACAGTGCTCTAATTCTGGTTTTCCTCAAGTAGGAAAGCAGAAATGGAACAAGAGAGAGTGACATATTGTGTTGATGGAAAGATAAAGAGAAATGCACGTGACTAAATGGTACGCAAAGCTGTCAGTGCTCCCCTAACACACTATTTTGGTAACACGGTTGAATAATGCAGTCGCTAGAAATTCTCATTGCCAGTGGACTCTTCACAACATGCTATTGTTCAGTGGCTTCCAATCATGGCTTTGGGGTAGCACAACAGATTTGCAATAGTAGTAGTAGTAGTAGTAGTACAGATACTTTATTTATCTTGAAGGAAATGAAGGTGTCAAGTAGCATATACACATCATACATACATAAACATAATTACAAAGAGATATGACATTCACATACACCTACATACCACAGGAGTACAAGAAAAGATATCAGTTGTGGGCCATAACAACAAAATTAGCTTGTGACATGTTAAAGGTGGGTGTGTGGTGTGGTGTGACAATATTAAATGTTTATTAATAATTGTAATGCTTATTAAATAATATTAATAACCAGAGGACAATTCACAACAGAGTGTATGTCTCATGGCTGTAAACCTTAACCATAAGCATTAATGCAAATCTGTAAAGCTTTTTCTTCAAAGCTTCACATTCATATAATATGGTGGGTGGTGGTCACCACCAGCTAAGTTGTATGCAACAGAACTTCCTTTGGACCTTGAAGACATTACTTTTTATTCAAAAGCCTTCTTCAGTTCTGGCCTGATGATGGAGAAGCATTTTTGGATGAAAGGTGAAACGTCTTCAAGCTCCATAAGAAGTCCAGTTGCATACAGCTTAGCTCATTTGACTACCATGGCCTGGATGAGTGAGAATCCCCACAGACGGGTTGGGTGGTGGCTGGTAATTGTGGTTGTCCTGTTGGCTTTTAGCTGCTTGAGAAAACTCAGGTGAATGTGTGAGACATTCCATCTTTCACAGGCGCCTCTGTCTCCTGGGCAAGTCTCTCCGTCCTGCTTCCTTAAACGCACACACAAACGCATACATGCTCACACACACACACACACACACACACACACACACACACACACACACACACACACACACACACACACACGCACACACACACGCACACACCTGCATGCTCACAAGCACACACACATGCACACACGCATGCACACAGGCACACACACATGCACACACACACACACACACACACGCACACATGCGCACTCACACACACGCACACACACACACACAAACACACACACATACACACACACACACACACACACACACACACACACACACACACACACACACACACACACACACTGTAGTTAGAGGGGTGAGTGTGATTTTGGGGCCAGCTCTTACCAGAGGGTACAGTTCAACGGAGGTCACCGGACCACAAAAATTTGCCTCCACCTTGAAAGAACCCAAAATACCAAGGCAGCTTCACCTTCAGCCAAGGCATTGTTTGGACACTTTGTAAAAAGAGAAGTCACACTGCATTACAGTTTTTGCCCACTGCTTGAACGCTATAGACATATGCTTAAACCAAAGTAACATAACTTGAAGTTGTGTTACCATGCCTTAAACACAGTGTAACCATACCTTAAACACAAACGCTGCTTTACACTTTAGTTGCAATTCTGCAACACACTTGCTCCTGCACACTACACACTATTTCATACATAAGACACTTTGTTCAAAAATGAAATACTGATGTATCATTGGCAAGACACATCTATTCAAAATACAAAACACATACAAAACACACAACACTCAGACACACACCTGAAAATACTTACTTACAAAATTGAACACCAATCAGCCAGCTACAAAAAGGCCTCAGTTACAGTTGTTTTTTACACACTAAAACAAAATCTTTCCCACCTTTTTTGAACCACTCAAATAACAAAACAATGGCTCAGTTCAGGAGAGCATGGACAGAGAAGACAAATGTGTGATAACATGCAAATAACATTGGTTGACCACCTGGAAAACCCTAGGTTGAGACATGCCACCAAATTGGAAAGAGATGATGCTTACAGTAGCTTTTTGTCTCCAACAACACTGTGTTTTACCATGTTTACTGTGAACATGATTCTTTGTAGAAAATGATTGTGTTTAAATTTTCAACATGCAACCATGCAACAAGCAAACACTTACACAAGCGTACACACCAGCGTACTGACTAACATTGTATTGCAAGTCCAAATTTGTATCAGTTAAAATATATTTAGTGAACAGTATTAGTCATGTGTTGTGTTTCGTGAATGTATTCATGTTATTGATCAATATTTCTCAAAAGATAATGTCATTAGAAAAGTCAGAATGGTACAGCATGTTTACAGTAGGATTGAACTGCAATACAGTTTATGGCTGCTTATTGTGAGAGATGCTTAGCGAGAGAGATGCTTACTATATGCTTAGCAAGAGAAGACATTGCTTGTGATGTTGATGAGATCCTGTGACCAGACCCCAACACACGGCAAGAACCATAAGTCCACTTACGCACAATTGTGTCCTTCTATATTTACATTAGTGTATTGTTACCTGGTCCCCTGGAGGTAATTGACCAGGTATTGCAATGACCCTGTCCGTGTGTGTGTGTGTGTGTGTGTGTGTGTCTGTTCGCCCACAATGACCTTGTCTGTCCACTTGGCAGACCAGGTTGCCATTTCTGATTGTGGTTGTTTTTTTGTTGTTTTTGCTTAAAATGAATTTACTGCACTGTAAAGTAGACTACTGTAATGTACATTATTGAGTATTTCATTTTTTTGCTGTTGCAAAGACATGCCTTCTGCAGAACTGAATAAAAACGAAAGACTGCAGTGTTTTATATAAAGTAGACTAGTGTGTTGCTGCTGATGTGACAGTGTTTTCATAAGATGCAAGTGTGTGCAATTTTGTCATCAGAGTGACATTTTGACAAAGGATTGTTAGGTTTTGATTGCAGAGTTTCAATTTGACATAGATGTAAATGGTTTATTTCCAAGTGCTGTGTCCTATGTGCTTGGGTGTAGAGTTTTGGAACAGCGAGCCGAAATTTGAAAAATGTGTTTAAGCAATGGGCAAAAACTGTAAGATTTTCTGAAGTTTTTGCAATTCAGAGAGTGTGGTGTAGTTTTCAGTACCTGTACACATTACTCACATTAAAACTTTACGACAAGGATTTATGGAATCTGTTGGTCCAAAATTTTAGGAGACAAGGATTTGATGGCCTAAGAATGTTGTGTCAGTTATTCCAGATGGGAGCTTTCTGCATTCCACACTGATGACACATAACACATCACCCTTAAGAAAATCACATAAAAATGTAATCTTTTTTAAAAAGGCTTAGATCCCCGTGTGAAGGATGCTGAGTAGAACATGATTCGCTGGTGAGTCACATGTGGCCCAGTGAATGGATCCCTGCGAATACCCCAAGCACACATAAAGCCTGAACATGTTCTAATATAAAATCTCTACCTACTCCTACTCTAGTTTACAGCTTTTGGCCATGCGCTGCTTGAGGTCAGGGCTAACACATCTAATGGAAGATGTCTGTGTAGACGTTCTGTGTAGAAGATCTGTGTAGAAAATCTAATGGAAGTTGAAAGGCAACTCTGAGGATGACTGTAAACAGGATGCTTACAAGTTCTCTCTCTTTCTCGCTCTCTCTCTCTCTCTCTCTCTCTCTCTCTCTCTCTCTCTCTATTTCACACACATTCTGTGAGCATGTGTGTGTTTGTGTGTATTGGCTAACATCCTCTCTTTTTTTTTGTAACATTTGGCGTTGCCGGAAAAAAACAATAGCTTTCATATGAGGTCATTGTTCTGCAGTCACAGAATGCACTTCTGTCCATACATGGACTATAATGGCTCTGACCCGCATCCCTGTCTCTCAGGAAAAGCCCATGCTGTACAGTACAGCTGTGTGAAAGTTGTGTAATCTGTGTGTATCCAAACATCTGGTTTGAAGAGGATATATGATAGATGCTTGTGTAGGAAGACAATTGTTCCAGTGGGAAAAGAGTTTTTCAATTGGCAAAGATAGATGTCAGTAAGTTAAGTGTGAGTGTGTGTGTGTGTGCACGCTAACGTGTGAGAGGAAGACCACATGACTGAATACCTCTACACAAGTCCTGCTGCAGTTGCTGTGTAATTAGTCACTTCCTCCTTCCTCTGCGGAAAGGAAATTACACCAACGACATCGCCTCTTTAAGGAGGAAGTGTTTCAGTGATGTCATTTCCTTTCTGCGACTGATTAATTGTGGAACTGATTTGCACCTTTTCTGGCCCAAGATATATCAGATTGGTTAGAATGAATAGAACATACAGAGCACAGCAGATGATGAGTGTATCAGAGTGATTGTTTAGAAATGCACATGTGCCAACAGGTGGTGTTGTATGGGTATGTGGCCTAACAGTCCCAGTTCATTTGGAGTTTTTTCCTGGTTTGCCTAAGAGCCTGTTCACACTAGTCATTTAAATATGTTTTGTGTAAATGTGATTGCAAGTGGCTCATTCTAAAGACAGGTGTGAATGATAACCAAAACACATGGGGAGGTGGTTTAAAGGAGAACTTCGGTGTAAAATGAAAATTGGCATGTTAAAACATCATACCGAGTTGGTATGTATACTGAGGAGCAAAATTCATTTAGCCTGTTGCATTCAGAGTTTAACTTTTTTTTAGTGTTTGTCCCAGAAGGCTAACAATGGAAGTGGTAGGTGCCCTCAGACGAAGCATGACGACTACGCTATTTTTAAACCATTAAAACAGCTCGAAGAAACTTTACACTCCATCGGTAGTACAACAAAGCCCCTGACATTAAAAACGAGGCACTGAGAACTTTGTAAGTGTACACAACATTTATTAATAAAACAGTTTTGACAAGCAGTACCTTGCTGTAGTTTCTCGTCGTCGCCATGATGAAGGTGCGCACCAGTCGATTGACGAACACGAACCAGCAGGAAGAATAGGAGGAGAGGTGGTACAATCGACTTGTTTGGACTTTCATCATGGCGACGACGAGAAACTACAGCAAGGTACTGCTTGTCAAAACTGTTTTATTAATAAATGTTGTGTACACTTTCAAAGTTCTCAGTGCCTCGTTTTTTCTTCGAGCTGTTTTAATGGTTTAAAAATAGCGTAGTCGTCATGCTTCGTCTGAGGGCACCTACCACTTCCATTGTTAGCCTTCTGGGACAAACGCTAAAAAATAGTTAAACTCTGAATGCAACAGGCTAAATCAATTTTGCTCCTCAGTACACATACCAACTCGGTATGATGTTTTAACATGCCAATTTTCATTTTACACCGAAGTTCTCCTTTAAGACGCTTGTATTGACATGTGTTCTTTACATGTGCAGGTAGTATTGTGTGTGTACTGTATGTAGCCTACTACAGTGCTAGTTCACTTGGACTTTATTCCTGGGTAGCCTAAGAGATGGCTTAAGAGGCTTACAGGAAACTGCAGACAAGCATCCAACCCCGTGTTATATAAATGCTGGAGTGTCTCTGTGCCCCGATGGGTGGTTCACTTTTGCACTAGTTTGTTACCTGATCCCCCTCTCTCTCCCTTCCTTCCCTTGTGCCTGGGCTTTCCTGAATGCCAGGTCGAGCAGGCAGGGGAAAGGAGAGAAGGGAAGAGGGGAGTAGTCGGAGAGGTAAACAGGCTGTCACAAAGAAGGGATGACAATGGGGGATGGGATGACAGCAGCAGGAAGTTAAGAGAACTCTGTTCTGTGTGGCTGCAGTCATCTCACTTAAAAACATAAAATCTCTCTTTTGTGTGCACACTCTTTCTTTCTCTCTCTCTTTCTCTCTCTTTCTCTTTCCCTTTCTCTCTTTCACTCTCCCTTCTTTTCACCTCTTTCCTAATCTCAGTAGTGGAGGTAAATAGTATGAAGAACTCTCTCTTTCTTCTTTCTCCTTCTCTCTCTCTTTCTCTCTCTCTCTCTCTCTCTCTCTAACTCTGTTTCTCCCTCTCTCTCTAACTCTGCACAGTCAGTGGAAACTCCAAGCTGCTATTTGTTTTTAGGGCAAACAAGCAAAAATTTCCACCGTCTCACACTTAACACTGGGAAAGGGGCCAACTAGGACATGCCTATTCATCTTTCACTCTCTCTCTTCTCTAGTTGTCCTTCCATCCCCCTCTTACTTTCCCTGCTCTTGATCCCTTCATCTCTTCCCTATCTAAGAGTATGCAAGCCACAGAGTGGCTGTCTGTCTTTCTCTCTGTCTGTCTGCACGGAGTCAGATTAAATCTGCTCTTCTGATAAAGAGCTGATAACTTAAAATAACTTTACTGCTGCCAAACCAAACACATACTGTACTACACAGGGCAGGTAGTGTTGGTTAAGTTGGTATGGGTGCACAGTGGGAACATTAGCTAGTGAAACATTGCATTACTGACATTATTATAATGACTACAACAGTTGCTGCTTCTGTGCCTGTCACCTTGGGCACTGCAAGGCAGAGGGAAAGTTAGGACAATTCCAAAGGCCTTCAGACAGGGGGTGGCCTTCATGGAACTTAGCAACCAAGTGTTTTGATTTTGGGGGGGTTGGGGGGGTACAGGGCCCAAAAAGTCTATGTATATGTCCTACATTGCCATATATAGCACTGTTATAACACTCCTTTTGATCACCATAGGGCGGTTGTCATCTTACATCAGTGTGATAAGCAAGCCTTCAGCACTCACAGAGAAAGAGAGGGAGAGAAAGGGAGAGACAGAGAGAAAGAGAGGGAGAGAAAGAAAGAAAGAGAGAGAGAGAGAGAGAGCGAGAGAGAGAGATTTAATGTTTTTAAGTGTTGTGCTGTACACTGATGATGCTGGATGTACTCCAGCTGCCCCATAGGCAGAAGCTATATAGAGCTATATAGAGCTTAGTGTAGGTTCAGTGGAATGTGCCACAAGTGTTTGTAATGTGCTGAGCTGCGAAATAATGACAATTAATATAGTGTTATGGTGCTTGAGAATAGAGTTCTGTGTGACACCTTTAGTGTAAACAAAAGCACTCAGTGGGATGGCTTGCCTTGTGTATTGTGTGTATTGTTCTGTGTTGTCCTATACACATTTGTAATATGTCAAATATATCAAGCAGTTGATTACTGTCTCTCCTTGTGTGATGTATGCTATGTTGTGATATGTTGGCTTGTTAATGATAGTGCTGTATTGTGCATGCAATGATTAGCTGTTGGGTTAAATTGGCTTTTGTAAGGCTTTACTCACAGTGGTCAATATCTTACTCTATTGTATTACTATAAATACTGTAGCAGAGGGAGCTCAGCTCCGGCTGGCTGTATTGCCGAGGTGAGTAGGGGGAGTTAAGCTGCAGAGGGCTCTGGCCCAATTTAATGTCTGGGTGTGAGTGATGTATGTAGCGTGCGGTTGATGAGTGTGTTGTGTTTTGTCTGGTGTAGGTCGGGCACAGGAGGAGCTCAATGCCTTCAGTGCGCTCTACAAGCAGCAGTACACAGTGGAATACTGCAACAAGCTCCGCGAGGAGATGGAGCAGCACAAGGAACGCAGGACACAGCTGCTCAAGCAGAGGGTATAGAAAGAGAGAGACAGTGTGTGTGTGTGTGTGTGTGTGTGTGTGTGTGTGTGTCTGTGTGTCTGTGTGTGTCTGTGTCCGTGTGTGTGTCTGTGTGTGCACATGTGCATGCACATGTGTGTGTGGGAATAAAAGGAAGTGAACAGATTTGCATTTGTCTCATTTATCTGGCAGTCTGTGTGAGTTGGAGGAGGAGTGTACATGAGTACTGTAAAGATAAAACCAAAAGTATCAACATGCTACTCTGATGTGTATCTGAGATGTATTGCTCTGGTCTGATTCCCAGGATCCTCTGAAGGAGGGTGAGGTGCTGTATGAGGAGCATGTGCTGTTCTTTGATGACAGCAGGAAGTGGCGGGAGTACTACGTTGTGGTGCGCGCCAATTACAGTCTGGAGTGCTACGAAGGCTATGAGGTACTGGCCACGACACACTTATACTTGATTCCCACACCTCCACAGACTACAGTCACACACATATAAGTCATAGTTTAAGATCATAATTTACACATATATAAATGATAGGTTTAAGATTATGGTTTAGATATTAAGTGGACACTTTTAATCCAAAATGACCATTTTAGAGATTGGAGCATTTAGGGAATGTTTACATGACACATAAAAATAATCAGTTTACATTTACAGACGTGTGCTGAGGGCTTGCAGGTGTGTAATGTCTATGGTTTGTTCACAGTCCTGCATGTGTATGCAGTACTGTGTGTGTGTGTGTGTGTGTGTGTGTGTGTGTGTGTAATGCCTGAGATATGTATGCAGTCCTGTGTGTGTGTGTGTGTGTAATTCTTGTGCTGTTTATGCAGCCCTGCGTGTGCCCAGAGCTTTGTGTGTGTGTGTGTGTGTGTGTGTCTGTGTAGCGCGTGTGGTGTTTTTGCAGTCCTGTGTGTGTGTGTGTGTGCGTGTAATGCCTGTGGTGTATGCAGAGTTGTATGTGTGTGATGTGTGATGTGTGATGTGTAATGCGTGTGTTGTTCCTTGCAGAGCTTTATGAAGGGCGGTGCTGTGCGGCAGAAGCTGCTGCCCACGGGGGGACTGGTGGTCACCACAGAGGAGAAGTACATGGCCCTGGTCGACCAGTGTTTCCCCGACGCCAACAGTAAGCTTCGCTCTGTGTGTGTGTGTATGTGTGTGTGTGTGTGTGTGTGTTACAGTAAGCACTGCTCTGTGTGTGTGTCTGTGTGTGTGTATGTGTGTGTGTGTGTGTCTGTGTGTGTGTGTTACAGTAAGCACTGCTCTGTGTGTGTGTGTGTGTGTGTGTATGTGTGTGTGTGTGTGTGTGTGTGTGTGTGTGTGTGTTACAGTAAGCACCTCTGTGTGTGTGTGTATGTGTGTGTGTGTGTGTGTGCATGTTACAGTTAGCACCACTCTGTGTGTGTGTGTGTGCATTTGTGTGTGTGTGTTACAGTAAACTCTCTGTTCTGTGTGTGTGTGTGTGTGTGTTACTGTTACGACCCCCTGCGCCCCCATTAGTCCGGGAGTGGCAGTGCAGAGGCTGTGGTGGTAGCAGGGTGGGGTTACTGGTTAATTGAGCACACCTGCATGGGTGTGCAGAGTACTTAAGGAGCTGCTCATGCCTTTCTCCCTGGCTCTCATTCTCACATACCTCTTTCTCACAAGCACACATCCTCACACACGTGCACACAACCTTTTGTTTGTCCTGTCTGACCCTTTGTTTTATTATTTAACCCCTAGACATTGTTTTTTCCTCTTGTGTCTAATAAATTTTAGTTATTTAAAAAATTGTAAGTTGTCTGCCTCCCTTTTATGCTGCGGTCTCACGAGCCAGGCCGTAACAGTTACAATAAGCACCGGTGTGTGTGTGTGTGTGTGTTACATTAAGCACCACTCTGGGTGTGTGTGTATGTGTGTGTGTGTTACAGGATGCACTGCTACCAGGGGCTGGTGACTAGGGAAGAGGGTGGTGTAGCCTAGCCTGGTAAACCCGCCCCTCGTACTGATCATTTCATTTCGTGCAGAGTGTCTGGAACAGAGACCGTCAGAAACTATTTGCTGGAGGTGTGGACTCTGCTGAAGTTTTTAAAAAGTGCATCTGCCTTTACCCAGTCGCTAATGCCTGGTCGTCACGTATGCAATTAGCCTACATACGCACTACAATTCAAATGTAGCACACAAGGTCAACGTCACAGCTAACGAACACACCCTCTGTTCGCTGATTGGAGCGGTCGTGCTGGAAGTCCCCAAATGCTCCCCAAGAGCGTCTGGTCCAGACCCTCTGCACGAAATGAAATGATCAGTACGAGGGGCGGGTTTACCAGGCTAGGCCACACCACCCTCTTCCCTAGTCACCAGCCCCTGGTAGCAGTGCGTCCTGTAACACACACACACACATACACACACACCCAGAGCGGTGCTTCCTGTAACACACACAAACACACACACACACACAGGCTAGGTGTAGCCCCATGTAGCACTAAAGTTTTGTTTGTGTGTAGCCCCATGTAGCACTAAAGTTTTGTTTGTGTGTGTGCATGTGTGAGAGTGAGTGTGTGCGTGCGTGTGTGTGTGTGTGAGAGAGAGAGTGAGTGTGTGCGTGTATGTGCATGTGTGAGAGTGAGCGTGTGTGTGTGTGTGTGCACGCGTGTGTGAAGAAACCCCTGAATTACTGGAAGTATGTGTGTGTATTGTGCAACAGATGACATCTAAACCATTCATTCACACATCTAAATCACACACATGCACACACAATATCACACTGAAAACAGAGACGACAAAAAAATAAGCAGGGACAGTTTTACACAGACACACGCAACATACATACAGACAAAAATACCGAACATACATACACACACCCCTTCACCCACATCCCAAACATACTCACACACTTTCCACATGAAGAAAACTCCTAGACACAGCAATTCCAGCCCTCATGAAGGTGCGTGTGTGTGTGTGTCAGACAGAGACACAGGGAGAGAGTGACTAAGATTTAGTCACCACAGGACAGTGTTAGTCATCAAGTGTAGCAGAATCTGAGCCTTACTGATGTACAGTATGTCAGTGTGTCTGTGTGTGTGTGTGTGTGTGTGTGTGTGTGTGTGTGTGTGTGTGTGTGTGTGTATGTGTGTGTCATGAACTCAGTCAGACAGTACGACATCACACAGGCTACCGCTACTGTCTGCCAACGATTCACACACACATTCATCACCTGCTGCTGAAGTCTGTGTGTGTACATAAACAGCACATGAGTGTGACATTTCTGTTCATCAGTGTATGCTTTGAAAACAGATCTGTGTGTGCATATGTGTGTCTGTGTGTGTGTGTGTATGCGTGCATTTGTGTGTGTGTGTGTGTGTGTAGATGTGAAGGAGGACTTTGCTCCCCCAGTGATAGGGATGCCAGGCCAGTTCCCTGTGTACCTGCGTCTGCCCTACAGAAGGGACTCCTACTTCTGCTTCAAGCAGGAGGCCAAGCAGACAGGCTTTATCGCCATCGTTAATGACTGCATACGCCACCAGAACCAGGGTATGCACACACACACACACACACACACACAAACGCGTGTGCGTCCTCACACACAGGCTCCCACACAAAAAAATGCACACACATAAACAGGCACACAGACTCACAGACACACATACATATATCCACGACACGGACAGACATATAGAAAAATAATATGTACCCTTACAAATATTCAAACCATATTTACATATACGTATATGCATCACATATACAACCCATGGCAGCACTAGACCAGCAGAGATGGCACACACATAAATGTGTAATACTACGTCATTGCTCTGCTCTGTTACCCAGACTTCCTGAAGAGAGGCACAGTGGAGGTGAAGGCCTTCCTCAGGGCCCTCAAGCTCCACCGGCAGCAGAAGGGACACTATGAGTCCTGGGATATGCTCATCGGGAGCGACGTACGCGTAAGTATCCGCACCCAGCTCGCCATCCTCTCTTCATCCATCACATTGATTTACAGTACATTCACATATGGACATCCTGGGTTCAGAAAGTCCTGCCACATATTTGTTCCAGCCAATTCACTGAACCAGCTGATCCTAATTATCACACCTCTGCAGCCAGGTAGATGAGCTAATTAGTGAAATCAGCTGTGTTAGGAGCACAGGCAGAAGGAATATCTGGCAGGACTTTTACTCTCCCAGGCCAGTTTGTCTGACTCTGATTACATTACACTTAGAAGATACTCCTATTCAAAGCAATTTACAACTGAGGAACAACAGTGACACTACAGCAACTATAGGAGATAAAAGAGGAGGCCATAAGTACATAGCTACTGTAAGGCTGAGTTAGCTCCACTGGAAAGAAAAGTGCAAGTGGATTAGTAGAGTAGGGTGTTAGGATATTAGAGTCTTTCTGAAGAGATGGGTTTTTAAGAGCTTTCTAAAAAAACAGACAAGAATGCCTTCTCTAACTCCCCAAGAATGCCCTCTCTAGCTCCCCTTCTGTTCTAGGGGCGTAGCCAGAAATCATAAACTGGGTGGGTCCAGGAAAAAATCAGGTGGGCCTAGTCCTAAACACTTACCATTTAAACAGTCAATCAAACAAAAGGAGCCTTCTGATTGGGTGGGCCTGATTGACAAGTGGGTGGGCATAAGCCCACCCCATCCCACCTGTGGCTATGCCTATGGTCTGTTTCACCATCAAGGAACCTAACAGGAAGATTTATTCAGCTCTCGGCATGGAATGGGCACCGACTCTGGCATATTGCAAATGTGTGAGTGACAGTAAGAGATTCGGTTGACGTTTACATCAGCAAGATCTTTACTGTGATAATATAAGGATATTTTTATAATAATAATAATCTTTACTTGTACAGCATTATTCATACATGATGCACCTGAAAGTGCTTCACAGTTTGACAAGAAAAACACAAGACAACATTTCTTGCAGCCCAGTAGCGCCGGAAAGGAAGAACACAAGACAATATTCCTTGTAGAACGAGAAAGTCCATTTAGGCCTTGTCGAGTTGCTAGTGACTGCAGAGAGCAACAGGGGTGAGGAAAATGGCACTGGAACGAAAGAAAAAAAATTCTTGCAGTCCAGTGGCGCCGGAGTGAAAAATTTGATCAAGGAAGGCATACACACTGTAGTTAGCGATTAGCATTGATTGAAGCTTGCTGAGCTTGACTTAGATGAGAATAGGTCAGATCAATCTTTACTGTCACTGTGCACAGTATGGGTACAAAGGCAATGACATGCAGTGTTGTTAGCACAATAGGGGGTTAGTTCAGTCAGCAGTAGGTGTGCAGTCATTTTCACATATCACTCAGGCACTACATGCTCATCTATCCTTGTGTGATCAGTGTGTGATGGTTCTATTGTACATGAGCAGTCAGTGGCGCATGTGATGGGAAGATTAGTATGTGAAGAAATGTAGATTTTAAGAATGTGTGTGTGTGTGTGTGTGTGTGTGTGTGTGTGTGTGTGTGTGTGTGTGTGTGTGTGTGTGTGTGTGTGTGTGTGTGTGTGTGTGTGTGTTTGTGCTCTAAAGGGTTTTGTTGGTAGAAGATTTTACCAGGAAGTCCCACATTCAGGCAGGATACACCCCCTCCTACTGTCTTACAGAGCAGCTATTGTCCTTATGTAACACACACACACACACACACACACACACACAGACTCACACACTTACCCTAACCCATTCACACACTAACAGGAACCCTATGCACCCACACACTCCCCTTGAACAGGATGGTGCTACAATATTACCACATGCACTCACACACATACACAACACATACACACACACAATCACGCACGCGCGCACACACACACACATGCATGGACACACAAACACAACACATGCACATACATACACACACACACACACACACACACATACACATACCACATTCATACCCACTCACATATACAGACACACAGTCAACATAATCCAATTACAAATCCAATAGCACAAGGCACCCTTGATTTCAGCTTTCCTTTTCTGGCCAAACAAGTGATTTCCACACTAACAGTCAAATACAGCACAAGCAGCAAGGATCCAAGCAGACATCACGCCACAATGCTGCATGGAATGTTAAAAATGTCTCTGGGAGTTTCAGTGAATGGTTTCACCTGGCAATGTGTGTTTGTGTGTGTGTGTGTGTGTGTGTATGTGTGTGTGTGTTCATGCATGTGTGTGTGCGTTCATGTGTGTGGTGTGTGTGTGTGTGACTGTGTTCTTAACAGATACATGTGAGAGAGAAAGAGAGGCATTAATGTGTGTGTGTGTGTGTGTGCGTGTGTGTGTGTGCGTGTGTGTGTGTCTGTGAGAGTATGTGACTGTGTGCTTGTGTGTGTGAGTGTGTGTGAGTGAGTGTGTGTGTGTGTGTGTGTGTGTGTGTGTGTGTGTGTGTGTGTGTGTGTGTTGTTGGGTATGCGAAGCTTGATTGCGTATTGTTGTAATTGTGCACCTTGCTGTGATTCAGTGGAAGAAGACAACTGTGAGAAAATAGTCCATTCACACCCTCTGTGTGTGTGTGTGTAGGTTCTATCCAACCTGCTGATGGAGGAGTTGCTTCCGTCGTTGGAGAAAGACCTATTGCCCAAGCTGAAGGCCAAGAAGACGGAGAGGAAGAGGGTGTGGTTCGCTGTGAGTGTTGTTTGACAAGCTCATTAACTAACACAACATAAACACAGCAACACCCCAGGCTAAAAAAACTGTCTGCTGAGAAGGGACAGGATAGATAGCCTTCTTCTCAATGACTAGGCCTACCTGCACTGACTTACTGCTTACTGACTCGAAAGCTCCACCTGCAGGGGAATCACCTGTGTTGCAGGTCACAACATCAACAGTCAGTCGCAGTCTAAAGTGTATATGTACAGGAGAGTGTTTAGGTTAGGATGTGTAGGCTACATGTATAAGTGAAGATGTGTAGATAGTTTAATTTGAGCTAGTAGGACAATTCTTTGTGCAAATCGGAACACCAGAGGTTGGCCTAGGAATGCGGTTTGCTCTGAGAAGGGTAGTTGTCATTGGGGTCTTCAGGTGGGCACCCTCTTTGATGCTTCATTGATGACCCCACAACATCTCCAGAGGGCTCAACAGTGTTACCTGGCATCCCAGGTGCTCTCCCCTCAACCTCTGACCCTCCTGACTCATTTTGCAGCCCAGAAGTTGTCCTTATGTTTAATCCACAGCCAGTTGCTGCTTCTTCCTGCAACTGAGGACAAGGACCTAATGGCTTGTTGGAGTAGGTGTCCTGTCACTCCAACTTTCTTTAATAGTTGAGTTGTTGATGTTGGAGGTCAAATGTGTGGGTTAGGATGTGAAGGTTAGATGTAGTTTAGAATGCACAGGCTAAATGTGTGGGCTAAGATGACTTCTCATGTTATCCATCACATTAGCTGACATTTAGTTAAGTTATTTTACAATTTACAAGTTAGTTACAAGGCAGGCAGACAAGTTACAAGGCAGAACCCTACACCACTTTAAGCTCTATGTCCAACTGTTTTTGCATCAAGCAAATGTCAAAACTAAATAAAGAACTGACAGTCAGACCTCTGAAGATTAGTCAGGCATTTTGTTTCACTTGTTAAATAAAAATTACAAAGAGAACAATGCTACCTGTGTCCTGTGATGTGACGAGTGTGTGTGTGTGTGTGTGTGTGTGTGTGTGTGTGTGTGTGTGTGTGTGTGTGTGTGTGTGTGTGTGTATGCCTCTCAGACGGTGGAGGCTGCCTATATCCTGTTGCAGGAGCAGCTCTTGGAAGGCCTAGGTGCGCTGAAAGAGGAGTGCAGGACCAGTGCCAGCCAGCAGGAGGTGCTGCTGCGCTCAGACATGGACCAGATCACCAGCTCCAAAGCATTCCTGCAGAGCAAACTCACAGGTACACCCACAAATGCACACACACACACACAAACTAATTCACAGAAGCATGAAAAGCATTCAAATCCAAAGTCCCCTTAGAGCCAGCTCAAAGACACACGCAACTTTGTACATTCACACACAAAGCCACACACATGCAGCTACACAAGGTACGCACACATGCCCTCTCTCTCTCTTTCACACACACATATACACACACACACACACACACACATACCGACACAGTTTAGTTCAGCAAAGCATCAAAAGCATTCAAATCCAAAGGCTCCGTAGAGCCAGCTCAAAGGCACACACACCCTCATACATTCGCAGACAAAGCCACACATAACTCATCTCGATACACAACACACACACTCACACTCTCCCTCTCTATCTCTCTCTCTCCCTCACACACACACACATCCACACAATTTAGTTCACCAAAGCATCAAATGCATTCAAATCCAAAAGCCTCTTAGATAGAACCAGCTCAAAGGCACACACACAGCCTTGTGCATTCACACACAAAGCCACAAATAACACATATCCACACAAGGTACACACTCTCTCTCTTTCTCTCTCTCTCTCACACACACACACACAGACTCACACAAAGCCACACATAACGCTCAATCCTTTCACCACTGTCCGTGTCCTTGTGCTTGTGCTTGTGAATGGTGTAGCCATGGTGACGGCCCCGGCGGAGCGGCACTGTGCGGAGGAGGTGCAGCCCTTCCTGGGCTCGGTGCTGGAGGAGCTGATGGGGCCCGTGAGTCTGGGCTTCGAGGAGGCACGCCTGTTGGGGGCCACCATGATGGAGCAGCTCTGCCATGACTTCCAGGAGGGCAGCGCCAAAGACGAGCTCAAGATGGTGAGGGTGAATAGATGGATGAATGGACGGATGGATGGATGGATGGATGGATGGATGGATGGATGGATGGATGGATGGATGGATGGATGGATGGGTATCTCTCTTATCAGGCTGTGGCATAGTAAGGCTACCTACAAATGTGTATATTTACGTGTGTGTGTGTCCATCAGGCGTTGGCCCAGATGAGTAAGGCTAACTGCCAGTCATGTATATTTACATGTGTGTGTGTGTGTGTGTGTGTGTGTGTATCCATCAGGCGTTGGCCCAGATGAGTAAGGCTAACCTCCAGTCTTGTATATTTATGTGTGTGTGTGTGTGTGTGTGTGGTGTGTGTGTGTGTCTATCAGGCATTGGCCCAGATGAGTAAAGCTAACCTCCAGTCTTGTATATTTATGTGTGGGTGTGTGTGTGTGTGTGTGTGTGTGTGTGTGTGTGTGTGTGTGTGTGTGTGTGTGTGTGTGTGTGTGTGTGTGTGTGTGTGTGTGTGTGTGTGTCCATCAGGCATTGGCCCAGATGAGTAAAGCTAACCTCCAGTCGTGCTACCAGAGGGTGGGAGCCTTGCAAGACCAGCTGACAGAGCTGCAGCACAGATTCAACTTCACCAACAGCAAAGGCCTCATCCACAGCACACAGATCGACCTGCAACAGGTACACACAGACACACACACAGACACACACACATGCACACACACACACACACAACCATACCAATACAGATAATTAAGATAATCACAGCACTGAAAGTATTTACATCCACTACTTATACACACCATACTATGTAATATTAAATAATAATGCTAATATGAGGATGTATCACTGCTCATTGCTAATGCTCTCTCAGTAAACGTGTTTCTAGTGTTGTGATGTATCTGCTCATACATGTGGCCGTGTTGTGTACTCTAGCTGATGGAGAACATGGCGTACACGTTTGAGCTGCTGCTGCTGAAGTCTTTGGAGGACAACCCTGACAACTGGGCCCTGTCCATGGAGAGAGCCAAGAACAGAGTCCTGAAGGTGAGAGGCTACCAATCAAACACACACACACACACACACACACACACACACACACACACACAACCCTGAGAACTGGGGCCTGTCCATGGAGAGAGCCAAGAACAGAGTCCTGAAGGTGAGAGGCTACCAATCAAACACACACACACACACACACACACACAACCCTGAAAACTGGGCCCTGTCAATGGAGAGAGCCATGAACAGAGTCCTGAAGGTGAGAGCCAATCAAGCCAGCAAACACATGCAGCAGAGCAAATATACATGCATACACACACACACACACACACACACACACACACACACACACACACACGCACACACACACGCACGCGCACACACACACACACACACACACACACACACACACACACACAAACATACACACACACACACAGACAGACAGACACACACACACAGTCTGTATTTGTATGTTAAGCAGTAGGGAATGTGCCTATGTGCTCTTTGCAGCAATATGACTATGACAGCAGCACAGTGAGGAAGAGATTCTTCCACCAGGCCCTGATCGACATCACCCTCCCCAGCATGAAGAGGAGCTTGGCCCCCACTGTCAAAGATGTATGCCATCCACACATGCACACACACACGCACACACACACACATATACAGTGGTATGAGAAAGTTTGGGCACACTTGACAATTGGCATTATTTATATTCACTAATCATTGGGTGTTTTAATTCACAACTTCATTTTGATATATCAAATAACTGATGAACACAATCATATTTCAGCAGTGAAATGAGGTGTATTGGGTTAACAGAAAATGTGCAATATGCCCCAAAACAAAAAAAGGCCTGTGCATAAATTTGGGCACCTTAATAGAAAAATCATATTAGTATTTAGTAGAGCCTCCTTTTGCAAAAATAACAGCCTGTGTAGACTTTCTGCAGCCACCAATGACTGTCTTGATCCTGGATGATGGTATTTTGGCCAATTCTTCCTGGCAAAACCTCTGCAATTCAGTGATGTTTGAAGGATTCCGAGCATGGACAGCCTGCTTCAAGTCATCCCACAGATTCTCGATGATATTCAAATCTGGGGACTGGGATGGCCATTCCAAAACATTGTACTTGTTCCTCTGCATGAATGCTCGGGTAGATTTTGAGCAATGTTTGGGGTCATTGTCTTGTTGGAACACCCATCCCCGGCGCAACTTCCACTTTGTGACAGACTTTTGAACATTATTCTCAAGAATCTGCTGATACTGAGTGGAATCCATGCGACCCTCAATTTTAACAAGATTCCCAGTACCAGCACTGGCCACACAGCCCCACAGCATGATGGAACCTCCACCAAATTTTACTGTGGGAAGCAGCTGTTTTTCTTTGAATTCTGTGTTCTTTTGCCGCCATTCATATCGCCTCTTGTTGTGACCGAACAATTAAATTTTTGTTTCATCAGTCCAGAGTATCTTATTCCAAAATGATATTGGCTTGTCCAAATGTTCTTTCGCATACCTCAAGCGACTCAGTTTGTGGCGACTGTGAAGAAAAGGCTTCTTCCGCATCACTCTTCCATACAGCCTTTCCTTGTGCAAATTGCGCTGTATTGTTGACCGATGCACAGCGACACCGTCTGCAGCAAGATATCCTTGCAAGTCTTTGGAGGTGGTCTGTGGGTTGTTTTTAACCATTCTGACCATCCTTCGTCTTTGCCTCTCTGGAATTTTTCTTGGCCTACCACTTCTGAGTTTAACAAGAACTGTGCCCATGGCCTTCCCTTTCCTCACAATGTTCCTGACAGTGGAAACTGACAGCCGAAATCTTTTGGACAGCTTTTTGTAACCTTCCCCTAAGCCATAATGCTGGATAAGCTTGGTTTTGAGGTCATCAAGTCAAGAACGTTATTTTGAGGCTCCCATGTTGCAGCTCTTCAGAGGAGAGTCAAACAGAATGAGAACTGGCATTTGGCCACCTTAAATACCTTTTGTCATTATTGGATGCACCTGTCAATTAAGTTCAAGGCTTAATGAGCTTACCAAACCAACTTTGTGTGTTCAACTATCTTGTGATGATTAGTTACAGGCCATCAAAGCAACAAAATGACAAGGGTTCCCACATTTTTGCACAGCCTATTTTTTTACATTTGATTTAATTTCATACAATTGCATACTATGAATACTTAAAATCTGTGTTTGGAAATCTATTATTATACAACCTCAGAGGGGGTGCCCAAACTTTCTCATACCACTGTATGCATGCATATGCACACGCCCCCACACACACACACACACACACAGGCATGCATGCGCATACAGAGCATTAACACACATCTGTGTTCATGTGGATACAGTATACATACATATGCGTTGTGCACATACATACTTACATGCAAACTGTCGGACAGACCATACCTTAACTAAAACCTTAACTCCATCTCCGACCTCATCTACAAATTTTTAAACTGGAAATGGCCACGGTAAAAAAAGGCCATTCTGAGCAAAGCTACGATGTGTCATCATAGGCGCTTTTGCCCTTTAGATACAAAACATTAATCAACTGCTGTTCAATTTTGCTTGCCAAATGAGGGCACCATTTAGCCTAAATGGACCATTTTAATCCCTAGCCTAAATGTAAGATGCTGTTGGGGTTGTGAAATTACATTTGATGTTATATTTGTGATAAATCAAATTGAATGCATTTTATTTGAACATCAGAAAATAAGGCACAATACTCCAATTAACTATTTTGTATCCCCTTTAAGGTTTTAGTGAAATATGATTTAGGCTGTATCCGAAATGTTTGCTCGTTCATTACGTAGGTCACTACATAGGGTGAGTTACTTTGGTCTGTCCCCTACATAGTGCATAGTGTTAGGCGTTAGCATGTCGAATTTGGCCTTGGTGTATTTATGCTGACACTCATGAACATGTCTCTTTTCTCTCTGCAGGAGCTCCCAAAGTTCGAGGAGTACATCTTCAACGATCACACACCCTTCATCACGGTGGAGAATGTCTACGAGGACATCCTGTTGCAGATCCTGGAGCGCGAAGTCTCGAAAGGTACACTGCTGCTGACCACAGATCAATTTAGTCAGCTGAGCTGTGCTCTGGGTTGATCCATTCAACTAGGCTTCTCAGTTCTCAGATCAGTTTAGTCAGCTGAGCTGAGCTGTGCTCTGGGCTGATGCGTCCATTCAAGTAGGCTTTAGTACACTTCAGTTCGCAGATCACAGTAAAGGACAAAAATTTCACTTTAAATGATTCACTTAAAATACACACGTAATCATGTTGTGGCTGATACTCACCTTTAATTACTGTATCTCTCTCTCACCTTCCCCTTTCCTTTCTCTCTCTCTCTCTCTCTCTCTCTCTTTCGCTCCCTCCCTCTTCTTTCATCATCTCCTCAGTGGTGAAAGAGGCAGTCAGCATGAAGAAGTACAACCTCATCTCCGAGATGACCCGGGATCACTTCAGCCAGTCCAGCATCTACTCGCTGCGCACCCCTCCCGGCTCCACACCAGGCAGCCCCTCCAAGGAAGGCAGCGTCTTCCACCGCAAGCCCCAGCCCCCCTCTCCCCTCCTAAGCAACGGCAGCGACGGCAGCCCCTGCTCCAGTGGGCCCTGCAGCCCCATGCCGGAGAGGGAGGAGAAGGAGGCTACGGCAGACATTCAAGTACCAGCACCTGCTCCAGCTCAAGCACTTGCTTCAGCTCCAGCTCCAGCTCCAGCATCTGGACAGCCACAGGTGGCAGAGGTGACACCGGAGCCACAGACACCCGAGCCTGTTCAGGCAGCCATGGTGAATTCACCTGCAGAGGATGAGGGGAGGCCCAGCACTGCGGAGGTGGCCTCTGATGCCTCTAGCACTGCGGAGGTGGCCTCTGATGCCCCTAGCACTGGGGAGGAGCAAACTGCAGTACCCGCTGTCGGGGCTGATGCCATAGCTTCCGTTGCCAAGGAGACTGCTGCAGCTGAATCTCCTCCGAGTCCTGTTGTCTCCGAGACACCGGTTGACCAAAGCCAGGCAGCTGAGGAGAAGTCAGACAAAGATGCAGATGTAGACACAGCCAACACCATCGCCACAACGACATCATTTGACGTCCCCGGTGTGCCTGCTGCAACATTGAGTACTCCAGTGGCTGATACTCCGCAGGCTGTTGGTCCTGAGGCTCCCATAGAGGTGGAAGTCATCTCAGAGCCCCCCAGCCAGACAGTTATCTCTGGGGGAAGCCCCGCACCCAAGTCCCCTGCTCCAACTGAGGCCTGTGTGGATCCCCCAGCTACAGAGGAGCCTCCAAGTGCAGATGGGGAAACCAACACAGTCATTGGCAAGACAGATGCTGAGAAGGGAGATACGGGCCTGTCTGTCACCCAGGAGACTGTTGCCATGGAGATGAGTGCAGATGCCACAGAGGAGGAGGGCACTGTGGCTGAAAGTGAACCCATGAGGGCAGATGACATAGAGGAGGGTGTTGCACCTGAAAGTGACCCCTCCCTGATCTCTGTCCCTGCAGTGGAGGTGACCCCTACCAGCGAGCCTCTGGCAGCTGACGCTGGTGCTGTGGTGGAGGTGGAGCTGAGTGCTGACCCAGAGACTGTTACTGCAGCCTTGTGTGAGGACCCCATGTCAGTAGATTGTCCACTGGAGGAACAGCAGCCCAGCGAGGCAGAAGTGGAGGCAGAAGTGGAGGCATCTGTGGACGAAGTGCTGGTCGAACCCAGCGAGACTTCTGATGTCAGCGAAGTAGAGCTTGCTGTCGATGACGGGGAAGCCGCTGTTGACCCGAGTGACACCGAGGACCCGCAGCCAGAGTCAGCTGAAGCACAGCTGGAGGAGTCTGTCGATGCCGAGCCTGTCGATGCTGAGTCTGTCGATGCCGAGTCTAATGTCCAGCCTGCCGCACTCATGACTGACCCTGGATCAGCAGAGGTGGAGGAGTGTGTAGACCCGGAGGAGAGCGGTGCAGAGGAGACGACAGTGGGTGCTGAGGCAGAAAGCACACCTGAGCACCAGAGCACAGATCAACCCACCACAGCAGCAGTGGAAGAACCAGCAGCACAACCAGACACCCAGGTACCGGCCAGCCCAAAGGCCAGCGAAGAGGTGCCTTCAGCTGGGGAGAGCCCTGCCGAGTTTCCTATGGACAGTATAAAGGAGATCCGTGACCTGATTGTGGAAGTGATTGAGGTGGAGGAGCCTGTACAACACTACCCAAAAAGCCCCACCGCATGAGACACAAACAGACTGCTGAATCAAAATAGCCAAGTGTGACTTAGTAAAAAAGTTATCTACCACAACCCATACCATCAAGCAGATTTTTGCTCCCAGAGGTTTATTTTATTACCGGAACGTTTCGAGCCTTCCAACCCTTCCTCAGATGTCTGTCACATGTGGGTGCTTTGGTTCCATTCAAACAATCCAGCTTTCCCTCCTAATCATTATCTGAACTGACAATGGCTAACGAATTAGCTAGCATGCTGCTAGTCAATTTAATCCATTCTAAAGATTCAGTGAGTGTTGCCAACTATTTCTATCTGTTTAGTACAAGCTGGTTAAGTATCTGGAGAAAGTTACATTATATTTTATTAAACCAGGTCTATGGTTTGACTTGTTTAGAATACAAGAGGGTCTTTAGGAGATCTTTATGTCGGTGTGCATAGTATTTGTAGGTAGATGTAAACTTAATTAAATTGAGTCTGGATCATGCAGTTATTTAATGAGTAGTGATCTTATATATATGACACATAGTGAGGAATATGTACAGAATGTCAAGAATTGCATGATAGGGCCCTAATACCTGTTTTTTTCTCAAAAGCCTGTTGTTTTTTTGCAGCTAATTTGTCATTATGAAGGAAAGTGACCTTAATCTCCTCAGAGAATTCATCAGAACACTTTAAATGCCTTACTTTACATACAGAAGGATTTGCATGCCATCCATGTGGGGCCAACTGTGTTCTGTTGGTAGAAAATACTTTGTGTTTAAATGTAATAGAATGTTGACGTATGCTGCCAAAGGTTACACTGCATGCTGCAGCTGTAGGACTAATGTATGAGACTGTCTTACAATAGGTTTTTGTTTTTACGTCGGCTTTGTACAGTATGTTCTGCAGTATTTAAAGAATGGCGAGTTTCCAGTTTTTAAATGGCTCCACTGTAAGGCAAGCAATGCACACATTTTCAGATGTCTAGGCTTCTGTTTGCATCGATAACAGCAGCGAGTATGTGCTATGGGCATTCGTCTGCCCCAGAGTGAAAGAAAGATCGAGTACCTCGTCACTTTTCCTATTGAGATTATTCACACTTGTGGGCACGCCCTGGGCCTTCCTGAATTCCGCAGCAGAAGGCAGCACACCTGTACAAACTGGAGGCCTCCATACCAGTCATACCAGTCAGACTGCCACGTGCTTCCCAGTCACCTGTGTGTCTTTCAGCTATCTGTGCATCCGCCTCTTTTTCCAGACACACATTAAACTTCTGAAATGTGCAGAGGTGATGCTGATTATCCGTAGTTTACTCATACAGTTGTAGTGCTACTCTGCCCTGCAAAGGCAAAGTGCAGTAACTATGTGAACATAGAAACTGAGAAAAAGTCCTTCAAATCTGTCACACTGCCCACTCAAAGAGAGATTTAGGACAAGGAGCTGTTATAAGGTCAATTTCCAGTCTTAACTAAATTTGACAGATTATGCAATTACTGCCTTTTGGCTGTAGGGCAGGATTGTTGGCTTTTCATGTTGATGGTTGGATCAATGCACGGCACTAATTCCTATCTTATAACGTGCTTTACTGCCATGTCCCTAACACTACCTGTGCACCATCACCCTTCCATTACATCTCACCCCAGTTCAGGTTACCGCCCGTCACTGTTTACCATGTACATCTTGACAAATAAAGACAGTGCTGACATTTGCGTGAAAATGTGTGCTTAGTGCCTATTTTTTTAGATTTCCTGTGTGGCGTTGAGTTGAGTTGAGGGTTAGGAGAGGTGAGGAATGCATGGAACAGACTCGGAGGCTTCACATTCCACACATTCACACGCCTTCATCATGGACAGAGAAAGGTACATGGACAGCATTAGACAGCGCATCACCCCTCACACACTTGAAGAGCCACTAAAAACATCATGACTGTCCAGTTCCTCTGTTAAAAACTAAACCCCAAAGACAGAAGGGTAATTTCTCTCATTAAAAAAAAGCCTCAAACCGGTTGTCCTCATATTTAATAGTGTTTATTTCCAGTAGTGCGTCACACAGGCCGAGAGGCGAGCCTCTCATTCACAACAGTCAGATGACATTCACAAATCAGGACAAAACCCTAAGGCTCCCAAAGGAGAAGAAAAGAAACATGTTCAAATAATAAAAAAAAAAAACTACAAATAAATACGAAATGTGTTATTTTTTTAATACATACACGATGTCTTGTTAACCAGCAACAAAGGCAATATGACAGGGTAATCCTCTTCCGCCACTCAAGCAAAGTCTGGCACAGGGCGACAGCTCACAGTCAAGCAATGCCTCAGCAGGGAGGCCCTTAGTATTCAATGTGCACATATTCAACATAGTCAGATAGTCTTGGTTAATAACGAGTGTTTCTATGTGTGTATATACAAACGTGAGCGAAAGTCAATAACGAGCTTCAGTGAGTGTGTGCTTGTATGTGCAACAAGTTCCTGTCAGCCATCTGTGTGTGTGGGTGTGCTTGTGTATAGCCTACAAATGTTTACAGTATGGAGAAATAAGAGATATGAACTAACCTACTCATCATCATCATGCAACCACAGCAGGTTAAGAAATAAAAACACTACACTGGCGCCCCCTAGTGCCAATAAGTCTAAATTACCGAAATAGATTCACTCTTTCAGTCCATCTAAATGCTATGGGCAGGGGCAGGGGAGGTGTGGAGACATGCAGGTGATGAACCCTAATGCACATAAAAGTAGTAAACCAGTGAGTCTGGATTTATGACCTTAACTTTGAGAGAACCCTGTATGAGCACAACACACACACACACACACACACACACGCTGACACACTATGAGCACTCACACACTCAGCGACACAATACAATCAAAATGTGCAGAGCGTCTACAGTATATATTAAGACTTATTCAAACACCAGGTTTAGAGTCAATATTAAGACATTTAGCGGATACAATGGTTGCCTATGAGAGTGGCATAGAGAGTAATAGCAACAGACTGGCCATATTCAGTAAGACAGTAAGACGTTCAGACAGACACAGACACACACACTCAAACACAGACTCACACACTCACTCACACACACACAAACTCAGCGGCTTACACATAAGTCTCAAGCTGACGCACGCATTTCACACTTTTACTTGAGAAACACATTAGTAAAGAACAGTAGAAACAGCAGGCCAAGGCTGCCGTAAAATCAGAGTAATGGAATGACGTGTGTGTCTGTGGGTGTCTGTGTGAGTGTATTCTGTATGCTGCTTTTCATCTGCAATATAGTACAATGAAGGGGTCAGAGCATGATGAATGCAGTTCTGGGCTCTGTGCTGTGTCTTCATCGTGAAGCCCCATAGCCATAGTAGAACTGCTCATCCGGCCGGAAGCCATAGGCCGTCGTGGGCCGGACCGGAGTCCCAGCTGATTGGACAAACCCCTCAGTCACAGAGCTGTGCAGACAGACAGACAGACAGCTGTGTTAGCAAATCACATCGTGACCTGAGACAAGATGAGGCTCATGGTCTAATCTTATGCTCACAATGTAATTATGCTCAAAATTACAGGCACACAATGTAGTTTAAGAAACACACTAGTTGAATATGTATTATGAACCATTTTAAGTTAAAGATAAAAAAAAAACCAAAACATTCATGTTTCGTAAAAGAAAAACACTTGGAAAAAATATAACTGTCCTCACAGATTAATACGGCCAAAGTCAGTCTGAAAACAGTTCTAACACACGTTGACCTGACCTGAAACACTGCACAGCTCCACATGGAGGCGCTGTAACCTCATTCAATCAACAGAGCATACAGAAGAAATGCTTCTGTGGCACGCACACACACATTTACACACTCACACACACACACACACACACACACACACACACACACACATACACACACAGACAGACACACAGATAGACACACAGACAGACAGACTTACACAGAAAAGAAAACGACTAACATTAAAATTTAGGAAGGAAAGGGTCTCTTGTGGCTCATTTTATGTCTCATTACTGTCCAGTGTAACGATTTTACTCAAATTATGAAACACAGGCAACAAGACATAGGGATGCACACCTTCTTAATCTGTACCCTCTGTGTGTACAGTGTGTAGCTGTCTCTGGATGTGTGTGTGTGTGTGTGTGTGTGTGTGTGTGTAGGCATGCCCTTGCACATGTATAAAATTAGTAATACCTTTACTGTTGTGTAAAGAATTAAGTATGTGTATGTGTGTGTGTGTATATACTCACATGTGCACAGGACACATACACACACACACACACACTATAATCAGTAATGGCTGTGCTGTAGCGTGAAACAGGAGTGTGTGTGTGAATATGTTTAAAAACACAGCACTTCATTAACAGGCTCAGAGCGGCACAGCTCAGCTGAGTGTCTGATATACTGCCGATGACCAAACGACAACACATCCCTCCCTCTCTCCTTCTGTTATTTATCCATCCTCCCCTCCTCCCTCTCTCTCTCTCTCCCTCCCTCCCTCCCTCCCCTCGCTGGCTGTTAAAATATGAGCTGTTTGCTTTGCCCCTACCAGCTCCCATAACATAGTGTTGTTTTTAGGCCAAATCACTTCCAGCCATCACTTACACACACGTTAGCTCCCAGCGCTGCCCCACCACCCCCACCCCACCCCCTCCTCTCCGTCTCTCTCTCTTCCACTAACACGTGTGAACTGTCTGTCTCCCTGCTGCACTTACACATGCACACACTGGCCTTCCAGGCCTCCTTCACTACACATTAAGCTTCTCTCCGTCTTTCATTCACTCCTTTGCTCGCTCGCTCAGTTCCCCTCCCTCCTTCCCTGCCTCTCTCTCTCTCTCTCTCCCTCCCTCCCTCTATCTCTCCCTCCCTCCCCCCATCCCTCCCTGCGGCTGACACGCAAGGCTTCCTCTTCTCTCAGCCACTCGCCTCGGCCTAGCTGCACTCCACCCTTGTGCTACAGCCAGGTAGGCTATGGCTGCCCTCTGGGATCGTGCAGTGGTACTGTGATACTGTGATACTGAGAGGCAACTAGCCAAGCTAGCTCCACTCCCTGCAGTGTGTGCGGTGTACGGAACACCCGAAAGCGAAGAGTTGTCTAAAAGTAAAATGATATTAGACAAGAGGTAAAAAATCACTGGGTAGCATTAGCTTTATTGTACAGACTATTACCCAATTAACATTCACCAAATGAGGAATTAGGACTTCTTACAGGACAATACTGACTAGTTGGATATTGGCCACACGCTAAGGATTGATCACATTAAGCGGGGCCTCAGAGGAGGGTGTACAGTCACTAAAGTCCTGAAGGTAAATCCTGAGGTGCACTACTGATGAAGTGTCCTGGAAATTTTCCCTCGACTTAGTAAAGAAAACTCAAAAATAGGACGGCTGACTTACACATACCGACTATAGAATAATAATAATAAAACTTAAAGTGCTAAGTGTTCTTCTCCCAAACAATTGCTAGAATGTTAAAATTGTTTGAATAAGGTTTGTGGTCAGGAAGGCTTAAATTCCTCAAAACCCTCAGCCCTTTCTGCCAAAGGTACTCTTCCTAGGTGCACAAATTGTTTGTGTTTTCTCTAAACTTCACTCATCTTCCTCTCTCTGCCTCTCATTGTCATCATCATCACTGTCACCCTTTGTCATCATCATCACTGCTTGCATGCAGCCATCTTTTCCATTCTTTCATTTCTCCTCCACTCTTCCTCTTCCTCCTCTGCCATTTCTCTGTCATCATGTCTGTGATGTCAACTAAGCTCTTCTCTGTCCCTGGTTTAGACCAGCTGAGCTGCGTGTGTGTGTGCGCATGCCATTTTTCTCCGGTGTGAATATTGGAGCGTGTTAAAGGCGGGCGTGTCACAGCGTGTGTTTGGACACAAAAGGGCCTCTATTTCAAGTGTGGCCCCCCTGTGGCCCTTGGGGGGGGGGCCCTGGTAGAGGTGAGGAGGCCGAGAGCAGGAGTCCAGGGACGGAGGGAAAACCTTCTCTCTCTCCCCCTCCTTTATCCCTTTCCCTCTCTTTCACCCCTCCATCCCCCCATCCTCTCTGCTCCTCGGTGTCAGCGCTTTGATCTCTCTTCTGTCACTTCTCAGGTTACCCTGCTGCTCTTAAACACGGTTCTCTAATCAGCACACCATACACTCACGCACACATACCATGCACACACATGCACCCGCAAACGTACAAAAAGGGCTAGGGTATTGTATACACACACTCTCGTGTCCTCTTTGAATTAGACTGCCACATGAACGTGTGTGTTTTTATGTGCTGTGGCCATCTCTAGCCTGCTCTCACCCTTTAACACAGCCATCACATGTGGCCTCTGACATGCGCCACCCTCCTCTCCCCTTGCCCTGTGTGTGGAGGGACTGCACGGCTGCGGTTGCTTCAACGCTTTAACCCTATGGGCCCTAGGCTATTTTTAGGGTATTTTTACTACCTTTACTTTTAAGCTCATATCTTGGTCATTGTAAGGGCCATACATACATGCTACATCTTGTATTTGGTGAGCTACTATTTGCACTGATTTTATAAAAAATACTAAACCAATAAAAAATGTTATACGCCATCATATTGCGTATAAAACAAATCTCGTATTCTTTCAAGTACCTGTCCATAAGATGCTGTCAGTAGGGTTATATTTTCATATGTGAGTAGAGGAGATTGTCTGGAATCTGGCAATATAAGAACCATGATGGTGGGATATTCAGTGGCTTATCAGTGTTGATAAATATGTAGTCTGTGTCTGATGGAAATAAGGGCTTATGTTCCATGTGATGAAGGTGTATATCAGGATTATGCAGGATTATGGATATTATGCAGAAATTTGCAGTAATTTCAAAACTGTATGAAACGTGTCTTGACAGCAATGCACGACAACAGTAGAATGGGTTCTGCTATTGTTTACATTATGCATTGACTGATAACCGTGAGTGTAAAATGTGTGAAGTAAAAATCTGTCAAATCATTACATGGCAAATATTTCATCCCTTGTTTAACATGATAAATTAACGCGATAATATGTGCTTGGTGTTGTTGGAAAGCTGAGATTCTGTACTTTCTTCTGATGTGCGTGCCTTATCTGTCCGATCACGGGTTCGCAAGTAATTTCAACGAGAGTAATGCCTGTGCAAAGTGCTAATATGAGTTTTTTATGAGAATTTTTAAATATTAATATCTCACCGATACTTGATCACAAAAATAAGCGGGAGGTCACGTTGTAAAGCTGTTCTGCTGTTTTGTTTGGTATATGGCATCTCTCTACGATGCACTGTTCCGGAGTAATTCAACAGAGAAGAATGGGTGTAAATTTGGATGCATTTTGCGTCCATTGGGCCCATAGGGTTAAACACCGCTCATACCACTTGTGTGTGTGCGCGCAGGCCTGTGTTTGTGCGTGTGTGTACAGGTCCATGTGTCTTTGTGTGTGTATGAAGGCCCGTGTGTGTGTGTGTGTGTGTATGCAGGCCTGTGTGTGTGTGTGTGTGTGTGTGTGTTAAGACCTGTGTGAGTTTGTGTGTGTGTGTGTACAGGCCTGTGTTTGTGTATGTGTAGGCCCTGTGTGTGCGCCTATTTGGAGGAGCGAGACCCACTTAATGCCTGACTCCCAGATCTAAGGCTGGTGTACTGTAGTCTGTTACAGGTCTAAGGCTAAGGTACTGTGATGTAGAGATCTGATTTGAGGCTGGAGTACAGTACTGTGCTGTACAGGTCTGGGGCTAGGGCATTCTAGTCTGGTACAGGTCTAAGGGCTGGGTTATTGTAGTCTGGTACAGGTCTAAGGGCTGGGGTGCTGTAGTCTGGTACAGGTGTAAGGGCTGGGGTATTGTAGTCTGGTACAGGTCTAAGGGCTGGGGTATTGTAGTCTGGTACAGGTCTGGGGCTGGTGTACTGTAGTCTGGTACAGGTCTAAGGGCTGGGGTACTTGTAGTCTGGTACAGGTCTGGGGCTGGTGTACTGTAGTGTGCTGTACAGGTCTAAGGGCTGGGGTATTGTAATCTGGTACAGGTCTGGGGCTGGGGTACTGTAGTCTGGTACCGGTCTGGGACTGGTGTACTGTAGTGTGCTGTACAGGTCTGGGGCTGGGGTATTGTAGTCTGGTACAGGTCTAAGGGCTGGGGTGCTGTAGTCTGGTACAGGTCCAAGGGCTGGGTTATTGTAGTCTGGTACAGGTCTAAGGGCTGGTGTACTGTAGTGTGCTGTACAGGTCTGGGGCTGGGGTATTGTAGTCTGGTACAGGTCTAAGGGCTGGGATATTGTAGTCTGGTACAGGTCTAAGGGCTGGGGTACTGTAGTCTTCTTCCAGAGGCATTAAGTAATCACTGTGCAGCTTCACAGCCAAGTGCGCCTCTTTATAAACGACTCAGCCCACTTTAAGAGTGTCCTGATTGATGCTGATATGGACTCTGTGTGTGTCTGATCTCTTATGGCTTTAATCTCCATCATGCTTTCATTCATGTGGGTGTCTAAATCCCTTCCTCACTCTCTTTATTGTGTGTGTGTGTGTGTGTGTGTGTGTCTCCTCATCATGCTTTAACACAGGGGGTCAATTTAATCCCTCCTCTCACTGTACTAAAGGTCCCAAGACACACACTCTCACTCTCTCATATTCACACATCCCCCCTTCCTTTCTCTCTCTCTCTGTCTTTCTCACTCTCTGTATCCTTCCCTTACTACCCTCCAAGGGCTAGTAATTCCCCTAAACTCACACTGCAGTTTTACGAGGATCCCTCAGTAAAGCCGTCAAGAAGGAAAAAAGCCTCTCACTGTTGTTTTTTTTGTCTTTACCTCTCTTCTTTACCTTTCCTCTGTTTGGTCCTGAGTCTCTCTGTCTTTGCACCTTCTTCTTGGAAGCCAGATTTAGCAACAGTGTTTTCAGCTGCTCTACATCATCCTGATCTACAAGCCTTCGTTCCTGAGTGTTTGTCCGTACTGAAGTGTGTGTATGTGTGTGTGTGTGTGGTGTGTGTGTGTGTGAGTGTGTGTGTGTGTGTGTGAGAGAGAGAGAGAGAGAGAGAGAGAGAGAGAGAGAGAGAGAGAGAGAGAGAATGTGAGTGTGTGTGTGTGTCAGTCCTTGTCAAAGGCAACAGTGTGAGTGGGCCTGAGAAGGCGGCCTGGGGGACGTCCGTGATGGGGGACCAGGCCAACGCTTATTACTGAGATTACTAGGATCATCATCAGGCTCCACTCCCAGCACCACTGCTCCAGCTCCCACTCCCAGCTCCACTGCTCCCACTCCCAGCTCCACTGCTCCCACTCCCAGCTCCACTGCTCCCACTCCCAGCTCCACTGCTCCCACTCCCAGCTCCACTGCTCCTACTCCCAGCTCCACTGCTCCCCAGTGCCCCCCTATCACCCACCCAACACCCCCACAACATGGCCCAAACCTGGGCTTCATTGTGCAGCCGCCCCCACCACGGAGCCAGCATCACTGCTCTTAGACAAATGGAGGTCAACCCACAGAGCAATGCGATGCGATGCAATCCTTCCCCCAAAACCCCCTTTTCCACAGTACAACCAATTGTAAAATAATAAATTATAAAAAAAAAAAAAACACAAACTTGGACTGAGATTTGCAGAAGGGTGGGGAAGCCTTGTGGGAAATAAATAAGTGAGGTGATTAGATCTGGTCTTAGTAATGTCACACATAGATTTTCAGACATGCTTTATGATTGTGTGTGTGTGTGTGTGTGTGTGTGTGTGTGTGTGTGTGTGTGTGTGTGTGTGTGTGTGTGTGTGTTTGTGTGTATAAGCTCACCTCCCCACCATGTCTCCATTCTGGAAGTCAGTGTAGAACTCTGGGCTGATGGTCCCATCAGTGGGGATGATGCCATCTGGCAGAGAGAGGGGAGGGATTATATTATGATGAACATTGCAGTATGCTGAGACTGATGCCATACTCAAAACATCTACCATATTTGTCACTCTGTTTGGACACGTCAATCACGCACACACACACACACACACAGGCACACACACACAGGCACACACACACAGGCACACACACACAGGCACACACACACAGGCACACACACACAGCCCCTGTCTTTTTCTATCTTCACATGTCCACACAGTGCCACATATTTCCATTGCTAAACAGAAAAAGGGTGTATTTTATATTCATTTTAGTTATTTGAAAGGGACACTGGACATGAATCAACATGTCAGTTTGAACTTAAAATGTAAATGTTCCAGATTCAGCAAAAAAAGCTCATTTTCATCTGTTGTCCCATTGGCAGGTCATTACAGCAACACACAATACAAACCTACAACACACAATACAAACCTACAACACACAATACAAACCTACAACACACAATACAAACTTACAACACACAATACAAAATTACAACACAAAAATGTGAAATTCACAAAAGTATAGTGGAGTGCTACAGTAACTACACATTTTGTCAAAACTGAGTTATGACTGTAAATTGTCTTTATAACACCCCCTTTGTCTTGTGACCAAATCTATCTTAATCCTATTAAGAAAGTACATGTAAGCATCACCACTATTATACCGACAACATGTTTGACTGGGCATGACAACTTTGAAGGCATATTTCTCAGTGTGTATGTTTGCGTTTGATTACTGCATTTTGCCTGTGTAGGGCGGAGTATCCCGTGTCATGTCCACATGAGCACAGGCTGAGCTAAAAGCGGGGGTCTCACCAGCGCTGTAGAAGAGGTCGGGCCGCTCCAGGATGTCCTCGTTGTGCAGGAAGGGCTCGGCGTCGTCGGAGTACATGAAGGGCTCCGCCTCGTCCATCTGCCGGTTCTCCACCATCTCCAGCCACTGAGAGTTGTGCCAGCGGAACTTCTCCGTCTGAGTCTTCTTCCCCCAGTCCTCGTCGTACTCCTGTGGGAGCACACACACACACACACACACGCATAGGCACACACCCCCACATACACATATTCACACACACATATACAACCACACGTGTACCCTCACCCACCCATACACACACACCCACGCACGTACACATATCCACACACACACACACACACACACACACACACACACACACACACACACACACACAGGTTAGACACATAGTGATACAAAGGCAGCCCTCACTGCGACACACTTCCTCACTGCTAGTAAAGTTTATGTTTGTATTTGAGACATTACACAGACATCAAACAAGGTGCCCATTCTGACCTTAACACACACACACACACACACAAACACGCCACCAGTGTTTGCTTGGCTCATCGATACAGTGGCTAGCCATCAGTCTAACAGGTTCATAATTTACGAACACACTTAAAAATCAATCTCTGTGCTCTGGCCAAGAATGGCCACTTTGATTCAGTGCCACTCCACACCCCCAGGCCTGCACCCCAGCTTGCTAATCAATCACCCGCTGTCCGAGAGCCCAACCCTGGGCACCGACGGCTACCTGGAACCCTGGGCACCGACAGCTACCTGGGACCCAGGCCTTCTCTGGCCCTGTGAAACCACCACACCCCCTCGGTCTCAATGACAAACCTTGCCAGGGAACACATTGATCACTTAAGAGGCTACCCTGTGGCAACCATCCAGCAACCATCCTGCAACCTCTCTGCAACGTTTGGCTGGCCAGCCCGCACCGGCGTGTGACGGGAGACTGATGTGACGGGTGATTAATCTCACCGCGCTGAGATCATGACAGTCCACGTGGACACGAAACAGAATCCAGCCGCTCTCCACACACACGCTTTCAGCAGAGGACCGGCAAAAATAGGCCCCGAATGAATGCGTGCGTCTGTTTATACAGAAAACAGTTACTAGAGTCGCGGAGGGGAGGAGAGTGGACGGGAGTGGAGTGGAAAGGGGAGAGCGTGAGGGAAAAGATGATTTGCATGTAGGTGAAGAGTGTGTGAGTGTGTGTCGGTGCGTGTGTGTGTATGTGTGTGTTTGTGTGTGAGATAGAAACAAAAAGGTAAAGAGCAGATTGTGAAATAAAATGCATGAATGCATACATATTTATGTCCAATGCATGGATGGATACATGTGTGCCTGTGTGTGTGTGTGTGTGTGTGTGTGTGTGTATGTGTGTGTGTGTGTGTGTGTGCGCCATTGACAGGGGTCTGCTTTCTGTCCCCTGTCTATCTGGTGACGTTGCGCAGACACCCCCCTCCCTCAGCTTTGGGGCTTAATAAAGCACTCTGATCATTCCTACGCCTCACTTCCTGTGGGGAGCACTTCCTGTGTCCATACGACCACATCAGGCCAATCACATTAACCCCCCCTGGCCTGCAAGCCATCACGCCTGCCCCCCTGAGGAATTCGCCCGCCTCTCTTACCGTAATCTGCCTAATAGCACCACCGGGCCACCGTAACTGCACCTAAAAGCCATGCCACACAAGCACCAATGAAGGCAATCGCATAATGAAACCAGGCATCAGCATCATTCATTTAAATCCAGCAAGCACCCGTACATCATTTATGCCACAACATATACCATGCCTGACCACATAAAGCCATAATAACCTGATTATGGTGTTCCAAAAAATATATAATCCCTCCCACGTTATTTTTTTGCTGTCACTGCTGACAGCAAACACTGCTGACAGCAGTAAAAGGGGTTGTGTGTGTGTGTGTGTCTCTCTCTCTGAGGGGTGTAGGTCTTACAGCGATGATGTCCAGCGTGTTGTCACACACTTTACGGATCTCGGCGTTCTTGTCGTGCATGAGGTCGATGAGGTAAGCTGGCGCCTCTGGGGGGTCACGGGGTCAAGGGTCAACAGAGTTCAGCTGAGCTGGAGGGACGTGGAGCTAAATTTCCTTCTTGTGAAATGAAGACGATGCACAATAAAGGCAACAAGGACTACACATAATGTGTAGTGAAAACAAATGGATGAGTTGTGCTTCATCGACAAGACATGTTTGAACTTTGCATCACTGACTGCTGTGTATGTGGTTGTGCTTCACTGACACTATGTGTACAGGCTATGCATCTCGGACTGCATTCAATATATATGTATGTTGTGAATCACTGACAGCATGGCTATGGACTCTGCACTACTGACAGCATATGTATGGGTATGGATATGTAAGGGGTAACATCCGACGAGGCGTGCATTATACAGTTTTAAGTCAACAAGGTGGAGCCTAAGAAGTTTGGTCCGCCAAGTTGACTTAAAACTGTATAATGCACGCCTCGGAGGATGTTACCCCGCTTATGACCTGGTTAATGCCACTCAATTATGTAGAATGTATTTAAAATAATTCTCAATTAACTTAGAGGCTTAACTTAGACTCAGTTTCGCTACAATGTGGCCTACAATGTAGCCTAATATTTGTAACGTTAAGTAGAGCGCTACGCAGCCCTCAGTCACTAGCCAAATTGGTTGTCAAGGTTACCTTTCATTTGGTAAGGTGATTGCTACTGCTCATCAGGTGTTAGCTAGCTTGGATTGAGCAACGCAACACATGCCATACTTATTCCAAAACGTTGATTTAGTTGTTATTTTCTGTTTACAATTTTTTTTAAGTTCATGGAAATTGAACTCGACATTGCCATTAATTGTGAAGTTTGATAGAGACGGTTACAGTAGGTACGTACATTCTATTGGGTATTGATATGGAACGGTGCTGAAGTTTTAAACTTTTTTGCCAGAACTACTTTCAAGGCGTGCATGATATACGATTTTACTGCATGCCTAGCAACCAATCAGAAAGCAGCACCACGTTCCAAAGGGTCATAAGGACTGGGTATCACAGCATGTGTATGAGTTATGCAGTACTGACAGGCATGTGAATGAGCTGTGCTTTAAAGTGATTGTCATTTGTAATAGTGATCACATGGCACACCACAGCACACAGTGCACTCTACAAAACACAACCTCTGCATTTAAGCCATCACACCGCTAGCCAATGACTGACAGCATGTGAATGGACTGGGTGTAATACTGTGCTTGATTGACAGCATGTGAATGGACTGGGTGCAGTATTGTGCCTGACTGACAGCACATGTATGGCTTAAGGATACGCGTCTCCTTGATGATGACGTCCCTGGTGGCCTGGTGGAACACCATCTGGTAGAACACGTACACGATCTGACACACAAACTCATCGTCCTCCTGCTGGGCTGTGAGGGAGGAGACAAAAGACGAGAAAGAGAAAGAGAGAGAGAGAGAGAGAGAGAGAGAGAGAGAGAGAGAGAAGAGATGGAAAAAGATATTTAGTAGAAGTGATCCTATTATTGACATAGTTCCTGTCCTGCCATTTCTGTTGCTGTTGTACTTAAAGGAGAACTTCGGTGTAAAATGAAAATTGCCATCATACCGAGTTGGTATGTTTGCTGAGGAGCAAAATTGAGTTAGCCTGTTGCATTCAGTACTTAACTATTTTTTACCGTTTGTCCCAGAAGGCTATCAATGGAAGTGGTAGGTGCCCTTAGACGAAGCATGAAGATTACACTATTATTAAACCATTAAAACAGCTCAAAAAAACTCCACACTCCATCAGTAGCACAACAAAAGCCACAACATTCAAAACAGGGCACTGAGAACTTTGTAAGTGTACACAACATTTATTCATAAAACAGTTTTGAAAGGCAGTACCTTGCTGTTGTTTCTCGTCGCCGCCATGATAAAAGTCTGTACGAGTCGATTGACGAACACGAACCAGCAGGAAGAATAGGAGGAGAGGTAGTACAATCGACTTGTTTGAACAACTGAAAACTACTGCATGTAAGAACAGTTTTTTAAATAAATGTTGTGTACATTTACTAAATTCTCAGTGCCTTGTTTTGAATGCCAGGGCCTTTGTTGTACTACTGATGGAGTGTGGAGTTTCTTCGAGCTGTTTTAATGGTTTAATAATAGCGTAATCTTCATGCTTCGTCTAAGGGCACCTACCACTTCCATTGTTAGCCTCCTGGGACAAACGGTAAAAAATAGTACTGAATGCAACAGGCTAACTCAATTTTGCTCCTCAGCAAACATACCAACTCAGTATGATGTTTTAACAAGTCAATTTTCATTTTACACCGAAGTTCTCCTTTAAAATGGCTGGCTGAGTGACTGGGTGGGGTGGGTGTGGTACAGTGACGTTCGGACGAGATTGCTCAAAAACGTCACTATTTTAGGTCCAGAATGCATGGCTTTAAGCCAGTCACTCAGCCAGCCAGTCATTTCAAACAAGCCCACTACTGGAGGAGGTTAAGTCACGTGACCAGACATGTACGGTACTACTGCAGGCGTCTGTTTACCATTGAGCAGCTCGATGAGGGCAGGGATGATGCCTGACTTGGCCAGCATGGCGGCACAGGAGTCGTCCATGGAGACGGTGCCAATCATGATCACCACCTCCAGGATCAAGTCGTCCTCCGCCGAGCCTGAAAAGAGAGGGTGGAACACACATGTGTGTGTGTGTGTCAGTGTACACAACAGACGAGAGGCATTTAGCTCTGGGGTCAAAAGGCATTTAGTTCTGGGGTGTGTGTGTGCGTGTGTGTAATTGAGACAGAGCAAGAAAACAAAGGGAGGATTTAAAAGTGTAAGTTTGTGTGTGTGTTAATGTATGCGGGTCTGTCTTTGACAGAGATAGAGAAACAGTGTGAGGATGTAAGAGCATATGACTGTGTGTGTATATGTTACAGAGACACAAAGGGATGGGTGTGTGTGTGTGTGTGTGTGTGTGTACCAGGGTTGAGGCGCTCGGTGAGGTAGGGGGGTGTGTGTGTGTGTGTGTACCAGGTTTAAGGCGCTCGGTGAGGTAGGGCACCAGGTTGTACTCCTTGAGCACCAGTTCCCAGTCCAGGTCGGGGATTGTGAGGTTGGCCAGCGTGCCCAGACACTCCATCACAAACTCCTCGTCCTCCTCAGGGCTAATCTGTGCCGCCAGGTCCCCCACATAGTCCTGTGCACAACACACACATGCACAGATGTCACTGCTATACACACTAATATGTGGGTGTGGGTAAATGGATATGTACATAGGGAGGTATATTTTGTGTTTGTCTGCCTCTGTGACATGTATTCTTGAGCTGGTGTGTGTGTGTGTGTGTGTGTGTGTGTGTGTGTGTGTGTGTGTGTGTGTGTGTGTGTGTGTGTGTCTGTGTCTGTGTGTCTGTGTGTGATGCATAAATAATAACACAGGTTTTTAGTTTGTGTGTGTGTTTGTGAAACGCACGATGAAGAAGTTCTTGGTGGGGCCGTCGTGCTGGGAGATGTTGCGGATCATCTTCATCAGCAGTGTGTCCTTCAGCTTTAGCGCACGCTTCATCAGCATCTTCAGACCATTCCCTACACACACACACACACACACACACACGTGCACAAACAGACACACACACATACGTACAAACACACACACGCACATGTACAAACACATACAAGTGTGCACAGAGTTGTAACACCAAAAAACAGTCCTGTCTGGTAGATGTGGATGACTAAAGTCACGTGTGTGTGTGTCTGCGTCTGTGTGTGTGTGTGTGTGTATGTGTGTATGTGTGAGTGTATTTTACCTTCACAGATAATCTGGGCGTTTCTCTTGTTGGCTGCCAGGTTGATGCAGAATGAGATAAGCTCCGCCTCAATACGCTCCTCTCCACAGTCAAACACCATTTTCATCACCTGTCAATCAAACCATCAACCACACACAGACCTCAGTCCCACTCCTGCACACAGCCGGATCAGTCGTATCCTCCTCGGTACCCAGCTGGATCCCAGCAACCCATATGCCCAACAGAAACACCCACAGCAACAGCACTGTGACCGTGTGATACACACAGTTCAATGCATGTATGCAGAATAAAAAAATGAAGGAAAAAACAAAACAAAAGAAGCAAAGGCACAGGTAGAAACTTTAAGCCTTAGCCTTTTTCTTTCAGTTTTGTCGTCACTTTTTCACTCAGGATGACATGTTTCATGGTCATCATTTACCCCATAGCTGACAAGTCAAAGTCTAGGCTTACAACTCTTTAAAAAACTGACTTTGAGTCGTCAAGGAAGAAAATGAATGGGAAAAATAATTTTGGCGATCAGACACTGATTGTGAGGATGTCCAACTAGCTGCACAGTGACAATGCTGTGTGATGTGCACTAGAGATACGCGAATGGGCTATTTTTTCATCCGTCCGCTATCCATTTGCACCCACGGTTTTTGACCAATTTTCAAAACTGCACCCGCCCGCCATATTTAACAATGTAGGCTATATATATATATTTTTTATTTGAGTAGCACCACCCACCCAAATTTATTTAAAATATTATTTTTCATCACGTCATCCGCCCAAGCCACGGTTTAGCCGCAGAGTCGTGCACAGGTAAGGTGCGACTGACAATGCTACATGTACTCTCCTCACCCACCCCTGACCCTTCTCAAACCGAAGGAGGGCTGGAAGAACAGAGACGCACATAGAGAGAACGAGAGAAAACACAGTAATACAGAAACAGAGAGAGAGAGAGAGAGAGAGAGAGAGAGAGAGAGAGAGAGAGAGAGAGAGAGCATGAGGGAGAGAGGGAAAGAGATGAAAAGGTCTCTGATTTACAGGCTGTATCCTGCTGTCCACTCCAATCCCATCAGACCCTAAACAACAAGAAAAAGGAAGTACTCTGTGTGTTTGTGTATGTGAGTGTGAGTTTGCGAGTGTGTGTGTGTGTATGTGTGTGTGTGTGCATACATTGTACATG
This sequence comes from Coilia nasus, assembly GCA_027475355.1. Taxonomy (NCBI): domain Eukaryota; kingdom Metazoa; phylum Chordata; class Actinopteri; order Clupeiformes; family Engraulidae; genus Coilia; species Coilia nasus. The sequence goes on along the minus strand of CM050212.1, from coordinate 30,735,157 downwards.
CAGGAAACACAACAAGGTTGCTGTAGAGACCAGGATACTGGAGCACGCTCACTTAACATAAAACAGGAGGGCTTTGGAGAGTCTGTGTAGAAGGGTTATTCACACAGTGTGTGTGTGTGTGTACACGTGCATGTGAACATGCATGTGTGTTTGAGTGTGTATGTGTGTGTTTAAGAATGTGGACCGCTTGGTTAGAATTGAGGCATGGAGTCCCAGTGCACACACACACACACACACACACACACACACACACACACACAGGCATATACATACACAAACACACATACAGGCATATACACACACACACCACGTATCACATAGCAGGAGCCAGCTGCCCCAATCACAGAAGTCTAGACTCACTGGCACCTGCCTGCTCCTGTAGGCCAACCATACACACACACAAACACACACACAAGACCACTGGCCTTAACATACATCTCTGTGTTGATGTGCCACTCATACACTCTACCTGTAACACGTGTGCACACGCACGCACGCACGCACGCACGCACGCGCACACAAAGCATAAAAGGCCACTGGCCTTTAAACATACATCTTTGTGTTGATGTGCCACGAATACACTCTACTT
>CM050212.1:30707068-30729568 GCA_027475355.1 Coilia nasus | reverse complement strand
GGAGTGGAGGCATACTGTGAGAAGACTCGCTGGGAAAGGGGAAGATCTCACAGACTCCAGCCCAATGAGCTGCTAGTTTCACATATATTATGGCATCAAAACACATAAAGAGGGGAAACCAACATATTCCTTACACAGACAGAGCACACAGAAGCATGCACACACATACACACACATGCACGCATGCACACACATGCACACACACACCTACAAAAAGCAACCTGTATCCACTCAGTGACGTGTACACAAGAACACACATTTCCAGAAAACAGTCATTCCAGACAGTAAGTTTCCAATAGATATTGCAAGTCGCACACACACACACACACACACACACACACACACACACACACACACACACACACACACACACGTATACGCACACGTACACAGACACACACGTACATACCGAGCAGGGCGGTGAGCTTGGGCAGCAGGCCCACCTGCACCATGCGGCTGCGGAGGCCGGTGTCGAAGGAGAGGTTCAGCAGCAGCCGCAGCGTCACGTTCAGCAGGTCCTCATGCTCACACGGCACCAGCCTCGCCAAACGCTCCACCGTATCAATCTCAGCCTGAAGCGGAGGAAAGGGAGAGAGGAGAAAGAGAAAGGGGAGAAAGAGACAGAGAGAAACAAAGAGAGACAGAGAGAGAAAGACAGAGAGACACAGACAGAAAGAGCGACAGAGACAGACAGACAGAGAAGGGATCAAAACATACATTTTCATACACCAGAGAGATACCTGTGTCTGTAATATTGTCAAGAGAATAACACTGAACTAAGAGAGAGTCAGAAATATGGCTGGGAAGGAAGTGACTGAAAAAAAGAGTAGGGATGCACCAATTGACCGACCGGTGATCAGAATTGACCAGATTTTACATAATTGGCCATGTCCAGAAACCGACCTGTCAAAATCAAAATATGCCAATTTTATGCCGGTCAAAACTGTGGCGGCCCACCATAGTCTAAATATGGAATGTGAAAACAATATTTCCACCATACCCACTCATACTGACGGATTTCATATGGCCCTAGTGATGTGCTCCTGACCGTGTCGTTCTTGTTCTCCAGGAAGATGCTGAGCTTCACAGAGATCACACACAACTTGTTTATGTGCTCAGTGGAGAGCGTGTGAGAACGTGACAGTGAGCATGTTATGCGCATGCGTGCGTCTGCCTTTGTGGTGATCTGCTCCTCACCATGTCATTCTTGTTCTCCAGGAAGATGCTGAGCTTCTTGAGGAAGGAGACGACGAGCACCAGCAGGTCCTGGCTGTCCCTCTCCAGCGTCTTCACCAGCAGCTGCACGATGTTCTTGTTGCGCATCTTCAGCTCTGTGCGTGTGTCCTCAGACAGGTTCAGCAGCAGGTACAGAGCCACTGCACGCGCAGAGACAGACACACGCACGCACGCACGCACGCACACACACACACACAAACAAACACACACACACACACCGTACGACATCAGTGATATTTTACTGGATATTCCTAGTATTCATTTCCGGAGTTAAGTAGTAAAGAGGAGAGGAGAGGAGTGGGGAGGAGTGGGGAGAAGAGGAGCACAGAGGAGAGGAGTGGAGTGGAGAGGAGTGGAGTGATGTGGGATGGAAAGGAGAGAAGAAGAGTGTGGAGAAGTGGAATGGAGAGAGGAGATGACAGGAGAGGAGCGAAGAGATGTCAGACCTCGCAGAAGCTGTTCCTGTTTGACCAGCAGGCCCTGGTACTTCTTGAAGGCCTTCTCATACTCCTTCTTCACATTCTGGTTGTCAGGCTCATCATCGCGTGCCACCAGGTTAAAGAACAGTCAGCGTTACATCAGTGTCACCCACATGCAGCCCTGCTGCTGTCCAGGCTGTCCCAAACCTTTATTGAGGTGATGCAGCACTTTATGTTTTCACTATACTCCCCACTCCAGTTGTCACAGTGGACATACCGCCGTAATGCTTTTGCCCTCATTTTTAAATACAAGTTCATTATTAAGTGGCACTTTGGAAACTTGATATAAGCTTCAGCGAATCTTGATTCTTTTTATTATGACTCTTCAAAAGAAATGTATTTTTAAGGAATGGTTTGCCAATTCATCAAGTTCTTTTTTTTTTGCAAGCCTGGTTTCTGGCAAGACATTCAATTTATCTTGGATCACAGGCTTAATAAGTGTGGGAGTCAATGCCACCGTGAAATCTATTGTTTTCCGTCCTTATAAATCTTGGACCATATTACTGCACTGGGTCTTTGAGAATCTTTCAGGGACAATGTAATTAACTGGAACTGACATTGTTTAGTCTTCTGATTATGAATAAATGCATTCTCTAAGATAACCAAAGAAAGTGCAGTTACAGGGCCAAAAACCCATCAGTTACATCACTGTACATCCTCTGTCCATAACATCCACAGCTTGACCCCTGACTTTACAGTGAACTTTGACCCCAAGGAAGGATATAAGCCTTCTGTTTCTTCTGCAACTCGTCCTGCCAGAGGTCGTAGCGTTTGAGCTCATGCTCCACAATGTTCATGCACAGAGCGCCAATTTTGTAGTGCGTGATGAGGCCATGGAACTGGGAGAAACTAATGACACCACGCAAACACAGACACACAGAGACAGACGGAGACAGACGGAGAGACAGACAGAAAGAGAGACCACAAATAAAAGGGAAAAAAAACAACTGTGTTAGTCATCAAGCACGAACAACCAACACTCATGAATCATAAAGGCTTTTTGAGGTCACAATGCCATCTTTGGTCTCTAATCTCAGCCAGTGTATGCGTGTTTGGTAAGGGCAGAGCAGTTTCAAACCAAAAGACAAACAACTCAAAGGCTGTATTAGATTCATTCATTAAGAGTTCTATAGGAACTTTTCAGTCAACATATATAGAGGTTATATGAAGGCTAAATTACTTCACTGATCCCACAGCAACCAGAAAAGAGGGGCCCTTAACAATCTGGCTAATGACAGGCTGAGGACTTGCTTCTTCCTTGAGTGCTTGTCTTCTCCTGTAAATTCACCACTGACACAAACAACCTCTGATTTGGTGTCAGTCGTCAGTGTGGCCCAGGAATGTCAAAATAAAAGCTTCTTCTGTCACCCGTGTCAAAATAAAAGCCTTTCAGGGCAGCCAAACCATTTCACAGGGGGAACTTCACAACTGCTACGACTGAGACGGCAAGAGTGAGAGGGCTGTCAGGAAGCCTGGAGCAGGGAAGAGAGAGGGGAAAGAGAGGGGAGAGAGAGCCATACCTTGAGAAACAGAAGAAAACATAGATGATGGTGGTTGCCAGGTCAACACTCTGTTTCCAGTCCTCCCTTAGCACTCTGGCTAGAGCTCCCAAGGCTGTCTCTGTTACACACACACACAGACACGCGCACACACACACACACAGACACACACAGGAACAGAAAGTCAAATGTTAAGCTTATAAACAATGAAATTACAGCTGTACAGAAAATGCAGAGGGTCTTAAAATCTATTGCTTTGGGGAAGGCCCATTGGACAGACAAACATCACATATCTTTCCTGCATAATCACTCACTCACCATGGTGGCCTTGCATTCACAGGGACACACTGCTGTGAGCAAATGACTCATACATCCACCTGATATTCATGTTAACAACCATAACAGGGGAGAAGCAGATGACAAATGCGCTGCATTTACAAAGAACTTTTTCCACTCAGCAGAGAATGCTATGGATGAATAGTATTTTATCGTGGGGCTCTACCCCCTCAGTGATGTGTACACAAGAACACACATTTCCAGAAAACAGCCATCCCAGACAGTAAGTTTCAGATAGGTACTGCAAGTCGCTCACACACACACACACACACACACACACACACACACACACACACACACACACACACACACACTCCATATGCAACAGGGGCAAACGTGTGGTAGAGAGCAGAGGTGAGGAAGGGGAGCACTGGGAGCTTCTGAGAAAAGGTAACACCAGGGGTCCCACAGGAAGTGAGGAAAGAGGAGTCAGGTTTCCATGGCGATAGGGGTCAGGCCAGTGTGATAAGGAGCAGGGAGAGGTCAGGCACTGGCTGCGGCCACTGAAAAGGGGCATGTCTGGCTTAGATTAGAGGTGGGGTGAGGGAGGGGAGGGCAGGGGAGACGGAGCGATGGAGAGGTGAGGGGGAAGGTGAAAGGAGAAGAGGGGTGCGTGGGGGCAGGGGGGGTCAGGGCACACATGGCATGAGAAACAGGCACTTCCTCACAGACAGGAAGCGCTCGTTACACCCAAACACGTACCCCTGGGTACACGGGGGCTAGGGGATCGCACGGTTCACGTGCCGGTGTGATGGCCTGGCTGCTTGGAGTGCAACTCTGACTGATGCTGTCTGACAGCTCAGCCCCAGCACTAATGCATAGTGACAGCTATGCATGTGCAAGAGTGTGTGTATGCGTATGTATGTATGTGTGTTTTGTGTGTGGGTGTGGGTGTGTGTGTGTGTGTGTGTGTGTGTGTATTTGAAGGCTCTAGTCCTGTGACAAGGAAGCACAGCAGGACAGCCGTTTAGCACAGAGCTCTGGTTGAACGAAACAGTCTAGACAGACACACAGACACAAGACACACCCATCCCAAGAATTCAGCCCACCGGTATAACAAACAGCCTCCATCAGGATAATGGGATTAGTGGTGGCAGGACCAACAGTGGCATCATCAACTGTGGACTGTAGGGGGAAAACTGTGGGCTCTCACAATGCCCTGACAGCATCACTGGTCACATAAAAACGAGCACAGTTTTGAGACAACACAAGATACTTATGCACCTAGGAAGAGTACCTTTGGGAGAAGAGGGTTAAGCTTTCCTGACTACAAATCTTATTCTAACATACTTTTGTTTGCAACACCATTTAGCACTTTAGATTTATTATTATTCTATTATTTCCCCTGAGTCCTGAGTAAATCATCCTATTGTTGGCTTTGTTTGCCACAGGGTCTAGTTGGTCTGTGAAAATTTCAGGACACCTCTTCAATAGTGCACCTCAGGATCAACCTCAGGATCAGTATCACTGTCAAAGGGCAGAGCCAATCTCAATGCCAGCAATCAGCGAATCACAAAAGTCTTTCAAGTGGTTTACAGCCAATCACAGAGCCTTTTAAGTGGCTTACAGCCAATCACAAAGCCTTTCAAGTGGCTTACAGGCGTGAGCCCAAAGACCTGGGTGAGCCCATGCCCTAACGCTGAGGGAGGAGTGGTACTCCGCCATCACTGAGGTCATCACAAGCCCACGCAGCGGAGATAATATAATGGAGTCTGAGGCCGGGCCAACACGTCCATCAGGGAGCCATTTTTCCTCTAGATGAGGTCAGCGCTTAAAACTCCCTCTGACAGAGAGGGATGAAGAGCAGCGCAGTGCAAGCGCATGTGCAGCACGTTTCTATGACCGCTCTCTCATTAGCGAGGACCCTGGCAATCAAAGCCATGGCTCAACGGTTTTCTCTGCTGGGCTGTCAGATGTAATACCGTCCCTAACGCAGTGGGAGAAGTGGGAGTGGGAGAAGAGGGACCAGGCAGGAGCTGGCCTGAGACAAAAGGCCAAAGGCACATGAAAGGCACTCCGAGCACTGTCAGAGAGGACAAAGAGGTCGGCGATGGGACACATCCACTGATGTGACTATTTACTGTAAAAAATACAATAATACAATGAATATAGCATGTGTTCGTGATATATGTGCATTGCCAATTACAGACCAAAAATATGCCAGATATTTTTTTTGAGCTGCTACATGTGAAACACATGCCATCTCTGACCCATGTCACTGCCAAGCTTTCATGTTCACAACCACATGCTACAAACTGGCTTTGAGGGGAAAAGTTATTGCACAGTTTTATGATCGTTTCAGATATTCAGTGCATTAGGATAAATGGACAATGCACTATTTGGGGATAACTCACTACAATTATACCAAAAGAAGCAGCTGAAATTAGGTGGTGAAATTAGGAGGTGCTCCCTTCAGAAAAATTAGCTGTTGTCCACATCCTGCTTATAAATACATATCACTTCCAAATTTGTTTTCATCTTGTATTCAGGAAAAAAACACTGCGCAATAATGCTGACGACTTCATGGATTAATGAATGAATAAATAAATAAATTAATTAAATGAAGTGTTTTAATATAAACATAGCTAAAATAACATGTCAGCCTTGTTTTACAATGTTGACACTATTTGGCTGCACTAACCAACATAAAAAATACTTCATTTTAATTAACAAAATGGGTAGATGACCAATTTACCCTCCTACAGGGAGACAGGACTCAGTGGGCAAGAGCTCAGTCAACACACACACACACACACCTGCACCACCACACAAACACACACACAGCTGCACCATCACACACACACACGGTCCCAGGACTCACCATTCTGCAGTAGCTCCTCCAGGTTGTCAGGGTTCCGGGCAAGGTGCAGGATGAGAGTGGCCCCGCGGATCTTCTCTGGAATGTCCTCGTACAACAGCTCCACGTAGTCATCTATGCTGTTAATGTTGGCCTCCTCATCCAGCTAAACACACACACACACAAAGACACATTAATACAGACCAAACAGTCATTTGACATTTATCAAACTGCTTATTTGGTTTGGGGGATGACCCTGATACTGATATGTGTATAAAAAAGATTGTGTGTGGATTCCATGGTTACCTCCATGCCTTCAAAGGGGGCCAGGTCTCTTGGCTTAACAGGCATTTTTTCCCGTTTTTCTAGATGTAAACAAAGACAGTAAGACATCCCCACAAGCAATAGTGGTTACATTCTCCATTACTCTTTTTGCTCTCTTAGGGGCCGAATCTCCCATAGGCGCGTAAGTCTTTTTTTACGTACACACTTTTTAAGCACTTTCGTCTTGCGCGGATTCTCCCCTCTGAACCTCTGCCACTCCCCTAGCGCTTAACTCCGAAATACAGCACGTAACTCAACATGGGCATGATATATGTAAAATGAAAGCAACATCAGTGCCAAGTGCAAGGATTACGGCTTCCAACAAAACATGGGACATGGACTTTCTAACTACACATATAAAAGCAGTAGCAGTCCGTGGGAAACAGAAAAGAACTTTAAATTTGAATATGCAAGCAAACAAGTGGTGCAAATAAACTTTCTAGTCCATTACTTTAAGACGTACGGTTTTACAAAATATATATGCCGCGATAATAAAATAAACAATAGCTATATTCGTTGTGAAGTGCAACACTGTTCATTGAAAAATCAGAGCGTAAGGAGTAGCCTACATTCTAGGCACTCAAACGGTACAGCTTATATTATTTCAGCTCTGTTACAATGCTCACATTTGAGAACTGAAATCACTCCGATGTTTCGTGTCCAACTGAATGTCATGACAAACAAGCGATTGTTACCCCGAACGCTGTGGCTTTCCAGCCCAACCGCAACAAACATATTGTGATAACCTGTGTCAATTGTGTTCTGTTCTACGATATTCTTATGCGTATGTGCCTTTAAGGGAATGGAGTTGTGTTGTGTGTGTGTGCGCGGGATGAGAGGAGAGAAACACAGAAAAGTTGCTGCATCGTTGCACCGTAGTGTTTGTGTGGAATAAGCGTGAGTTGTGGCTAAACAGCAACTCTGTTCTAGAAACGGTTTCTAAGCTTCCTGAAAGTGTCACGCAAGCCTCGGATCATTATCCATCGCTGAGGCCTCTTTCATCCACTTTTATTTGGTTGTCACATTCACTTGAGGTTGTGTGATGTATTGTAGGTTTTGCAAATGTGCAAAGGTGTTGCAAAACGGTCCAGGAAGGTCCGCTGCATGCACTCCATGTCAGTGAAACCCAGGATGTTTATCTAGACCTATAAACGCGAACTATAGCGCGTCTTCAACCTCTGCGTTCTCTCTTCCATTGACGCAGGAGTGCGAGCAGGTACAAGGATGGCATTTTGGTTTCTGATTATGAGAGGATTTTGGTCATATTTATATTCACACCAATTACATAATTAAAAAAATAATTAATCCATTCATTCATTCATTGTCGTTTGTTTGAAATTTACCTAATTGAAGAACAGGTTCTTTCGTGATATCACGTGATATTTTAGAAAAATAATGTCATGGCTATGAGAAACGTTGTCCTTTAAAGAATAAGGATCAACAACTAAACATTACTGACTTCGCACTTTGGTATGTTAAATATGGCAAAACAAATGTTGACATTATAGGCCTAGCCGACATCAAATGCAGTATTTCATTTCGCCTTATAGTGGTGCTAGACCTTACTACAGCCCTTTGAGGCGCGTAAAGAGAAAACTGCTTAAAGGACAACTTCGGTGTAAAATGAAAATTTGCCTGTTAAAACATCATCCCGAGTTGGTATGTGTACCGAGGAGCAAAAATTATTCAGCCCGCTGCATTCAGAGTTAAACTATTTTTTATCGTTTGCCCCAGAAGGCTAACAATGGAAGTGGTAGGTGCCCTTAGACGAAGCACGACGACAAAGCTATTTTTAAACCATTAAAACAGCTCGAACAAACTCCACACTCTATCGGTAGTACAACAAAGGCCCTGACATTAAAAACGAGGCACTGAGAACTTTGTAAGTGTACACAACGTCTATTAATAAAACAGGTTTGATAGGCAGTACCTTGCTGTAGTTTCTCGTCGCCGCTATGTTGGACGTCCACATAGCCGATTGTCGAACAAGGACCAGCGGTCAGAATAGGAGGAGAAGTAGTGCAATTTAATTCCGTGAAACTGGAGGGATTTCATCTGTTCGTGACAATATCCAGTCATTGTGCCCATTTAACAGAGCCATGGTCCCAGCAACGGCACCTAATCCACCAAAAAAGGCTACATCTGAAGAGAGGTGCCATTCGGAAACCTGTGCGACTTGGTGGAGATGTATGTCCAACAACAAAGTCAAGAGAGAACTGCAGCCATTGCGACAACAATCGGGAGATATTTCACAGGTTACCCATGCTTGATAAGGACACTTTGCAGCAGTAACTGGTCTTGCAAATCGTCGTGAAGACGCGCCCACAGGCTGAAACAGATTATCGTGTCTGTAGCCTGCATTTCAACCAAGATGATTACATTGTCCCAGCAACGGCACCTAACCCACAAAAAAGGCTACATCTGAAGAGGTGTCATTCGGAGATCTGGTGGAGATGTATGTCCAACAAGAAAGTCAAGAGAGAGCTGCAACCATGGCAAAAGTCCATTTGCAACGACTTGTTGGTGACGATATCCTGCCATTTTGTACAACTGAAGAGGCCCATTCAAGTGTCGTTTCACTTAGGACTGAGTCTCGCGTGCTGTTGTTGACGGAAGTCGTGCTGTGCACGTGAACAGGGATAACACGATTTGGAAGACCAGCTTCTGCTGCAAAGTGTCCTTATCACGCATGGGTAACCTGTGAAATATCTCCCGATTGTTGTCGCCATGGCTGCAGTTCTCTCTTGACTTTGTTGTTGGACATACATCTCCACCAAGTCGCACAGGTTTCCGAATGGCACCTCTCTTCAGATGTAGCCTTTTTGGTGGATTAGGTGCCGTTGCTGGGACCATGGCTCTGTTAAATGGGCACAATGACTGGATATTGTCACGAACAGATGAAATCCCTCCAGTTTCACGGAATTAAATTGCACTACTTCTCCTCCTATTCTGACCGCTGGTCCTTGTTCAACAATCGGCTATGTGGACGTCCAACATAGCGGCGACGAGAAACTACAGCAAGGTACTGCCTATCAAACCTGTTTTATTAATAGACGTTGTGTACACTTACAAAGTTCTCAGTGCCTCGTTTTTAATGTCAGGGCCTTTGTTGTACTACCGATAGAGTGTGGAGTTTGTTCGAGCTGTTTTAATGGTTTAAAAATAGCTTTGTCGTCGTGCTTCGTCTAAGGGCACCTACCACTTCCATTGTTAGCCTTCTGGGGCAAACGATAAAAAATAGTTTAACTCTGAATGCAGCGGGCTGAATAATTTTTGCTCCTCGGTACACATACCAACTCGGGATGATGTTTTAACAGGCAAATTTTCATTTTACACCAAAGTTGTCCTTTAAGTCAACAGTAGAATCCGCGTGGGCGCAGTTGCGTGCTTTTTTCACGTACGCGCCCTTACGCGCAAGGGAGAATCGGCCCCTTAGTGCGGCTGTGGAAATGATCAAATACCACATTCCCTTTGAATGAAGTGGAAAAACATCAGTGCTTGGCCTCAGTGGTGTTCACTCCACTGTCAATCAGTTGTAGATGGACACATTATTTTTCCAAGTAATAAACTGCAACATCCATAATGCCATCCATGTGTATTTCACATCATCAATCAAGAATCTACCCTACTTTCTACCAAAACATCTTGGCATCTTGGCACACTGAGTAAAAAACATGAAGCAGGACTATAAAGATCTAGGTATATGTTTCTGTGTGACATCAGCCATGCTTATAGGAGATCCTGATGATTTTGCAATTAGTGGACTGCACTTACCAAGATTACCAGCCTTCTTGCGAGTCTGAAGGTACTTCAGCAGGTGTTCCACCTCATTAACCCTGGAGTGGTGGATGAGTCTGCACTCCTCTACCACTTTCCTGGCCAGGGAGGCCGTGTCCGTGTTGGCATTCAGGCTTTTCAGGCGGATACTGCACATCAGTAAGGGCTGTTAGTATTACCACAAACTACACAAAAAGTGGGTCCAAATTAACCATCATTGAATGCATAGAGCTACTAGAGAGCAAACAATGTACAGTAGCCAACAAAATTGAACAATATAATATATACGCAATTTTCACTGTATAAATGACAGCGAGACAAGTTGTTGTAATAAGACATAGGCCTAGAATAAAATTGTCATTACACAATACTGTCAGGCAAAAAACGTGCTCTCTAAAGAGTACAAGCACATTCTTACACCTCAATAGTAATAAAACAAAATACATATCCAGCTGTTTGACAAACTGTTAGAGGTATTTTAGCATTGATGGTTTTCAGCACAGGATAAGTAGTGGATACTGTTGCTGCACAACAATGTATTGAAAACATAACAACATACAGCTGTTTGCCTGCAACAATCACTGCACTTACATTTTCTGGCATTCCTTGCGGTCCCCCATCACTGGGTCGCCCATCTCTCCCAAAATTGTCGCCTCCACTTCATACTGGACGACAAGGGCTTTCTCTGTAGGGTGGACATCCAAGCTACCGCCCTTCACCTTCCTGTTTAATACATTACTGTCACTGCTCATGCTTGTGTAATTGTTAAGAAATTTTGAAGTAAACTAACAAAACAGCGCACAAAACAAAATGTAAAACCGATAAGGGCAGGCATGGGCGTGTACTGTAGCCAGTCTTAAAAAACCCTGAATGACCATGTAACGTTACAGTGCCAGCTAGCAGAGCTAACGTTGTGTGATTGCATACAAATAACAATTAATGACATGTAAATGTCCATACAGACAATGTGGGATTGTGTAACATAAAGCATGTCTTTATTTCGATGGACCGTTTCCCTAAATTCCACTTATGACATTCGTCACACTGACCCACATTCAGTAAGCTGACGTTAGCTAACGTTAGCAACGAACATTGCACTGCTTGCATTACATCCATTAGCCCGACAGATTGTCTGGCGCTATGCTAACGGACTGTACAGGCAAACAGCGTTACCTTTTCAGATATCTCGCGTCGTCCGCTTGCATTATGCTTTTTACGTTAATACAAGACTGTCCAAAGGTCGTTCGAATTCCTCCAAACTACTCCGGATATGCTGATCTCACGAAGCAATCATAATTTCATTCAGCTAGCTGGATGTTGATGTTTCTGTTCTGTTGCCAGGGGCTGGGGCCAGACTTCCCAGGATGCATCAGTATGGTAATAAGAACACCTAACGCATCGCCATCTGGAGAAAATGACAAAAAATACATGGACAGACAGTAGTAGGATAATGCTTCCACCAGTAAAATAAAACAAATTTTGTTTAACTTGCAATGACAAGTTAGTTCAGATATTGGGTGCTCTTCTAGATGAAAATCACAAAAACGACATGAACAAGTAAACTATGCTATATTTTAATAGCTCAAGAATAAACTTCTTTTAACATTTTAATCCAGTCGGCTGGGTCTATGTCCGATGCAACATAATATAGGCTAGTGGACAGATGACCATGCAAGCAAATGTGATGTTTGGTTTGTGATTGGTTTTGCACATAAACTTGATGCAATGAAAGATTCATTCTTTTTTCTTTTATTTTCACTGCCATCAAGCAGTGATTGTAAACCAATTGCATTTAAATGCTTAAGAATGTTGATACTATAGTTAACACTAAAATGTGTCCAACACAATTACGAGACTATATATAGTTTTCTTCATGCTCCTACTTCTATTACACTTGTATTATAATGTTATAATAAACCATGTTTTTAAATAAATGTGTTTACTGCAAGTGACAGTGGTACAAAAATGAAGGCTATCAAATGTCAGGTGATCCTTTCTGTGAACACATGATCTCCTTCATGTTTCATAGGACTATTTATTAAATTCCTTTGCTTTTATCAGATGCATGTTTGCACCAAGAGATTCCACAAGCCTTGTGAGGTTAGTCTAGCACACAGTTTCACTCACTGGACAAGTTATGTTCCTACTCTGAAGCCATTTCACCCACACCTCCTCAAGGAGTGATAAGAGTGGCAGTGGGTCAGCTTTGACACACATTCCTGTGGCTGAAAATAACCAAGTTCTCCTCCTTGTGTTTGACTAAGCCCTTGACCTAAGCCTTACATGTAGCAAGCTTGGTGGCACAGCATGTAATTTAGAACTGTCTATACCCTCCTTTGAATCAAAGGCGTAAACAGAACCAAGGGGGTTATGTATAAAAACATGAGTCAGAGTGGCTAAGAATAGTGTTAACATTAATAGACTGTCAGGAGTTTGACAGGAACGTATGGCCTGCTGGTTTCTGGGTGCTATGTGTGGATCAGAAAGCAAGAGGTCAATTTGCTGGGGCAGTTTGGCCAAATTCAGGGGCTGCCCTGTGAAATTGATATGTGCTCTGCTACTACTCTTGCGACACCACAAGCACCCACTAGCCTCATCCACATTCTCACACCGTCTATCACAGTCTCCTGACACCTTCTTGAAGACAAGCAAGTGATCTTGGAAGTTGTAGCAGTTTTCAGCTGTTGCCTTGCACGAAGAAGCCAGCGCTGATCACTTACAGCTTCACAGGCGGAGGCTTAACACCAATATAGCTTCAGCAACACCAGCAGTGTCAGATAGTCAGGTACTCTGCACACACTGCACACACACACACTTTTACACTCAGTCAGTGGTCGATCAAACAGCAAGTTAACATGGCGGAGGGGACAAGCATTATGGAGTACAGCGGGACGCACCAGGCTTTCCGCAAGCAATGGGCCAAGACAGACGGCGAGATGTGCCGTCACAGCATGTCCTTCCACTTGCACAACACCCTCCGCAAGGAGTTCTTCGTCAGCTACCTTCACCTTCTGGAGCAGATCCCCATAGGTAAGCAACACTGGATAACTCCACAAGACTGCTCACTAGATAATGGCACAAGACTGTTCTCTAGATAATGGCACAAGACTGTTCTCTAGATAATGGCACAAGACTGTTCTCTGGATAATGGCAGAAGACTGGCCTCTAGATAATGGCACAAGACTGATCTCTAGATAATGCCACAAGACTGTTCTCTAGATAATGGCACAAGACAAGACTGGTGTCTTTATACACATCAATATTGGTAAGCAGCACTTGATAATGCCACAAGACTGCTCAATAATGCCACAAGACTGGTGTCCTTATACAGATAACTATTGGTAGGACTAGATACTGCCACAAGACTGCTCACTAGATAATGCCACAAGACCGATCTCCAGACCTGTTCATCTTATCTACAGGAGGTGCACACTGTGGAGACTGATGAAGTTGATGGTGTAAAAGGAATACATTTGAAGATTTATAGAGGGTGGGTGCGACATAATCTAATGCACATGCCAACTAAGCCTCTCTTACATTACGTTACATTCTTAAAAGGTATCATGTATCAAAATATAGCAATTAATCTTTAAACACAAAACACCCCTTAATGTGTATTGCGGATTTGGAAACATGCTTTGTTAATTTTGCTTTAATGCATGTGCTGCCAGTCTATTAGTAAAGCTTCAATGTGCAAATCTCTTTTCTGTGAAAATTCCATAAATTTAGAGGAGTTTTGTTTGTTAGTGTCACTCCTTCAGTTGTGGATATCATAGCCTGTTCATGTCATGGCTTCACATATTTATGTTGTTAACATTCAGCTGAGCCTGGTTGAGTGCATGGCCAGACCCAGCTTCACCTATCAGCAATACAGCCAGCCAGATCCGAGCTCTCTCTACTACAGTATTTAGTAATACAATAGAGTAAAATATTGACCACTGTAAGTAAAGAAGGGCTCCACCTCCTTACAAAAGCCAATTTAACCACTGGGTGTGGCAGACACCCTGACTACACATGCCTGGTTTAGTGCTGTTTATGTGTGTGCTTATGGTGTTTCTTTGTGTGTTAATGTGTTAAGTATTTTCAGTGTTCCAAAATATATTTGACAGAATGTAGTGGAGAAAGTCTCAAGAGAAGGTCTTTATTTCATTTCTAACATCCATGGTTATTCTTGAATATCCAATACACATTTATAGATCAATTCAGACCAGGCACACAGTTTTTGGTGTATAACTGTTTTTTGAAACTATTAAAATAAGTGCTTTTTTAGAGGATGGACATGGTATGTTAAAGTGTTAACTGACTTCCATTTGAAAGTTTAGCTTAGCTGTGATCCTCGATAAGGTGTCCCAGTTGGTTATTATGTCCAGTTGATCATTACCATTACATTGCTTTCAATTATTTCTGCCTTACCTCACAATGCTTACAAGCATAACCTTTCTTTTATTCAGTGTTGTACACAGAGATGAATGGTGGTGCAACATCTCAGTTCAGTGATGTTGCCTATATCTGGATATATATAGCATCAGAGTATGCAGAGTATTCTGCACATGATATATCGCTCTTAGAAGTTGAGTCACAGTGGTGTATATTTTGTGCCTGTCTATTAATGAACATTGATGAAATCACAACAACATAAGATATGATACACAGGATGGGCCAAAAAATGCAGCACACTTTTTAAATGCGTATATCTTGAATTTTAACAATGATAGAGAGTAACAAACAAATAAAGGCTAACTTACTTTTTTACAATAATACAGCCATATTGTACCAAACCTATTTATTTCATAAATAACATTCAGGAATTCAATTACATATCACCTAAAATCTGAATATTGAAGGAATACTGAAGGAAACTCAGCAGTGGCGGCAGAATGGATTTCTGTAATAAGTGCAAGCTCTGGCCTAGATTTGGGGACCACAAGCAGAGCTGTGTGCCACAAATTTCAATCACTGACAGTTTCCCTATATTTCACTTATTTTGACTGGGAAATGTTTCTATTGACAATCCTAAATGACCTCTTCATAATTTTTAATGCAGGTCTATAGTTTAAAATGTTTTTGGCTGTGTTTTTGTAAAAAAAAAAAAAAAACTGCTTTTCCAAACCTTCCCTTAGACATCTTAAATTTGTTTCCTCAGTGGTGTCCAGAGAAATATGTATATGAAATATGAAATATGTATGTATAAAAAACTCCTGAATGTCAGCTTTCCGATCAATATATATTTGTTACACTGTATTATTTTTAAATTCCAAGATATAAGCATTTTAAATATGTCCCGTATTTTTGGCCCACCGTATACAATTCAGTGAGGAATGTAGATGTTACTTTTCCTGTAGGTGGACGTAAGGTCAAAGGTAATATGGTCACTACCTAAACTGGCTGTTAGAAATACATGTTCATTACCTTACGCAACAGGGGTTGCCGGGTTCACTTACTTCAACAAGTATGTCAAAATCCTGAGAAGATCAGTCAAGAGTTTTAGAGTTAGACCATGTCTAATGTTTATTTAAGTATCTTTTAAAATAGCACAAGCATACTGTATAATTCTGAATGCTTATTTATTCTGACCATTGTTTTACATTCTGATTGCATAAGTCAGCAATATTCAGAACTTTGCATACAGCACACACACCAGTTCTGGTTGACTGGTGTGTGGCAATAAAGATTTTGTCATTCAGTTCTTTACTATTTTAGAGAAGACAAAGAGAGGGGGCCTGAGAATGTATCATGAAGTATGTAAAGTGACTCATGACTGTACTCATTCAAGCTGTAGCTACCTACAAATGCAGTCATTACAACCCTTGTTAAGCTTTATGATGAAGGCATTATAACCTTTTATGAGTGTGTTTATGGAGTCTTATGATTACAAGCTTCATAGGAAGTGTTACCCTTTCTCTGCTTGAATCATTTCTCAGAAGCCTCCTCTAATAACTTATCATGTGCCAGCTTTGCAAAGCCTCGTGCACTTGTTACAAACTCATCTTTCAGCACTTCTTGACCCTTCAACACCCTTGGATGCCCTCAGGGGAACTTGTACAACCACATTAGCACCTGTTTTTAAGGTGTAATTTCATCGCAATGAAACCATGGCAAGTGCAACAGTGTGTACAAAGCAAGAGGACATGCGTATAACCACATTCTGACTGCTGCATGATTAAAAAATGACAATTTGTGCTTTCTGACGTGCACTTATGCTTCTATGGGAGGACTATATCAAGTTGGAGTTTTAGATAGGATGAGATGCACAAGCTTGTATCGAAACAGTTGGATGGTACTTCAGTCTTGGTTTTATGGCAGCTACTTGAGCATCTGCCTTTAGTTTTCCAAGGCAGCTTTTGGGACAGCTGCTTTCACAACATGATGCAGTCCTATCTGTTCCAGAGTTTTCTCTACACCCTGCATCAGACATCCCAACCTGCAGAAACTCATTTCAGGGAGGTCAACAGAGGTCATTTGGTCTGCAGAAATACTACACTGGACTGTCACTGTCACTGTCACTCTCCCTCACTCCGCCTGTCTCCCTGTCACTTGCTGCATCTGTCACTTTCCTAATTAGCTAAAGAAATGTGAGTTGCGAGAGATTCTGTATTACTTGCAGGCATCCAGGAGTTGATTTTCAAATGTGAGAGACTCCCATAGGTCGCAGGAGATGTCTGCATTCCTTTATGCCCTACATACTGTTGGTTTTAATGGGACCTTGCTATTGTCATGGGCCAATGTGCTACTCCTTTCATTGTGCTGTAAATCCTTCCCACAGTGAGTCACACCACAAAATGCCCCCCCCCCCCTCCTCACCAGTAGCTAAGAATTGCATTGTGGAGGCATCCACATCAGTCAAGTTGAGGACCCCGCCATAAATATGGACGGCAGAAGTCCATACGGACAGCGTACAACACAAACATTAGCCACTGCGACTAAGTATAGCCACTTCTCAAATGGCCTTTCAGCGACCTGCCAACACTGGTATTATCTGTTAGTCTTATGATTGCATGGAGGAGTCAAATGCAAAGGAGTCTTTATGCCAGGTGCTGTATGTGGGGCAAGATTCAGGAGGCATGTTTTTTTGAAACGGATAGGCTCTGCACCCCACCTTCTCCCTTATCCTGTTGCTCACTCCCTGGCTGCTCTTCTGTCTTGCTTCTCTTTCACGATTCTCTCTGGAGCAGCAGTACTGTGCGTGATCTGTAAAGGCACAGCTGTCGGTGGGAGAACCTTGGTGGCGATCATTACAACCCTATTGGCCTAGCCTAAACTACCCACAGCTACTCGGCAACAACAACAATCTAAGCAGTGTCACTGCAAAGGCTTTTAGGCACTCTTTCAGAGACGTGCGGACGGACACAAGCTCGCGGACAGTCAGTCACTCAGTCCTCCAGAACACCGGTGCCCCAGAGTCAGGAGGTTCTAACAGCACGTGAAGATGCCGAGCGTGTTGGAATGCAGTGGGACGTTGCAGCCCTCCCAGGAGAACTGGGGCAAGAAGATGGGTAAAGGATGCCGCTCCAACATGTCCTTCCACTTCCACAACACGCTCCGTAAGGAGTTCTTCGCCACCTACCAGCACCTGCAAGAGCAGCTGCCCCTGGGTAAGCTGAGGAGGTGCCTACAAGACTCTCTCCTAAGATCTGTTTACAAAACAGTTAATCACACTGAGTAACAGAGAAGAAATAGCTTTTAAGTCTGACATGCTATAGGTATGTTTTTAGGGGTGCAAGTTATTAAAGTTGCAAGTTTTTAGAAGTGGAAGTGTGTGTGTGTGTGTGTGTGTGTGTGTGTGTGTGTGTGTGTGTGTGTGTGTGTGTGTGTGTGTGTGTGTGTGTGTGTGTGTATGTGTGTGCGTCTGTGCGTCTGTGTGTGTCTGTGTTTGTGTGTGTGTGAGAGACTAATGGAAAATCTGTTTGTCTTATAGGATGCTTGCATTACATTGACTACAATAGTTGTTCATGACTGTACATGAATAGTCCACCTGTGGAGACCAAACCGACTCAGTTTAATTTAACTTCATTCTGTCTTCTGCTTAATAACATCAGCTTACCCAGTCATAGCCAGACGCCGAGTATCAGCAGATAGTTTGTTTATAATCTGAGCATCTCTAGATGGTCTATAGGAAAACCACCCAAAGTTGTGTGCCCTTCTTTCCTTCACAACACAACATAATGGTACTGTCTTTTCATAGGCTGCGTGTTTCTAGGCAGAGTGCATATGGGGCATAACTGTGAGATGCTAAACATACACATACACATACATACCCCACTGCACCTGACTCAAATCATCAGCTCCGCTGTGCTGTAAGTCACAAGTGCAGACAGTAGGGAAGTGGTGTGACACACACCCCCAGTAGTGTACTACGTAATGTGTGTATGTATATGCACATCCATGTTTCATTGAACTGATGCTTGAGCATTCATGATTGAACTCGAGATTAATACAGATTCCATGAATAACATGCTGTATGTCTTTGATCAGTGCTGCTTCTATGTGGAGTTCACAGTGATAGAACAGAGTCTTAGGAAACTATTCTTTTCTTATGGTGCATGCTGATTAGCATGCTGTAGTTGTTTGTGTTGTCACGGGGAAACACTTTTTGAACAATTGATTTTGCACAGACGTTTTGCACATGAAAGGCACTTCTGAATTCACTTTGCCGCTTTCCATGGGCTATAACTGCACTAAATTAGTTTAGAGGAGTGGACCGTCTCTTTGTAGTTCTACATGAGAGACAATTCCTCTTCCGACCTGTAGGGCGATCGACGCCAAAACCTACTTAGTATTGCTTTAAGCTGTGAGTGTATTTTAGCCATCTTTGTGAATGAGATACAGGGTGATGTGTGAGAAACAAGACTCTCTTAATGTCCTGCATCATAAATAACTTGCGTGTTGATGGCAGTGGTCAAAGTCCAGTATGAATAGCACTAGTCTATATATTGAGCTCAGCTGAAGCATCTTGCAAACGAGACTCATAAATATATGTAGATATAATAAAAAAAGAGCGGTTAAATATCCAACTGGTATGTATGAGTTTGCACAGCTGTTGAACTTCTTCATATACTTTATATTTTAAATAGCTACAGCTCTTCTCAATTATTTCACCTGCATTTGTTGTATCCTCCTTTTGTATGTCACTTTGGATAAAAGCATATACTAAATGTAATGTAATGTAATGTCATGCATTTAGGACTGACAAAACTCTCATTTAAATGGGACACATACATGATGGGTATTTGGGTTCTTGAAGACCATAGCAGAGAGCCCTTGTAGAGGCTTGTAAACATGAGAAGTCTGACCTCCTTTCTGTCTCCATTTAGTTTTTGCTCTTCTGACCCAAATCTTAAAATACCAGATGGGAGTGAGTCCTACTAGCCAGAGGCAAATCCCACTTCGTATCTCGTGATTATTATTGAATCACATGATACATTTAGATGTGCCCTGATATGGCAGTTATTAGACGTTGGTGGCAAATTGATGAGCACTGGTAAAACCATAGCCCCTAGAACAGACGTCCAACCGGGTGGTTACGCGTGTCTGTCATCAGTGAAGTCTCACATCACTCTAATCTCCTTCATCAAATCTTGGGCAGAGCTGCTATTTTCAGCCCCTTCTCAGGGTGACTCTCCCTGAAGTCATGTGATCAACCTTGCGGCCCGTGAGTGTGACTGTATCAGATGTACAGCCTCCCCGCCAAATCCTGCTTACCTCCCACCCACCCACCCCACACTTCAAAAACCAAAAGAGTCACTGACAATCAAAAAGCACCCTGGAAACTGAATCCAATGGTTAAATTGCTAAAGAGAGAGTGTAGAAAGTCTGAAAGAAAGTGGCGTAAATCTAAACTTCAGATTCATTATCAATTCATAAAGAGATGCTTGGTAAATACAATTTGGAAATTTCTAAAGCAAGACAGTCTGCCTTCTCTAACATCATAAATAAGAATATCAACAATGCCCGTGTGCCATTTTCTACTGTTGAGAAGTTATCAAATCCCTCATCACAGTTGCCTCCTGAGCTTTCCACAATTAATAAATGCAATGACCTTGCATCTTT
Source organism: Coilia nasus (assembly GCA_027475355.1). NCBI lineage: Eukaryota > Metazoa > Chordata > Actinopteri > Clupeiformes > Engraulidae > Coilia > Coilia nasus. The sequence goes on along the minus strand of CM050212.1, from coordinate 30,709,073 downwards.
TTTCAAAGGAAAATTTGATGAAATACGACTGAATATAGCTTCTCAGTTGCAAAAATCTCAAAATCTGGAACTATTGGCTGTAGAGAGAGGGGACCTCAACCTAATGCCAACATTTAGTTTAGTTGACTATGAAACCCTTGAAACAAAATCTCAGTTCTTCCACATCTGAACTGGATATTTTTCCTACAATTTTTTTCAAATCTGTTCTTCATCTTATATTAGCCGATTCAGATTATAAATACATCACTACAATACATCCTTCCTCTGTAAAACCCTTACTCAAAAAGAATAACCTTGATGGTTCAGTGCTTAATAACTACAAGCCCATATCCAATTTACCATTTATTATGACCGCCGCTAAAAAAGCGAAAGCGGTCATATTGGAGTTGCCGCGAAATGTTTTTTTTCACCGATTTTTCGTCAACGATTCCCGGGACATTGAAACTTGGGGGGACATGAATGTTTGTAGGCATGTAGCCCTAGAAGTTTGTGAGCGAATAACGCCTTTTGGCCCCCAAGGGCCACCCCCGCTGTGCCAGTGTCCGTCTGTTGTACTACCGATGGAGTGTGGAGTTTCTTCAAGCTGTTTTAATGGTTTAAAAATAGCGTAGGCGTCATGCTTTGTCTAAGGGCACCTACCACTTCCATTGTTAGCCTTCTGGGTCAAACTATAAAAAATAGTTAAACTCTGAATGCAACCAACTCGGTATGATGTTTTAACACGCCAATTTTCATTTTACACCAAAGTTCTCCTTTAAAGCAAAAGATACTGTTAAAAATCTTGGTGTCTTTATTAACAGTGAACTAACATTCAACAGTCACATGAACGCAATCACTAAATCTGCATTCTATCACCTAAAAAACATTGCTAAACTTAGAGGTCTTATGTCAAGACAAGATCTAGAAAATTGCCTGATGATGGTCAGTAGACCAAAACGTAGCAACTAAACTCTGCAAATGAGGCCAGTGTGCGGGAGTTTTTTTCTAAGATCTAGAAAAACTTGTACATGCCTTTATTTCCAGTAGGGTTGATTACTGTAATGGCCTTTTCACAGGCCTTCCTAAAAAAACCATCAAACAGTTTCAACTGATCCAAAATGCAGCAGGAAGGCTTCTTACAAGAACAAAAAGATCTGACCACATTACTCCAGTTTTAAGGTCCCTGCACTGGCTCCCAGTAAGTTACAGAATTGACTTTAAGGCATTGCTTCTTGTGTTTAAATCATTAAATGGGATGGGACCCAATTACCTATTGGATATGTTTCAGTTATATGCACCAACTAGGTCTCTGAGATCAGAAAAATCTGTTGGTAGAACCTGCTGTTAGAACAAAATGTGGTGAAGCAGCTTTCAGCTGCTATGCTGTAAAGCTCTGGAACCAACTTCCAGAAGACATTAAAAATGCTCCTATTGTTGGCAGTTTCAAATGTTTTCAGATGCGAACTCTTAATGATTTCTACAAATTTTATACTTTTTTGTGTGTTTTATGCTTTTATATCTTTTATCTATGACATACTGATTTTACTTTTATGCTTTTACACTTATTTTACCTTTTATGCTTCTACACTTACTTTATCTTTTATGCTTTTATATATTATCCTTTGCTTTTGTTTTTGTGAAGCACGTTGAATTGCCGTTGTGTATGAAATGCGCTATACAAATAAACATGCCTTGCCTTGCCTTGCCTTCTTGATGGCAGAGTTGGGCAAACTGGCTTGAGAAAATAAAAGTCCTGCCATATATTCCTTCTGCTTATGGTCCTACCACAGGTGATTTCCCTAATTATCTCATCTACCTGGCTGAAGAGGTGAGCTAATTGGGATCAGTGGGTTCACTGAGTTAGCTGCAACAAATATGTGGCAGGACTTTTACTTTCTGAACCCGGGATGGGAATCCTCTGCTGGACGGTCTCCTCAACAAACTGTCCTGACATCCCCTTGAATAAACATATTTTGTAATAGAGCACATGTGATTTGACACCACTGTTGACTGTCATTACATTACT
>CM050212.1:30692068-30702068 GCA_027475355.1 Coilia nasus | reverse complement strand
GGGTCACAATGATGTGTATATTAGTATATTAGTATATGGTTTTGTGAGACATGCAATGTTGGCCACATGAATTTCCCCTGGCGGCATAATAAAGTTAACCCTGACTTTGACCTTGACCTTGATGTTACGCAATGGGCAGATTACTGTAGAGCAGCTGTCTGATGAGGAGATTACTGTAGAGCAGCTGACTGATGAGGAGATTACTGTAGAGCAGCTGACTGATGAGGAGTATTCAGTGTCATAATTTCAATCCAAGAATTTCTGGAAAGGGGCCTTATATCCTTAAACTGCTCTCCCCAAAATAGTATGTGCATAACCTGCAGTTGCTGCAGTTTCAGCCACAAGCGTTGTCCTTGCACCCTCACCAATAACTCTTAAAATTCCCCCAGGCCACAGTGCTCTTAAGAGTTAAGCTGTTTGTATCCTGTGCAGTGAGGACAGAGAGTACGGTGAAATATATAGAAGAATAAAGATGAGAAGAGTCACTCCAACAGGGAACAGATCATGTACCACAGAAGCATCCTAGCAAGTCCTTTAAAGTAACAGGTGGTGACAAAGTCAGGTGAAGGTCTGATAGGTGATTGGTGGGTAACAAAGTGCTCAGGTCCATGCATCTCTTTGTGTGCTTTCAGCTACAGACAAGACATACTGAACTTTCCCACTTGTGCTGAAGTATGTTGTTTGTGTGTATGTGTGTGTGTCTACATGTGTGTACGTCTGTGTGTGTGTGTGTGTACGTACATGTGTGTGTGTGTTCGTCGTGTTTGTGTGTGTGTGTGTACGTACATACATGTGTGTGTGTACGCGTGTGTGTTTTGGTTGTCCAGGGTCCTGGCAAGGCTGGCACCAGGCGGGCTTTGGACTGTGGCTGTGGCATCGGGCGCGTGTCCAAAGGCGTGCTGTTCCCCCTCTTCGAGACCATGGAGATGTGTGATATGATGGAGGAGTTCCTGTTGCACGCACACGAGGAGTACCTGGGTGATGACGCCGACAGGGTGGAGTCCTATTACTGCTACAACCTCAAGGACTTCATGCCTCCAGCCAAGAGATACGACGTCATCTGGATACAGTGGGTTGCATGTGAGTTGATGGTGACTGTCACTGAGTTACTTCATGGTGGTATCCTCTGTGTTTTTTCTCTCTGTGCGTATTAGGAGATGGATATTTGAAACATAAGCATCATATTAATTTGAATGTGCTTGACGTGAATCCAGAAATGGAGATATTATAGGCTATGTTTACATGTGCATGAGTACAGTACGTCTGTGGGTGAGTATACGAGTCGTGTGGTATATATGGGGTTCATAAAAAAATGCTGTCTGCCTACCTACAAATCTTTATTTAGTCCATGAATGTCCATGAATACTTGCAAGTGCAACTCTATCGGTGACCACAGGTTTGAAGTGCTTTTGTTCCAGTGCAGAGTTTCAGCCCCCCATAGTGTGTATCTATGTGTGTAAGTGTGATCCCAGATTAGGCATGTGATCCCTTTACCACTCTGTGCAGGGCTGAAAATGATAGCAGATGGATTGAGTGCTGTGGTGTGTGTGTGTGTGTGTGTGTGTGTGTGTGTATGTGTGCGTGTGTGTGTGTGCGTGCGTGTGTGTGTGTGTGTGTGTGTTTGTGCGTGTTTGTGCGTGTGTGTGTATGTGTACGTGAGTGTGTGTGTGACTGTGCATGCACAGGCTTGCATCTCTGTGTGCCAGAGAGTGGCAAGGAGTGTATTCATTTCTTAAGGGAAAAATCTATCTGGAGTTAGCTCCAACAGTTAGATGGATTTCAACATGTGGGTTCTTCTTTCTGGCTAGATGTCACATATTCTTACATTCTTGCACGTATGCACCCACACACCCCTGCCTTCCTGTCAAATATCAAATGTTATATCAAATATCAAATATTGCTCATGATCATTAATGTCAGTCCATAAACACATTTCCAGCCATCCTTTTGCCGACTGTAGTTGTTAAAGCAATGGCATATTTTCCCATGGGAGTCAGGATACAGAGGCACAAAAACAAAACAGTTTGGAACCAGTACATTCACAACAGAATGACCATTGTCTCTATATTCAGCAATACATTCATGTTTATTTCTTTGTAGAATTACACAGACGGGGTAAATCCTAGCTTTAGAAAAAGTAAGGGGCCGTTCACACTGGGATGCTTTTTCCACCTCCAAAACACAAGAAGCATCGCTAGTATCCCAAAACCCAAGCACTTAATAGTTTTATGTACAGCAGTCAACACATCTCAACACATAAGTTGTTTTTTAGAATTTAGAAGAATAGAATAGAATAGAATAGAATAGAATAGAATAGAATAGAATAGAATAGAATAGAATAGAAGAGAATAGAATAGAATAGAATGTCTTTTATTGTCACTATACACATGTACAATGTTCACTATACACATGTACAATGAGATTTTGGTTTAACTACAAAGCTTTTAGGTACAACATTTGTGCTTAACCAGCCTGTTGCCTTCCTGGTCCTCTGCAGGTCACCTGACAGATAAAGACCTGATGGAGTTTTTGATGCGCTGCAAGGCCAGCCTGCGGCCCAATGGCGTGATCGTCATTAAGGACAACATGGCGCGGCAGGGCTGCAAGCTGGACCCAGCAGACAGCAGCATCATCCGGCATCTGGACATCATGAAGAGCATCATCCAGAAGGCCGGCCTGGAGGTCCTGGACGTGCAGAAGCAGGAGGGCTTCCCCGAGATCATGGTGCCCATATGGATGATCGCCATGCGGTAACCTGGAGGGGCAATCTTTAACCAGAGACATTATTCGTGTTCTTTTCTTTTTCTTCATTCAGTCAAAGGGGCATTGGCGTCATGGACTTCCAGGTGTAACAGGCCCCTTTTTCATGGTCAACATGCATTTTTAGCTACTAGAGGCATTATTTTAACAAAACATGAAACACGTTAATGCCTTCCATCCATGAAAAACCCAAATGTGTTAGCATTGTGCCCATAGAACATGTTTTCTTCTTATGTGCTTGCCCTTTTTTGAATGAAAGGCACAACACACTTTCCATCTTGTGGATAAAATATGCATAAGGTCATTCTGTCCATGTCATAAAGAGGTCATGTTATGGTCTGCAAATTACGGAAATAATTCTGTACTCTAAAGCTCTAACTTTTATTAACACCCACTTTTTGTTGATAAGCAAGGAATTATGTCTGGATCACTGGAAGTATTCTGTGTATGAGAAGCCATAGAGATGGGCCATAAAGGATCATGATACATTCCTTGAGTCAGCAGATTACAAAGTGTATTTTGTGCCCAAAATCAAAGCTGCTTAAATTTCCATTGGCTTCAGTGTTACTATAAAAACAGAACTTGAAGCTGTCTTTGTTTTTGTGGATAGACCACATCTATTACGTGGTTTACAGGGTGTATCAGGCTAAAAGACATTTTGTTCACATCATACCAAGACTAAGACAATAATTTATGATTTCCACAAAGTGGAAAGTGTTCTGTGCTCTGCCTTTCATCCACAAAAAGAAAAACACAACAGTCGATTCACATGAATCATCCCATGTATTTATTTATTCAGTGCATGAAAGGATGTGCTCTCTTCCATGGACACAATGCTGACATGTTTATTTTGTTGTTTGTGAACAAATAGAATGGTGTAACATTGTTTTGTATGGAATTGAGTGCATTTTGCAGCACATAATAAGATATGTTACCCTTGGCACAGTTTAGGTAGTGTGTGTGTGTGAGGGTGTATCCTCATAAGAGGCTGGGTGGATGGATCACAGGTTCAAAAAGCTTTACCAGGAAGCAAATGTGACACAGTAGTAATAGCCATCGCCACCCCTCATCCTGGCCTTCCTGTCAGGTTCCATCCAGAAGTCTGCGGCACAGGGCGGTATTCTGGGTATGCTAAGAGCAATGTGTAAACCTCTTAAAAGGAGAGGCCAGTAGAATAAAGCCATAGGAGCCTTCTATTAGAAGGTATACGAGTCACTCTGAGTTAACTTATCTGGTTTAGTCACTAAACTACCTACTTGGAATATCCCCCAGGTTTCATAATGTAATTGACGTCAGCATATCCACCCAAAAGCAATAATAATAACAATCTTTATTGGTATAGCACATTTCATATAAAAGATGTAGCTCAAAGTGCTTCAGATAGATGATAGCTTCCCCATTCAACCTGCGTGCAGCTTTATGCCGATATGTGAGATCACTAAGGAGGAACACAACAGTTTCACGTTACCGATTCACTGAACATCTGGCCTATTCAACATAACTTACTTTTCCTTTCGTGCTTCATAAACGTTGAGGTTTTGATATTGAAATTTTATGTTTCTTCCTGACATTAACTTAAATGTAAATAATCTTGTAATTTAGATTATCATTCAGGGTCATTTTTTTACGTTGAGTGAAAGACTTAAGATGAATAATTTGAGCAGATTTATTTGTATATAAAATGTGTAAAAATGTGACAAGATCACTTCTTTTGTTGTTTGCTGTGTTGTGTTTTGAATTTGAAAAATTTTGAAACCGAGAACTGTCTCATGCACTCAGTAATGTATGTATAACAGTAGTCTTTTTTTTCCATGTCAATTAAATGTAAGTGATGTTCTGTCACGGGGTCAAACACGAGGTGTTCTGTTCAGATCCGGGTAGTTCCTGCATGACTCATGTGGCTGGTGGAGAGTGGGTTCTTGGGGTTGTGGAAGACTGATGAAGGCCTGGCCACATCAGAACTCTTTCCCATCACTGCCACTTTGGGGCCGCTTCCCTTCCCATGATGCAGCTATACAGTAGTTTTCCAGATCAAAGCCTTCGTCTTCCAGAGATAGAAAATGATAATTGTAGCTCATCATCTTTCTGGTTTTTGGCCCCCTAAATACTTCCATTGTACCGCTGGACTCTTGACCCGCATCTGATCTCCATTCGCAAGACTAGGGGAAAAGCATCCACCCACACATGGCCATGCCATGACAAGGCAAACTAACACACACAGACTCACTCACGCAGTACAACTATACACATATACACATCCATATGTATGTACCTCACACTTTTGTCAAAGCTACTATAAGCCTACAGTATATATGTACTGAAAGACATACACACACGTGCATGCATACACAAACATATTCACCAGCAAGAGACACACACGCACAAACACACATATATACGAACACACACACACATACACACACACATGCATACACACACACACACACACACACACACACACACACACACACACAGAATCCATTATTGAGATCTTCCTGTGCAGTTACAATAATGCTCTGGGGCATTTTATTTGGTTTCATTTTTTCCTGCCAAACAGTGCCCCCACCCACCCCCATCACACACACACACACACACCCCACCCCAGCCACCCCTCCACCACCACCACCACCCAAAAAAATTGCTGTGTTTAGGTTAATGATTTTCAGATGGGCGTGGGGGGGGGGGAGCGGTGGGGAGTGTGATTGTTCTCGAGTTTGACAGAATGTTTCTCTCTCTCCTCTCTGGCGGCACTCCAGTGCTGTCAGATCCCCTCTGCGTTAGAGGCGTCACCTAGTCTACCCCTCCCCTCCCCTCCCCTCGCCTCGCCTTGCCTCGCCTCACCACCACCCCCTCCCCCCTTCCTTACCTACCACCCCCTCACAAACACCCTCACCCTCACCCAAAATGAGACGTTGGCCGCCGCATGTTTTACAAACTACGGGCAGAGGGCACTGAAGATGATGAAGTTGTACACACCTCAGCCTGCACAGCACAAAATTGGAGTGATCCAATTTCAGGATTAAACATTTGGGAGTTGATTTTAACTCCCAAAGTGTAATTTTAATATTTTCACATTTACATGATGTCCAGAGTTAAGGTTATTTCATATTTTGAAAGTGTTAATTTAAGTCTGGAGAGAATGGAGCTATATAAACCCTCAAATTTGTTAAAATCAACTCTGTGGGAGTCACTTCAACACTGGTCATCACTGGTGTGTGTGTGTGTGTGTGTGTGTGTGTGTGTGTGTGTGTGTGTGTGTGTGTGTGTTAGTTTAAACCAGTGCCCCATCTATTGCAGTGGACTGTCTATGTTAGCATAGAATCGACTGAGTACTGCTAACCCACACACATGGATAACTTTCCTCAACAATATTTCTGTGGAGGGAGTATTCGACTCAACAGGGTTGGAGGGAAAGGGAATGCTCAGAAGAGCGCATTGAAGTCAATACATAAGAAAATTGTCAAAATCATAAATAAATTCAGTAGCAAAACACATTCAGACGCCAAAACACTTTTTTGTGTGGGCCCCTCAGTGTTGCCCAGCAAATGCCTATTGGACCTCTGAGCACACATTCCCCACTGCACCTCTCCACTGGCATGCAGTTTATATGAAGTTTATATGGAATCCTTTCTGTTCATGTTGTTCTCTGAATGAACCTAACGTTTAGTAATGTTAAGCTTTTCCACAGAGTGTAGAGGGTAGCCTAAAACAGATTTTGGCATGGATCATCATAATTTCCTGCATTTACTACTTGACTGCATACAGCCCTGAGGACAGCAGGAAGGCACACAAACATGTTAAGGTTATGGTTTGTTAGAGTACAGAAGCATTTATTCCTTCCATCGTGAGAATGTAGGAAAAGCTACAGGGGTCAACTGATGGAATAAAGCACAACATTTTAGGTTAATCTGTACTGCCCCACAAAGGCAATGTGCAGTAATTATGCGAACATTAGAACTGAGAAAAATGCTTTCCAAGTTGTCATACTTCCCAGTGAAAGGTATAATAGTGGTAATGCTTTCGTGAACTCTATTAGGAAGTAGCAGGAGATTTAGTCACAAGACAAAAGGAGGTGCTATAAAATAAATTTTCAGTCAAAACTCAGTTACTGCTTTTTGGAAGCAAAAGAAAATACAGTGATTCATAATTACAGGCGATGAGACACTAATGGAAATATAATGAGGAACACTAGATTTGATCAGTAGTGGTACTGATGTGTGCTGTGTTCTTTACCAGTACATCACTTTGAAATCCTCCATACTGCACTTCAAATCTTTCAGATCATAACTCAGCAGCAGAAATAGAATATTCCGTCCAGATGCCTTAGGCTGTCGGCACATATGGGGTGTTATAAATATTGTAATAACCATGTAACAACACCATTTGACACATATACATTCCTGTTCATGATCTCTATCCAGTTAGTATAAGTACAAACACATATGCCTTTGTATGACTCTCTCTCTCCCTCACTTTGTGTGTGTGTGTGTGTAAGTGTGAAAATCTGTAGTTATATGTCTGTTTAAGTATTTGCATGTGAGTGTGTGATGACATGTGCAAAGTGATTCAAACTCCCACATGAGTACACCTTACACACTCCACCCCGATCAAAAAAAAAATCATGCAACACAAAAATAACCCCTGAAGTAATTCTACATTCCGACCCCAGACTTCTGTGCAAATAGCACCTGATCAGTCATTCACCTTTTCAGAACGTGTTAGCGCGGCCTAGCGCTGCCGCCATCAGTCCCAATATAAGTCACAGCCATGCCCTTAGCGCTAGCAGCCCTGAGCAGCGCTAACGCTAATGAGCTCAGTCACACAAGCGCCACAGTGGGCACCAGTCCAGACACTTCGGCCTCAGACCTGGCTGACACACGTGTAGAAATAATTTTAGTACACACACACACACGCACATACATACATACACACACACGCATACACATACACACACAGACTTACCCACTTAAACACACACTCTTACACACACACACATGCAGGCATACACACACTCCCCCTACATACACACATACATACACAGCCATGCACATACGTGGCAAAAGACGGTGATGTGTATGGCTAAATGAGAGCAGACAGAACAATGTGGGTTATTTAAAGGGGCCACGCTGAATGGTAGAGATATGGGCACATGTTGATGGTTTACTTTCCTGATTATTAAGGAAAGGCACTTGAAAGGTAGAGCCTGATGGGCACTGACAGTGTGTGTTTGTGTGTGTGTGTGTGTGTGTGTGTGTGTGTGTGTGTGTGTGTGTGTGTGTGTGTGTGTGTGTGTGTGTGTGTGTGCGCGTGCGTGTGTGTGTATGTGTGTGTGTAAAAGAGAGAAAAAAGAGTGAGAGAGACTAAACTGAAATATTATGCAAAGCACTGCCTTGTGCATGCCTTTTTTGGTTTTCAGACTGCATTTTTGATCAAGAGGAATACATACACATACCACAGAAAAGGCAAACACACACACACACACACACACACAAACACACACACACACACACACACACACACACACACACACACACACACACAAATACACACACATACACATTCATACATGAACCCACACAGAGCCTTTGCTGTTGAGAGCAGGAAACCTCATTCAACTGAGCCAGCATCCTTTAGCTTTGGGAAAAATACATGAGGTTTATCGTTCCTTTGGAGAATCAGAGCTTCACAGAGCCGTAGACAGAAAAATAATTAGGGCCAAAAGCCATGGAGGGGGAGAATGTTGGAGGCATGCCGTTAGGCCACAATATGAAAGGGTATGAAGTAACAATGACAGACCTGGAAATAGTTTATGGTTAGTTCATAATAAGAGAGCATTGTAATGTAACAACAAAGAGTGCATCAAGCAGCTCAAAGAATATGGCTGTCGATGTGGAGGTCTGTGGTTAATGTGAAACAATTGGGAGTTGGGGCTTTGTTGGCGACGGTTGTTCATGTAACATTTGTGCACGCCTACAAGCACTGGATCTGCATGCGCTACTTCAGGAAGTTCTATTTCATGGTTCTTTATTTAACTTATATATTTTTTTAATCACTTGAGGGAAATTGGTGTCTGCATTTATCCCAATCCATGAATTATTAAATGGCACAGCACACAGTGAGGTGACGCGCACACACAGTGGGCCGTCTGCCTGCAGCGGCGCCCGGGGAGCAGTGTGGGATTAGGTGCCTTGCTCAATGGCACTTCAGCCGTGCTCTACTGGTGGGGGATCGAACTGGCAACCCTTCAGTTTCAAGCCCGTAGCCCTAACCAGTAGGCCTCGGCTGCCTCAGAACATTTATAGTACACGTGAGGGGTTCCGCCATGTCCCTAAAGTTCTGCACGTGACCATGTCTGCACCCGCATAGCACAGCTTGCCACCCTACCCAGAGGCTTGGGTTACGCTGCCTTTTTATAGTGCCCTGCCCATATGTGATGCTTCCCCATATGTGATGCTTCCCTGGGCACAGACCCCCCGCCACCCCACTGCTGCCGTTGCTGTATCAGGTGCTGCTGAACAGGCGATTCCCCACACGGCCCGCCGGAGACGGGAATGTGCCTCACTGCCTTATCTCAGGAACGTGCAGAGAGGTCCGCTTCTCCATATATTTAAATAAAGACACAGAGAGGTCCTCATTTGCATTTGGAGTATATTCAAATAAAGGAAAAAAGTTTAGGTGGGGTGCCGTGGTGTTGAAAGTGGAGTTGAGGGTAAAGTTAAAGGAGAAATTCGGTGTAAAATGAAAATTGGCATGTTAAAACATCAAACCAAGTTGGCATGTTTGCTGAGGAGCAAAATTGAGTTAACCTGTTGCATTCAGAACTTAACTATTTTTTACCATTTGTCCCAGAAGGCTAACAATGGAAGTGGTAGGTGCCCTTAGACGAAGCATGAAGATTATGCTATTATTAAACCATTAAAATAGTTTAAAGAATGTCCACAATCGTCTTGTTTGGACTTTTATCATGGCGGCGACGAGAAACAACTGTAAACTACTGCATGTAAGAACAGTTTTTTAAATAAACGTTGTGTACATTTACAAAGTTCTCAGTGCTTTGTTTTGATTGCCAGGGCCTTTGTTGTACTACTGATGAAGTGTGGATTTTCTTCAAGCTGTTTTAATGGTTTAATAATAGCGTAGTCTTCATGCTTTGTCTAAGGGTACCTACCACTTCCATTGTTAGCCTTCTGGGACAAACGGTAAAAAATAGTAAAGTTCTGAATGCAACAGGCTAACTCAG
>CM050212.1:30684568-30689568 GCA_027475355.1 Coilia nasus | reverse complement strand
GTGTGTGGGGGGGTGGGGGGGGGGGGGTGTATGTGGGCGTGTGTGTGTGTGTGTGTGTGTGAGAGAGACCTTTATTTCCTTGTACGTGTATATGTGTGTTTATCGCTCACATACATGTGTGTACCACAGCAGGATCTGGGTTATAGCGGCAACAGAGTGGAGCTAATTACACACAACAGTAGATGCTTTAATTCCCCCTAATTCAGGATAACAAACACCTCCTTTGATTACATCGTGTAGAATTTAACTACATAGCCCCGACCCCGCACCCCCTGCCACACACACACATACACACACACACACATACACACACACACATGCACACACACTTCAGCCCCCACAACAATTCCTATATTCCCAGCATTGGCTCTCCCCACTCTTTTGTTGTCTTGCGAAAACATGTGGAACCACATTGTAGGCGGCCTTGTTTTCCTTCAGTGCCCTTGGAAGCGTGACTCCAGGGCCTGATGTGTCCCATAAGGATGGAGCTCAGCCGTAATGAGGCCACATGGTGCCCACATGCAGCACTGCCCAACCCAGCGCGGCACACCATTACATCCCCTCATGCCAGCTTCGCTTACACTCAGCGGCGAGTAGAGGAGAGGTGGAGATGTGAGCGAGGCCAAGAAAGAGAGGAGAAGATATACTGTAGTTTCGCTTTTTAATGGGGCAGATCGTTTTCTTCCAGCAAACCATGTGAACTATTCCACTGAAGTCAGCGACCAACAGTCATCCATCAAAATTACTGGCTGACTGTCTGTGGAGACCTTCAGTGTATGTTAAGCACAATATAAAGAGAGCCACAGTGTGACTCAGCACTAGACAATGACTTAATGAGGCATAAAAATAAGATTTAAGATTATTCTTAGGCACCATGACATAATGGCAAGGGGGTCACTCTAGATGTCTGTCATTAAAACAAGCTAATGATCTTGGACTCTTCCCAAAGCTCCCAGTTAACTGTCTTGCTCTTTAACCCTGTGTTCTGAAAAGGTGTATTAAGCCATAAACCTGAAGATGAGGTAAGTGCTTTAAAACCTTAAAGTAATTCAACAACTAAACATGAATAGTTTTTTTTTGATTGAAGCCCTTTTGTAAAGCTACAAACCACACACATTTAAATGCTTCTCACAGGCCAGTAGATTTAATCCACGACCAAAGCCATTTTCATTTACTGCCTGAAGTTTGAAGCTTAGAGCATTTGGCTTGTTTGACTCCATCTCCACATTAAGTCATGAGGTATCCACATTAAACCCCATCCACCCCAGACCCAGGGCCTCTCTGCTATGGCCACAGACCCATGCTGTGTTGTCGGAGTGCCAGGTGGAGCTATGGGCTATTCCACCAACCAACCCTGGTCAGGGATGGAAATTCGCACCAGACACCAGCCACCAGACACCAGCCATCAGCCAATTGCTGGTAAAAATCTGAAAGTGACACACAAAAAAGTGAAAAAAGTGAAAGACGCACACAAAAAGATTTACTGCTGAGTGGCTGGCAAATGTTACCATTTATTTGTCAGTGGCTGGTAAAAAGTTCCCATTTTTGCAAAGTTAATTTCCACCCTCCCTTGCCGACCCCTACTGATGACTGGCCTGTGGCTGGTCCACCTCCACACCTCCAGAATGGGGCTTTCAGCTGCTCCTGGAGCAGCCACAGTGCCAGAGAGCAGAGAGCAGAGCGAGGCAAGGCGAGGCAAGTCCCGCTGCTCGGTGGAAGGCGTTTCCTGTCTCTTGATGTTCTGGCGGCTGTGCTGTTTTTCTCCGCTGGGGCTTTTTCGCCTTCAGAATGAGCTGTGGTCTCATGCCAGCACTTTATTATTCCATTTTTCTCGGGGGTGGGGAGAGAGAGAGAGAAAAAAAGAGAGGGTGCGGAGGAGTGGAGGGGGCACTGAAAAAACCTCCTGGGACAGCATAAAGCAGGCAGAGGAGGGAGAGAGAGAGAGAGACAGAGAGAAACAGAGAAAGGGGGTGAGAGAGAAAGAGAGAAACAGAAAGAGGGGGAGAAACAGAGAGATGGGGAGAAACAGAGGGGTGGAGAGAGAGAGAAAAAGAGAGAGGGAGAGAGACAGAGAGACAGGGGGGAAAAACACAGGGGGATCAGCAGAGCAATTTTGCGGCGCGAGAGGGTGTCTGGTTGGAAAGTGGTTGACAGCCAAGCGCTTTCTCAGCTTCATGAAATGCTCTCTTCTCCTCCTCTCTTCTCCTCCTCTTCTCTCTTCCCCTCCACACCTCCTCTTTCTCCTTGCTCTTTCCTTCCAACTTACCGGCAAAGCCTGCCAGATCGTCAAAGAGTGTAACATATATTTTTACGCTGCGACTGTTTTTTTTTTGTATCTTGCAGTAGTTTGCATTTTCCATGCTCAAAAACAGGATGTGAGAGGTATTTTTAAAGACGCACTTAAACACTTTATGGTAGCGAGGAACATTGTTCAGAGAGCCCCGCGCTTGTGTACGTCGGCAGCTTTAAAGACACCTCGGCCGTAAAGCAGGGCCCGAGTGAGGGCTGAGTGGACTCAGATGTGCAGGAGTCCCAGCCGATCCGCTCCACACTCTTCACAACCTGGGGAGAGCAGGCAGGGAGGGAGGAAGCATGTAGCATGTACCCCTGTTAGCTTTGGACCCTGTCCATCATAAACAGTTATTAGGTAATGCTAGTAAAAAAGCATTAGTCTCATTAGCGATCGGTTGCTAGCGGAGCTAGCCTGCGCTAGCTGGACTCTCCCAGAACTCCCTCCCTCTCCCGGACTCTCGGAACACGGGCCGTTCCTCTGTACTGGGTGTCCGGTTGCCAGCGCCGGAGAGAAAAGGGCGCACACTGGTGGCTTTGGGGGGGAGTAGGGGACAGGAGTCTAACTCCTATGTAATTGGTCACACATGAGATGACATTTGATCCAGCTGCTGACATTACTCTACTTTCGTTTCAAAAGGCTGGCAGCCGGGGCCTTAGTCTGCGCTCTGGGCTCCGCGTGCCTGGTTCTTGGGGGTCCAGAGCCGTAATGGAGCCCAATTGTACCCGCCGCTGCCCAGAGAGAGGGCTGGGCCGAGCATGTGGCATTCCAAGGCGTTTAGCTGCAGTTTAATGAACAAAGCTGTGAAATATGACTTTAATAATGGTGACAAATAGCACACGGCTTTGGAAAAAGGCAGTGTCTCTGACGGGTGAAGAAAATAACACACAAGGCCAAGCGAATGTTGTGGGGGAAGAGCGAAGGAGTGAGAGAGAAAGAAAGAGAGACAGAAAGAAAGAAAGAAAGAGAGAGAAAAGAAAAAAATATGTTTAATGACATGTGAAAATACTTGTGGCGCGTCAGTGGCGGGCACGAGCGACCCCAGTTCCATAAACTCATGATTAAATCACTGTCCCGGCGGTTTTGTAGTCGTTTAATGAAGACCTTTTGGAGCCTGGCAGTCGTGGCGTTGGGTCGCCATGGAAACGGGCGGCAGTTGAGGTGCGGGATGCCACCAGGCGGCCTGAACTCGTCAGGGTGAGGGCACTGCGTCTCAGGGAGAGGGCACCGCGTCTCACCACACGCTTTTGCAGCCATCACTCATCCCTTGTCTGCCACGCTCGCGTTCGCTGCGGTTTTAGTGTCGGCAGCGACTTCAGAGAGGGAGAGGCTGTTTAACTGTTTTTTTTTTCTTTACGTTCTTTTTTTAAGGCTGCGCTGTTTTAAGTCGTTTTTCTAGGGGCTCGCTCTGAGATATATTTAGAACTTGTGAAAAAGAGCAGAAATATATCACCGTGCAGAATTGCACTGACAGCCGTACGAAGCCGTGATATTTTCCATGCTTCTGGGCTTAAACGAGAACCGACGGGAAAGATTTGTCGAAATTATTGTAGATTTATTGACGCAATGGGAATGTTGGTGGACCTCTGTCCCAGATGACAAATGCTCATTTCTCCTGTTCCACTTCACACACTGATCAATGTCCATCACAAGGATATAGCGTCTAGCCAGGGATTCAAACGTGGGCTCGATAATGGAAACGTTTAAAACAGTCGGCATGACAAACTGTAGGCCTATGTATTTTGATATGCCCAGCTTTGTGTTTCATCGTAGAGAGGTAAGTAGGTTATACAAAATCACCTCATAAAACAGTCACAGAGCCATGTTTTCTGTCAAAATAGAAAAAGAGCATGAAACGATACTTTGATTATATGAACATTAATATTTTTAAAGGTTATTTCCTAGAAAAACAAAAGCACGTCATTCTAAAATGCTTCTCATGTGTTACAGTACGTATTAATGCCAGCTGCTGTTATTACAGGTGTCACTGGAGAATACCCAGCACTTGAGGTCAGATCTGAAAGCGATTTGGAGAGAGTAGCATCACAGATTGCCAAGCTGGATCAGGGCAACTCTGATACACAATCACATAAAAGAGTTGTTCAAATGCAACCACATACCTCCACACACAACACACACACACACCTCCACACACAACACTGCAATTTAACCACACCCACTGGAGAGATTGCAAGCTCTTCCAAGGTTCACACATACACACATCAAAATACTACTAGCACACACACACAAACACACACACGCAAGCACACACACATGCTTGCATATGCGTGTGCAAACATGCATGTATGCACACACACACACACACACACACACACACAGACACACACACACACACACACACACACACACACACACACACACACACACACACACACACGCACACACACACACACAAATAATGCAACACGGCCTGAACAATAGGCCTCTGTGTTCTCCTGTTCTCAAAAGCACTGTGCTTTGGGGGCTCCAGTGTAGAGATGTTGTTCATTGTCACATGATGTTAAAAACACAGAAGAAAGTCAGACCCCTCCCCTCCAATACAATGTTCTCTCACACACATTCACACACACACACTCTTGCACACACACACACACACACACACACACACACACACACACACACACACACACACACAGACACACACACACACACACACACACTCACACACACACACACATCTTGCTTGCAG
>CM050212.1:30672068-30674568 GCA_027475355.1 Coilia nasus | reverse complement strand
CACTTAGAAAAGTGTTGATTCAGGGAGTGTTGTCGTGATGGGATGGGGTGGGGAGGGGAAGGGTATTTGTTTCCTTTTCTCTTTTTACACTTCTTCTTTTTGTCTTCTTTCCACCTCATGATATTCAACCATGATGGATCTTCCATCTTCCTTTCTCCTCTCTCATGCTCTTTGTGAGGGGTGTGAGGCAACATCATACCTCCCTCCAGACCTTTCTCTCTTATATGGCTACCACTGCACATGTGCATGTGTGTGTGTGTGTGTGTGTGTGTGTGTGTGTGTGTGTGTGTGTGTGCGCACATGCATGTTGGGTGGGCTTAATCATACAAAATATATCACTGTTAAAGACAGCCTGGACATTTGTATTTTTTTAAGTTGTTCACATTTGATATATAATTAGGTAGGTATTTGGTCACTGGGTTTGTAACACACCCATACACACATGCACACACACATGTATAAACACAAACAGTACACAAACGAATATTAACTTATAATCCCTACACATTTAGTGACTAATAGCATCTGTGAACTTTTCAACTTTCTCTGTGGGAGTCACCCCAGGGAAGCCCCTTCTTCCCACTGCTGTGCCCAGGCCAGACCTCCTCCCACTGGGCTACTGAGGTCACCTTTAACCCCTGTCCTCCAGACCCCAGCCTCCACACACCTCCAATCAATCTACTATTAGCACATAAACAATCAAAGAGCTACTACACAAGGCTGGCAGCTGCATACAAAGATTTGGTAGCACTTTATCACACTAATCCTTATAAGGCATTTATTATTGGTGGTCTTTATGCTATCCGCTATCTATCTCTCTGCCTGATGTTTTTCTCTGCCTACCTATCATCCTCTCTGTCTGCTGTAACATATGTAGATATGATTATAAATATATTACAGATAAGAACTAATGTAACAGAAATTGTTAACAAATGGGTTACCAAATGATGAACAAAGTGTAAAGTAAGAGTTTAGAAATACAAAATTAATACTTCTTTGGGAGTAATTACTATAAAGTGCTACCAAAGATACTTTGTGGTATGAGAGGATGAAATGGTTCGACTATCAACTTGATGCCAGTTATATATTTTATGTAAATAACACATAAACATTTTGAATTGTCCTGGATATTTATTGAACAAATAGTAAATGTATTCACTGAAACAGATTACAAATGTTGGTTGAGCATTTCTCAAAAGGGTACTTTCCTTTACCCCATGACTCCTGACCCAAGAAAGACCCTTATCTTAAACACAGTCACAGTGACCCAGAGCTAACTGACCCCCAAAAGCATTCACTTTGCCGTCTCTTAAAACCCACGCACAACCTCCGACTGACTGACTGACTTGGCCTCACCTCCTCCAGGTCTTGGAGCAGCTCCTGTAACCTTTTCCCCCCTCACCCTGAGCAATTATGAGGGGGATATCACCATCTGACCCTAGATCAGTGATGCTCTTCAAAGGCTAAGTGCAGTAACTATATTAACACAGAAACTGAGAAAATATGCCTCTAAAGTTGTCATACTGCCCAGTCAAACATGTTGTAGGTAAAACAGTCGTGATGCTTTTATGTCCTTTCTTAATAGGAAGAAGCAAGAGATTTAGTCACAAGACAAAAGAGGTGTTATAAAGTCAATTTCCAGTCTAAAAGTATGAAAATATGTAGTTACTGTGTTTTGGTTTTGTATGGCGTTTTGCCGTCTCTCAAACCCATGCATAACCTCTGACTGACTGTCTGACTGATTGACTCTGCCTCACCTCCTCCAGGTCTTGGGGCAGCTCCTGTAACCTTTTTCCCCCTCACCCTGAGCAATTACGAGGGGGAGAATGGCGGTACCTGACCCTAGATCAGTGCTGGCGGCTGCGAGGGCTCTAAACTCTGACGCTGGAGTTGCTGCTGCTGCTGCTGCTGCCGCCGCCGCTGCCTCTGATTCCCAGTGACCATTTCCCCCTGCATGTGCAACAGCCGCACATCTGCTTCCCATGCATCACGCTGTGTCGGGCTGTCTGTGCGCCCCTCCTGAGGTGTCTCGCCTTTTAAGTGCACAAATAATTGGCTCCCAGATGGGAAAAAGATGTGGGGGCCTCTCGAGCGCGGCTCCGGGAGAGAGGTGGGTCACCGCTGGAGTCGCCCTGCATGCCCTGTGAGATGACACACACACACAGACACACACACACATGCATATAAACACACACAAACACACACACACACACACGCATATACATATATGCACCAAGGATCATATACATAAACACGTATGCTGACACACACACACAGACACACATGCACAAACACATGCATGCACATACACACAATCATAATCAAACATACGGAGATATACACACAAACAAATATAATTATATGCATAAACACACATGCATGCCATGCACAGGAGTCATGTACAGGCCACTCATGTGAGAAAAAAACAGCTCACACTCACACGGATTTGGCATGCGCACGCACGCACACACACACACACACACACACACACACACACACA
>CM050212.1:30654568-30669568 GCA_027475355.1 Coilia nasus | reverse complement strand
ATGCACAGGCTAGCCTATGTTGGCTACATGCGTTCTTGCAACATAAAAACATATGAGCTGTTCCAAGAACAAAAGATCAAACAAAATCAGTTGTCGACAGTGACTATTTGCTATGCAGTGAGTGACTAGTTGCTATGCACCTCCTAAACATCAGGTCCATTTTAAAACAGAATAAATATTATATCAAAATAATATTTGAACAAAGCTGTGTTGTTTTGATCGGTTCATTTTGCAGAGAAATAGGCTAATAGTGTAACACTGTAATAACAAGTTGTAGAACACTTTCGCCAAGGGAATGTAACAGTGTTTTGAGGCTGTAATCAGAAATTAATTATAGGCTACAATATATATTTTAAACCACAGAATGTGTGGCTACGTTTTAATTACATTTGCTGAACCAGTGACGCTAGAAATAATACATGTACAGCGTAATGATTAACTTGATAGGCAGTTTAAGTTACCAAAGTCCTCAGCATTGAAAGTATTATATGTAGGTATAATAAGTATTTGCCCGTTTTAAGTAGTTTCGTTAAAAAACGTTTTTTTTTGCAGAAATAAACGTACTTGTTTTTTTGAATAAACAATTATTCATTTGAAGAAAAAAATCTCGACTTTTTGCTGCATTACATTTACATAAAAACTATTTCACTTTAGGAATTGGAACAGGCATTGCTTAAGCGACTCCCTCCTTGGTCCTCATCTGGGTCTTGAACGTGGCATCAAACAGCCACAGTCATGGCGGCGTAGTACCAGTTTTTGCTGGGATGATCTTGTGATTTATCCTTGTTCTGTTAAATATCGTGGACGTTTGCATTAATGACCTTTCAAGGTTACTTCATAATGTTTTAGTGTTTCGTCTACGTACACTACATACTAGAAATGGCGTCATGGGCTGGTTTTTCGGACGAAGAGTTGCGGAGACTACAACTGAAAGGTGAGCCTGCTGAACTAGACTGTCCGGTAAAGTTACTTTTCCGTGGGGCTAAGATTGCTGTAACTGTGCTGGCACTTAAACTGGAAAATGTTACATATTTTGTTGTATCTCACTCAAGTGTGATGTAGCAGTAGCGACCATTACAGGTTTCACATGTCACAGATTGTCTGGGGTTGCAGTCTCCTTTTAATAGTTTTACAAAGCTGGTCGGGAAAGTAGCTAAATTCACGGGGGGCATTCGCTAGAGATGGCGACTTTGCCAGCCAGCAACTTTGGCAGTAAACACAACCTGTAAAATAAAAATGTCAAGTTGTCGTCATGAGGCTTCATAAAACGCAATATCTTTCTGCTCGAATTAATGTACTCTTAGATCAACCGGTATCCAACCCCGGGCAAGGACGAGGCCGTAAACCGACTCCATCTAACCGGAGTCGCCAACAGCTGCAGCGGGAGAGGGCATTGAAACTCGCAGCTCAAATGACGGATGCCACTGACACTTTACCGCCAGAGCAGAAGCTCACCAAGCCTCAGGTGACTTCTTCCACCCGACCTGCGCCTTCAGCACAGGCTGTTGTGAACAACAGGGAAGAGGAGCCTGTGACGACTAAGCAAGGTGCGGTCAACAGCCATGGGCCTCCTGAACCCCCACCTGAAATTACACCTGTTGCCAAGGAGCTGGAGAAAGAGGAAGTGGAATTGTTAGTAAGTCTTTTGTGTTGTAGTTAGTGTGTCAATCTGCTATCACATCTTTGTAATGGTTTTGTAATTCATATGTAATGACTCCTTCATAAGACTCATGCTAACAGTTATGTGTAATAATCCAAGTTAAGTTAGATGTTACCCAGTAGTTCAACATGTCTCAGCAATGCACTGTAATTTCTCATAGAACAACAACTGATTGTTCACCCAATGCAGTCAGACATGAATATTTGTCAAATGTGTTGGCAGAAATGCAGTGTATGGTTTTCTTTCGACTGTCTCAGGAGGGAGAAAACTCGTCTGGAGAAACTGCAGGAGGAACAGCGGGTAATGGAGGAGCGGAACAAACAGAAGAAAGCTCTTCTAACCAAAACCATTGCAGAGAAGTATGGACATCTCTTGGTACAAAGGAAATCTGCTCCTGCATGAAAAATGAATGTGTTGCGGAAGTAGACTTTATATGGCCTTGGAGCATGACTGATTACGACATATCATGCAGTACAAGGTCTCTGCCTTTGCCTTCCTGTGGAAAATCACAGCACACTAGTTTTACCCTCCATAGAGTAATCAACGACCAAGCAAACATGGGCAGAAAAAACATGACGAAAGGGACAACAGAACTTTACAACACAGCGTCATTGATCAGGACATAAAGCTGAAACTGAGAGAAAAATGATAAAGTAGCTTGAGCTGTTAAAGGTGCTATACGTAAAAAATGACAGCAAGCAATTATAAAAGATCTTGATGTATTCCCAGAAATTAAGGAAATATGTTAAATTGAAATTCTGATTTCACTAACAGCAGTAGTACTGCCAGAATACGTGCACTTCGAATATAGAGCATTCAGATTCTGTTTGTTTTGCATTTTTGATTGCAGTAGAAGTTTTGGCCTACAGTCCTACATATAACTATTTAAATTCCTTTCTTAGTTTAGATGGTGATGTCTTTCTCACACTACAGTGCTCAGTGCCTCATCGTGTCTTGTCTTGCTTGTTCTGTAATCACAATGACAAATGGGTGCTGTTTGTTTGTTTCTGGTGTGTAGGTCCAAGAAGACTCAGGCCGAAGCCGTGAAGCTAAAGCGCATTCAGAGGGAACTCCAGGTGCTGGATGACTCCGTGTCTAGTGACATCAACATCCTCCGCAAGCTCATTGAGCAGGCCAGCCTGGACTACTCCACAGCCTGGTACAGTCCTTTAATTGTTTGCAGATGAAAATTAGCTAGTTACTAAATCTGATACAATGTATCTTCTCTCTTTGTAAGTGATTAATGCATTTTGTATATGGTCCCTACAAGAAACAAACTAAATAAACTAAAGTATTTGGCATGGGCCAAATTCACTTAGTATCTCATCAGCAAAAGTGCAGTGTTTTCAAACACAACACAACCAATAAAATACTTCTCATTCCATTCTGTACCGACTTGGGCATAAATGTGGACAGATCTAAGTAGATTTTTTTTGTCATTTAAAAAGCACATACCTCAGGAGCATTTTTAGGCAATGAGGTGTTATTTAGTTGACAGCAGAATGTCAAAACTACCCACCAGTGCACCTGGTCTCCACCCATGCTCATCTGTAGTGGTTTCTGGTAGGCGAGTGACCCATCGTGACTTTTGGGGAACTTTTTTGTGTTTCAGTTTTTAAAACACCTCAAGTTTTTTGTTTTTAAAACACCTCATCATGTGTGGTCTGTGGGTTTTTGCAGATGTTCTTGACAGAGCCGGTTGTTAAGACAGATGGGCAGTGGAGTTCCTTTGGGCTGTTTGTGTGTGTGTGTGTGCATGGCTGAAAGATGTCAGGCATGGGACACTAGGGTACATTTAACATTTACTAGTAGATAGTCATAACTTTAGAAATTTTCATGATTTCAGACAGACTTTTTTCCTGCTTTCTGCCCTGTGCATGTGTGTGTGTGTGCTGTAATTATGTGCAAAATTATGTGCAGTGCACTGCAGATGAGGGGTGGCGATACAGTAGCGCTGAGGTGAATCCACCCACATGTGGCCTTTTGCTGTGGCACTGCTGTTTGTTTTTTGTGGTCATTCACTGGGCTGAGACTTTTACTTCACAACAGTTTGACATAAATGCTGGAGCTTTAAGCCTGAGAAACTGTGCCCCCTGCAGGTTGACCCTTGCATTCTGCCAAGGGAAAGGCAGTAAAACTTCACTCACCTAATTTTCCCATTTTATGTTTTTGTTAGTAATTGTATGTGTCCATTGCAGCATTTTTACTTTTGCTGTTGATGTGTGTTTATTTCTATGTTTCTTTTTGATTTTGCTTTATTTTTTATCCTGTCCTTTTATTTATCTATACTTTATACAGCACTCTGGCCAGTGGAAAGCTGTGTTTTAAATGTGCTTGTATAAATAAACGTTGCCCTACGTCCCCTGCAGGAAGCGGTTTGAGCGTGCGGAGGCGGAGTACGTGTCGGCGAAGCTGTCGCTCCACCAGCGCACGGAGGCCAAGGAGCAGCTGACGGAGCACCTGTGCGCCATCATCCAGCAGAACGAGCTGCGCAAGGCCGCCAAGCTGGAGGAGCTCATGCAGCAGCTGGAGCTCAGCACTGACGCCGAGCCGCCCACAGAACACCCCCACGCCCCCCAGCCGCCCGCACAAGACTCCCACGGCCCCCAGCACGCGGGTGTCACCCCCCAGCCGCCAGGAATACCCTCCCTATCCCAGGTACCCGCGCCAGCGCTGGGCACAGACTCCTCCAGCGCCCTGGGGGAGCAGGGCAGCAAGCAGGAGGATCAGGCCGGCAAGCAAGAGGACCAGGGCGGTAAGCAGGAGGACCAGGGCACAGAGGCCGGCCAGGCACCCGCAAGTGGAAGAGGTCCGCAAGACCCACAGACAGCTGGGCTGGTCAATTCCTCACAGACTCCTCAGATCCCACAGGACACTCCAACTTCTCCCTTATAACAGGGGCACAATCAAAACCGTGAGACTTTTTAAATATGTTTTTTTTATAGATTTTTATACTTATTATGTAAAGATGAGAACAAAGATTATTTGTCGAAAATGAGTGATCAGGGATATACATATATGTGTGTGTGTGAGTGTGTGTGTGTGTGTGTGTGTGTGTGTGTGTGTGTGTGTGTGTGTCTATGGGCGCGCCTGTACATGTGTGTTGGAGTTGACCAAGTCCTTGTGTAATGACAGCAGTGGTTGAGCTGTTTCTGTGATTATAGGAGGACTGTGGAAGATGGCTTTATTATGGCAAAGCCTGTCCTGATCGATCAGTCAGAGTCCTCTTTGTAGCTGCATGGAGACTAGAAGCATGTGCTGATTTAGTTTTTTTTGTCCATCTGTTCATGAATTCACAACTATTTTGTCTACCATGACACTAAACCTATACACTAAAGAGAGAACGTGATTTTCTGGGTCACGGTCACGTTCACTTCCCCTTTCATGGCAAAGAACGCCATGGCTTTCATATTAAGTGCTGCTTATGACATCATCATCCCGCGCCAGCCGCACTACATGTGTTTGTGTCAGACTGCTGCTGTCAGCTTGGTGATGCACTCAATTTGTCATTCCCTGGCAGCCTTAAACAAGGAGCCAAGGGGAATCAGAGGCCTTTTTTGACTGAGTTTATGCTGTACAGGCAACTCCAGAACAAGAATGTAAATTGCATTAGGTAGGTAAATTGTGTTATGGAACATAAAAATACAAGAAAAAAATTCCTCTGGCAGTGTTGAAATAAATGTTTCCATTTCAGTGTGTTATGCATTGAAGTCAGCATCAGTTTGTCATGGGCATAGAGTGCAGTACTATTGAGAGGTGTACCAAGTTGCTTTTAAAAATGTCTTTTACATGCAGTTATGTATCCACACGAGCACCACAAGAGCCTGTCCATTGCGTGCAGGATTGGTGAAAAACAGAGTTGCCATGAGATGGGTGTCCCGTTGGGCCGTGCTGCGCGTCTGTGCTGCGGTAAGATGATCCGCCTGCCTCAGGGGGCCCTCTGGATGTGGACCGTGCATTGGTGGACCATAGTGCTCCCACTTGTTTCCGTACGGTTACTCCATGTACTTACGGACGTTAGTGAAGCAAGGCGGTTTTCCCCTAGACACCCACCCCTGCTGCTGTGCACTGCGCTCAGTCCTCCTCTAAACACAACCTTGCGTCGGCCCTGTCCAACGCTGCACTGACAACGGGTCTAGCGTACCATGTTTTGATTTACAGCAGTCCATTTAAGTGGGGTTTGTATTTTTATTTAACCAGCGGTTTGTGTGTGGGTCGTTTTTCGGTCTGGACTTAATCTTTGTTTTATGGGTCTATATAGTCTGTTGGTTGTGTCTTCAAATTATGGGCTGCGAAGAAATTAGTTCTACATGTAGTCTAGTCTGTTTTATTCAACAATGTTTATTGTTGTTATTATAGCCTCGGTTCAAAGGGATTTTCAATTTGTTGACCCTTTTACAGTATATAAAGAGGGATTCCTGTTTTTGTGTCAGGTTGTTTTTAATATAACAAATAAAACAGCCTGATAGTTATAACTTTTGTGTTTCACATGACTTGTGATGGAATTGCACAATTTTCAACTTGAGGATAAATGTTTGGATAGGCTGTCCTAACCTACTCTTTAAAGCTTTATACCAGGCTACCGACTTTATGATTGTTGAAGGTGCTGTCAGAATAGGGTCTTATAAGCACTCTGGTCCTGGCTGTCCGCTGGACAGCTCACATGGCGGTTCAAAGCAACTTTAAAAGCGTTGTAAGTGTTCCTCAACCCGGCCCGGACCCTTTTTTACTGCCGCCTGGTTCCATCTGGTCGTCTGCATGCGGCAGCGCCATAAACTCAACTCATTTAATTAGTCGTTGCAAGCGGCCGCAAGTGTCCCTTCTGCCAGACAACCTCCACGCGCTTCCAAGGTCACAAAAAATGGACTTCTCTCCACCCGTAAATTGGGCTGTGATGGACTCACAACTTTAAGCCTAACTTTTCAGCATTGCGTTTTTACATTTATAAATTATCTGTATATTTTCTCATTGAATGAAAATGTTAACTTTGAAATATCCTAAATAAATATGTACATCAATTTAACACAAGTTGTTTTATTTTCTAAGCCGCATACATAATAAATTATCTCATTATTCTTCACTGACAATTCATAAGTCGTCCGACATTTTTCCAGGTAAGTGATGCACCACCGCTGTGAAATTACCCTCTGAAGTTGGTTAATTTCCTTTCAATAACTGCCTGCACCAGGGGCTGACGTAACGTCAGAGGAAGCTATATTAAGCTCGCTGTAATGAAGCCGGCGTCCACCCCCTTACAGAAACCGCCCTGACACAAATGAGGCCTAAGTGTGTGCGCGGAGATAAAGTGAAGCTGAGTCGAATCAGAAAGCACGGGGCTTTCGTGGCTCTGTGCACTGATTTATGTGCGACCGCTCTCTCCGGACAGGTTGAAAAAGCTCCGTAACCCGAGAGGCCAAGAAAAAAGGGCCCAGATCA
The DNA here is from genome assembly GCA_027475355.1 of Coilia nasus. Classification (NCBI taxonomy): domain Eukaryota; kingdom Metazoa; phylum Chordata; class Actinopteri; order Clupeiformes; family Engraulidae; genus Coilia; species Coilia nasus. The sequence goes on along the minus strand of CM050212.1, from coordinate 30,662,472 downwards.
ACTTTTACTTGAAATCTCTGCCATCTGGCACGGCATTAGTTACTGAATTGTGACCCCAGCACAGGTTGTGTACGTAATGAATTATTATAATTGGATAAGCATAAATCGTTAATAATTACGCATAAGGTCGGCGTTAAGGAATGCTACCATGGGGTACAACTAAAGAGCTGTAAATGAAACCAAAGCTAAAAATGAAAGTAGAGGATGTGTGTTGAGACGATGGTTGGACAGGCTCCTACTATTTGTGTGTCTCTACCACGGGATATGTAGGCTATGTGATCTATTTTCTGTCAGTTGGCTTTAATTTGTTTTCTGTCGAATCATTTCTTTCTCGAATGTCTTCAAAACAGCTACTCGTTTGTTGAATCCCTAAGGAGCAGTTAAAGCCACTGACGACATTTCTAAATTTGGGGGAAAATAATATTCATAAATGTATTGCTTGCTTTGCGGTAGGCGGAATGTAGGCCCGGATGTGGATTAAGTTTATTTGTTTTAGATTATTTTGACATTTTCCTGATATGATAGTCCTTCCAAGTCCTTGTTGCATTTTAAAGTGAAACTTTTCTTTGGGTGGACGGTTCGATTATTATTTTACAATTAAATGATATAAGGTATTTTATGCCATATTTAAAAAAACTTTAGCACGTTATTTTCCTAAAATTATATTACACAAATTTAGGCTATAATAATACAGTCCTGGGACTTGCCTGGTACGACCATAATAAACGATCATATCGCGTTTTCATCAACCTGTTTCTTTTCCTCACCAACAACTAAAGCTTGATAAGACCAACCGGTGGGTCAGGTGGGAATGTTACCAGCAGCAGCAAGCAGTTGCCGTCTGGCTGCCGCCGGTGTCGGCTCTGCTGTCCACTGAACCCTGGTGCTGACTGGAGTAGCGCGCTGGCCCCTGTCCACTCCCATTTCCCTAATTAGTATTAAATGGCCCCTGTGTGTCGACTCTCCACATCCTACGCGGAAATCCATCCGCTACGACCCCACCCGCCTGCGCACCCCTGATTGGGACTGCTGGGAAGTTTCAGGAGTGTGACTTGTTGAACTGCTAATTGTCGTGTCTTGGAATAACAGACAAGTAATTGCATTTCATTAAGGCGCCGTGCCCTGGAGAAATTGATTCGAGTGCGTTCAAGTGGGTCGAGAGGTTTGAGGTCCCCTGAAATTCTAACAAACAGATCACTTAAATTTGATAGCATGCACGTTTCTTCATTTATAACTTATTTTCAAGGGGAATTTCTTTCTGGTGTACATTTATGATGTTTTGGTAAATGTTTTAATAGACATTGTACCCTTGGGGTTCACTACTCTCTATAACCAAAGCCTTTTGTGAGGTAGTGTACTGCGCTGAATCCGTGTCTCTACACTACAGCTATCAAACACTTGCGGTGTTCCGACAGTTGCAGTGGCGGCCTGCAGTGGATTAAACGACACTTGAGTTTACAATGCTGAGTGTGTGAAATTAATTAAGCTTACTGATTAGGGCGCTCTGAAGGCGACAGCGGGGCGTGCGTCATCACAAACACAAACAGACGGCCGCTTCTGTTGTGCTGTGTGTGAGCTCAGCTCCGTGACTGAGAGGGAACTGTATAGGAGCAAAAATAGATCTTAATGGAAACATTGTGCAGACTATTTGTAGCTTGTATAAAGATTCAAACGGAGCTGCGTTTGTGCTAAGGGGCAGCTGGGAAGTTGAGGCTGTTTGAGACTTACAGCGTTTACTTAATATCATTGTCTATTTTATTGTCTATGTTATTTTAGAGAAATGTGTTTTCATGAAATTGTGAAATTTTCAATAGCCTATTAATATACGCTACAAAAAATCTTTAATGTAAATTTATTGAATCATAAGGGTGGTTTATAAAATGCATAGATGTTGTAATAATGATTTGCTGAGATGAAAACTACACTTACCATTTCTTTAAAAAAGCAATTATACATCAAATTCACATTACGCTTAACTTTGGCGGCTGGGCCAGCGGCCACCAGGTGAACTGTCGTTAACTGTCAAACGTAAATTGCCAATCAGTGCACGAGTTGTTCTGAGTCCAGCGAAATTAGACAGGTAAAGTCGTTAATAAGATTTTAGTTTGTCGTGTGGTAAAGCATTAACAGCACAATAGTTATTTGTTCTTATCAACCCTGTCAAATAGGGTCAGGGTTAGGGTTAACCCTAACCCTAACCCTAGTTGATTAGTTTGGTGTCAGAATTTAAGCACTTGACTAGGTCTCCTTCTTGCAGTCAACATGGAATTATTTTCCTTACTTGAAATGAACTTCCTATTTATTCCTATTTATAATAATAATAATAATAATAATAATAATAATAATAATAATAATAATAATAATAATAATAATAAGGTTATTGCTATTATGACTGCCGTTATGTAACAGAAACAGGAGCAGGAGAAATGGAGCACGGAAAAGCAGAGAAATTGTTAACTGATTGACAATTATAACGGGCACTTCTGTTGATGTTTTCAAATCTCAGTCGTTCACACCAGGGCCCTTCTAGCGTGTTAGCGAAATAAAGCGGTACATTTGTGATCAGCCAAGGGAAAGTCCAGGTCAGGCCCAGGGATGATTGACGTCCAGTGAGCTTATTTGAGGTTCCATTCGCCTCGCTCACAAACGAAGAGCAAAATTCTTTCTCATAGCAATAGAGGGTCAAAACATTGAAATGAGCTCGGGCCCTTGGGTAACTCTCTCTCTCTCTCTCTCTTTCTCTCTCTCTCTCTCGCTGGCACAAGAGCAAGAGCGTAGGCAGGAGAGAGGGAATGCGGAGGGAAAACTAATGATGAAAAAAAAACTCCCTCCATCCCAACAGCGCCTTAATTAAATACATGGAAAGAACGAAAGCAGCACATCTGGTTTCAATCCGCTTCCCTTTGATGGCATCAAGTGTTCTTTTCCCAGATCAGGAGGCTGGAAGCGAGGGGATGTCTGTGCAGGGGAACACATGGACCCCCGCCCCGCCCCTCCCCTCCTCTCCCTGCGTCTCGCTTGTCAAAGCCCCCTGCGCAAGGCGCGCATACGACTCTGACGTTCAGAGGAACCCCTTTTCCAAGTTAGCGCTCCGTACCCAAACCCTGGGTCTAACAAATCACTTTTATGTTTGTCAGATAACGACTTGTTTACAGTTAGAATGACTGAGCGAAAAAAAGAAAAAGGTTAACAATGTTTGGCATGGATTTTATTGAGTGCCGGAGGACAAAAAAACTCACATAGCAACAGATCTGACATCACCAGTTATTTCCCCTTAAGATATTGATTGCAATCGTTTAGGTGTATGGAGACGATGCCAACTGGTTACATGATAAACTGTCTAACCAGTATGGAAGTCATAAGGTTCAGCTCACTAATTTAAGATTATGGTTGTTTTACATTATTAGTGTATTCTAAAGATAATACTAGTGACGTTTGCATATATTTTGAAATTGTCTCCAGATGAAAATACTGAGACACAGGCAGTAATGTAGCCTATTTTTAAAGCTGGTGGATTTTTAATGGCGTGCGTAAACAAGCCGTCACATAAGTGTGTTGTTGCTTGGAGTAGTAGCTTAATTGCTTTGCATGTCCAGCGCTCAGGAGCATAGACTTCATACACCGGCGGCTGCGTTCCGGCACGGGGTGTGGAGAGGAGTAGATGGGCTGATGTGATTGTGTGTACATGACTATGGGGAGGGGTGGATGGATGGAGAGAGAGAGAGAAAAAAAGAGGAGAGAGAGAGTCTGTGGAACGTCCGATGCAGCACAAAGGCTTTGCCACGTAATTATGGGCCCCTATTAGGTCGATCTCCCCTCCCTTGGGTCTCCATTTCTCATTTAGCCGCTCGCGAGGGCCTCCACAGCGTGCCAGCAAGGGCCTCGTTTGAAGTACCAGAGAGCGAGAGCGAGAGAGAGAGAGAGAGAGAGAGAGAGAGAAAGAGAGCGAGTGAGCGAGCGTTTGGTGATCAGCGGCAGAGAGAGGCAACCAGCGTGCCCGCGTCTTCACTCTACTGAACATCCTTCACATGCATGCGCATCTGGTAGACATCAGAACTTTCCCAAAAACTACGCTCAGTCACGAGCGTGAGTCAACGGCGGCTGGGGTCTTCCGTGGAGCCAGGTGCTGGACTTCGGTGAAACTTTTCACTGCTGACTTGTACTGCCGTGGGTGTGTTTGTGAATGTGCGCCGGTCTGGTTGTGTGTCTGTTTGGGAAAGAGTGTGTGTATATGTGTGTGCGTATGTGAGTGTTTGTGTGCATGGATAGACGCCCGCGCAGTCAGGAAACCTCAGATGATCGCCTAAACTGGGGCAGAGATGATATTAGTCTGACCGTGGCATTGTGCTGAAGATCGTCACAAGGTCGCCTACGCTGAAAAACATCTTCTCTACTGGATGCTTACAACCATTTAGCTCCGCTTGGCAAAGGAGGAAAAGGAGAGCTGGTCTGTCGTTTTGGAGGCGCCGTGGGTGTTTTTTTTTTCTTTCTTGTATAAGGAACAATTTGGCTCGGCTGTTATTATTGCGCCATTTTTTCTCCTCTGTATCCTATTTGCGTCATGACTTCTAGCTATGCACATGTAATGGACAGACAAGCATCGATATCTAGCAGACTGGAGAGTCCGATTACTGGCAATCTGGAAAACCTGCAGGCTAAAAAGAACTTCTCGGTGAGCCACCTGCTGGATCTCGAGGAGGCTGGGGAGATGGTCGGCACCCAGGCGGAGGACGGCGTCGGTGAGGCGGGCAGGAGTATGCTGGAGTCTCCGGGCCTGACCAGCGGCAGCGACACGACGCAGCAGGAGAGTAAGTTCAAAGTGTTCGCTGCAACCAGGGTGTGTTCGTTCTGTTGTACGGCGTGCTCACTCGGGACCGACTCGTGATTAACACCTAAATGCAGGAACGGAGCGGCACGTTAGCACGGTCGTAGGTTCTGTCAGTAATCAGGAAATGCAAAGGCTTTAATTTACAGTCAGGGAAAATATCACATCAAAGACGCTTCCTTAAAGGATTTCTGCCTGCTTCACCGAGCTTGTGAGTTTCCATAAGCCTCGTAAGCGAACCTCAACATTGCAGTTGCTCGTTTGGTGAAACTTTCTGCCTGTCGTTTAACAGTCCGAAGAATGGAGGACAGTGACAAGCGAAACATCCCATTCACTTGGTGCGTAATTAGTAGAACTGTCTCCTGGCGTGGGCTAAGCTGACACAAAAGTGGCTGGAGAGAATCTTCCGCGACTTGAAGTAATCCATCAGTGCTGTAGCCCGCTCTTGAAGACCATTATTTTGCCATTAACACTTTGAAGTTGCTGATATATAGCTGCGTTGGTGGACACGGTCAGCAGGATGCAAATTAAGCCAAACAATTATAAATCAGATAATCCAGAAATATGACGCATAAATTGTACTGTGTCTTGACAGTAAAAGTGGCTTGAGCAGAGGATTATTAAACAGCCCATGAAGACCCGTTGGACCCACCCCAGCAAAAACAAAATAACCATACTCTACTCAAGTGTGACCGTGTGTTTTAAAGCATAAATAAACGCCCGAATCCACAGAGAAACGCTCTTACTCACGGGTTAATGGAGGGGTTGACAGAGACGCTGGGTCTAATGGTTGTTATTGTTGTTTTTAAGCTAAATCAGAGTGATAGGGGGATGTAGGTACCGGAAGGAAAAAAGGCTAAGGCCCTGTCGTAAATCCGTGGCTTGTTCACTTGTCAAACAATTTCAAAATACTTAAACACAATAATTTGTCATAATTATCTGTGTCTGTGGAACATACGCCAACAATTACTGCATCAGCTAGCCAAATTATATTACATCTGTCTCTCAGTCAGTGACTTGCCGAAGCATTTTCATGCCCGTCCATTTCTATTCGTCGGGTTATACTGTCCTGGCAAATGTAAGATTTCTTTCTTTAAAAAAAATCTGGCATAATGTAAAAATGTGATCATGAGAAATGAAAATAGATTTGTGGGCATTTAAAGGGTTCATGTTCGTCGGCTAGATGATCTTTAGATTTACTTTCCAAATTACAAAAATAAAGGCGGCTTCAAAGTTTTACTGAATGTCTTCCATGTAAAGCACCACTTTCCTGATGGTTCATTGCATGCTACTCCAGGGTACCTATTATCCCTTTTTCATTGTGACGATTTTAGAGTGTTGTCCCTACCATTTGCAGTTCAGATACTATCGGTCTTGAACATGACAAATCAAAATAGTAAATGAAGAAAAATATAATTTAAGTTCTTTTACTAACTTGTAGTTATAGTCATGTAACATGCTTATTATTATACAACAATCTCGGTAGTATAACAATGTATTTACAAATAAGTCAGAGCGTAAATACCAGCATTTTGATAAATAAGCATGGCCAGTTTATCTCTTTTCTCTGTTCAGTATCTATATCCGAGGCCCGTACTGTACTTTTGTCTGACTGCCCACTGCCTACCGAAAATGTAGAATATCCTGCTTTATTTTCTTTTGTATGGGCATTAGCTATATTATTTGGTGAGTGTGCCCATTACTATATTTACAATGTTGAATTATGTTTTTTTGTTGTATCTTTTACATTTGACAACAAAGGGTCTCCGACCCTGAGCGTTTGTCAGTGTTTTGTATTGGACTAAATTATAGTAAAACACTGCAAAAACTGAGCTTAATCATAAGGCAAGAAGATAAAGAGTCACAGGCCTGAATAATCAAATGCAATAATTAGGAGTATATATACGCTTGTATGGACCACGGGGTGTGTTTTATGTGAATAACAACACTGCGACATCACGAAGTCGGTTAGTGCAACAGTTGCTTCTTATGTAGACAGTTAAGAATGACCTGTTACAAATAAGCTGAACGAAACGACCTCTTTCAAATTTAGCAACACGTTGAAATTGATTTAATAAAAAAATATATTTTTTGGCCAGCAAGAGTCTGTGTGGTCATCAGCTGCGAGGCTGTTGCATCCAACAACTCCACTGTTTTCTTTTCTTCACCAGAGTAACAGGAACACCTTTCTTGAGAATTTTAAGGAAACACAAATTTGGACACGGTTTATAGGAGTGCGCTTGTCAAATGACCCAACCGACCCCAATCAGTCGCATTCGGTGTCTTCTGGTGTTTTGTCTTTTTTGGACCTTATGGAAGAAATGCTCACAGGCCATGAGTGTGGAATTTTGGACGAAATGTTAAAAGAAAGAGTCAGGCGTCTTAAAGCATACTTTTATTTTTACAGAGATCTGGCCTAATGTCCTTACATGGTTATTTCAAGTGGATCCGGTGTGGTGAACAGGAAGAACAATAATAATGAAAATTCTTATGCAGGTGGCTCATTGAAGTGCCTCGCAACAAGCCGATGTTTATAGCCTATTTAAAGAACAGCAGTTAGTATCAGTGAGTTTACATAACACTAACTAAATTCAACTTCCAATCACCATTATGGATTAGATATGCAGGTCTCTACAACTACAATTTTCTGTCTGTCAGTCGGTGTTGATTTAATAGGCTGTAGAGAGTCGAAAATGAACAATATTGTGACATAATTTCTTTACTAATGATTATGGTGTTTGAGCAGAGATGAGCAGTTTATCGGTATGTAAGTTGTTAAATGAAATAGACAAAAGGTTCGAAATTATCTACATTTTGTGATTATTCTCGATGTCCATATTGTGCACGAAATATAGGTTTACTGCTTTCCAAATTCTTTCATTACATCTTCATAATAACGCGCAATGAAGCACTGCATTTAAAAGAGGCTGTGGTTTTAATGGAGCAGGGTTTAAACCAATGCGTTTTATTTTACCACCAAAATGACCCCGCTAAGGTCATTTGTCTCTGAAGATCCTTTTTGCTGTAAAACGAACTCGTAAACAACTCTGTCAGATATCAACCTCCCAAAGCGACATCA
>CM050212.1:30629568-30649568 GCA_027475355.1 Coilia nasus | reverse complement strand
AGGCCCTTTAGTAGGACTGAAATTAGATATGCTCCAATCTGGAAATTAGAACAAATGTGCAACGATAAAAAGCCAATTCAACCATCCCCACCCCCTCCCCCAACCCCTTCTCGCTCATTTTGCCTCATGTGGGGTGGTTGGTCGTCAGTGCCAAGGGTGATGATTGGCTGACAGAAATGTGGCTTAGATCTCAGGTCTCCATACCGCCCTCAACCCCCACCCCCGCCAAACCTCAGCCCACCCCCACCCCCAAACACAGCCCCCCCTCAGTCTGTCCGTCAGCACTGAGGTTGGGGAGGTTGGGGGGTATTGGTGGAGGGCGTCAAACCCCCCCAGGATAAGGGTGATAATCTGAAAACAAAGTGTATGAAATCCAGAGCTGACCCCATGGCGTGCCCCAGTCCCAGGTCAGAGGGTCCATACCGACAGAGAAAAAGAGAGAGAGTGATAGAGAGAGAGAGAGACAGAGAGAGAGAGAGAGAGAGATAGAGGGAGAAAGAAAGAAAGAGAGAGTGGGAGAGACAGAGAGAGACAGGGAGAGAGAGACGGGATGAGTTGGGAAGATGGCGAGCAATCTGCTGGGCAGGATTTTCTGTGACTCGGGTTTCCGTGACTGTGAATTAACAGTAATCCCTATACAACTGTAGCTGCCGGCCACTTCTTCCAGACCTCTGGGTCCACAACCCGACGCTGTCCCTGTAAATACAGCACTTCCAGACACGACCACAGCACTGCTACCAGTGCCCTGTACATATGTCTGTTCACTAGACGCTTTCACTGAAGTGGCATTTTAAAAATATATATATGGGCAGAGGCTTGTTTCAACGTTAAGAAGCAGTTATATACCAAGTAAATGAGTCTTCAGCAGACTCTGTGTACCTGTGAATATGATCAATATGAACAAGGCATTTATTAAGTATTAATAATGGGATAAATAATTTATTAAATATTAATAATGGTTTATATATTCTTAAGCTGGTATCCGAGGCCGGAGGGAGGGCCAATTCGAGTGCCACAGAAAATGCTGCCCACAGAAAGCAAGTACACTTTTTTTTCCTTCACTACAGTGTGTGTGTGTGTGTATTTATGCGTGTGGGTGTTACTGTGTGTGTGTGTGTGTGTATCTATGTGTGTGTGTGTATGAATGTGTTTGTGAAGGCTACTACTCTTTGCATGTGTGTGTCCTTGCCAAAAGGGTCCATTAATGGTGCCTTGTGCCATTTATCACACAATTGTAATACACCAGACATCCATGATGATTGCACAAGAATAGTACTACGTTGGTTACAAAAAAATTACCGTATAAAAATTGGTTCCAGCCTCGTAAAGAGTGACCACTTTGGCACAGCTGCACAAGGTCTTTTACTGAGGTACACCTCATTACTGAGGCATTTTTATATTGCAAAATTACCAATTTAATTAACTGATACTCTTGGCTCAAATTCCTTTGTTTTCTCTACATGTAAAATTTGCTGCCATTAATAGCAAAAAACTAAACAATACAAAATTGATTGTGAGATTGTACTGACTAAGGTCAACATAAAAATAACAAAAAAAAATAACTTAGAACTAGCAAAAAAAACAGTTTGGTTCATTTTTAAAAAAAATAAATGAATAGTAGATTAAATAGATTTTATGTCAGCAATTAAGCAATGCTGTGTTGTGTTTTATTTGTGTGCAGTTTTTTTTAACAATAGAAATGTTTTCATTAAATTATTTCATATGCCGGTTTACACCTTTTTTTTTTACCTCTCTCTCGTTGGCTTCCAGCGCCATGGCAACCTACCCACCCACTTGTGCCAACACCACCTCCTCCACGGGAGTGAACATGGCCAACAGCATCGCCAACCTGCGCCTTAAGGCCAAGGAGTACAGCCTCAACCAGGTGCCCACCGTCAACTGAGGAGGACGACAGAGCGAGAGAGAGGGGGGGGGGGGAAGGGAGAGAGGAGGGGAGGATGGCAAAAGAGACGAGGCAAAATGGATGGTGGAAGAGACGGACCGTGGAGACTCCTTTCCTCCTGTAGTTTTGATCGCTCGCCGATCACTCTGTGTGACTCAGTCGGACAACAACATCCTGCAAACCCTGTGGAACTGGTTACATTTGTCGCACCACACTCAAGTCTGTCATCATCATCGTCATCACTATCATCGGCATCATCATCATCACCATCGTCACCTCTGTCATCCACCGTCATGTTTGTCACTTCTGGGGACTTCTCGCTAAAGTGCCTTGAACTGAAATAAGCTGGGGATGTACACAGAGGGACTTTTGCGTGACCATGCAAGCGGCAGACTCCTTCGATGCTGTAACCAAATCTTTTTCTAGCTGATTTAGATATCATTTTTTCCTTTTGTTTTTTAGTCGAGTTTATTTTGTGTTTGACGCTAACGGACCAGGACACTGGAGCACTGCTGTGCTTTGGCTGCGGACGTGGCCTCTCTCTCGGGCTTACAACCGCCACGTGAGAATCTGACAGTGCAGCCCAACACATCCCATAATACTCTGTTGTCTTGGCGATGTGCGGCCTGGGGATTTGACTTTTGAAGCCTTTTGAGGCTCTTAGTTTACATCTGGACAACAGTGTACGGCTCTTTGTCTAAGCCAACTGGAGTATTCAGACTATTTGAAAGACGAAAAAAGAAACAGTAATAAGGACTCGTTTTATTTTTTTCTTCAAAAAAAAAAAAAGTTTTTTCTTCTTTTGTATACCACTGGCAAAGTGATGTTGACCCAAAGCGATGTGTGTTATATTTCAATATACAGACTACACTCATGTAACTCCTCTCGATTTTTCCCTTTGAGCTGATCCCTTCTTCTTTTCTACCTTCCTGTATCATATCTTTTATAGCAGAAAATCATATATGGTAATAAAACTTTACGAGCGTTTCTAGCAGTGACACCCCGAACAGTCCCCCAGGTTTTGTCAGGCTATTAGGTGACACTGATAGAATATCCCGTGACGTGGGATGTGGCCAGGGGCGCTAGGTGTCTCTGTGCCTCACGTCACCCAAGTGCCTTTGCATTTGTGTCATGCGATCATGCCCGCGCCCGTGCAGAAGCTGTTGCTGGCAGCAGTGCTGTAAGACTGCGGGCAAAAGTTACAGACCGTTTTACTCTTCACTGTTTTTACACAGGGGGATTTTTCTTACAAAATTGCCAACTTTATAGAATTTATCTCACGCTTACTTACTTCAACATTTAGGGTTATGGCAAAGCAGAGGCCTTCTATGAGATTATGTGTTTGCATTTACATATGAAATAGTGTTTTTAATTGTGGACTGGTCAGTGAGCAAGACTACGGTAAACAGAAGAATGGATGTTTAGTTCAGTGTTGATTCGGCATAGAGCAGCGGACTGTGGTGTTGGCTGAGTTTTGTGTCTAAAATGTTTTCTGATTAGATATGATCGCTACACTTGCTAAATCGATTCTGCTGAATCAATCCAAAGTGTGTGCGTGCCCGGCAATCTGTCTGTATCTTAACACAGGATAACAAACACAGGAGTATTTACGGCAACTCCAAGCTCATGTGGACAGCATTCTGAAAGAATATGGTAAAGGATAGGATATGGTAAAGGTAGCTTTTTCACGTTTGTGTTTGAATAGTACTGTCATAATGTTTAATATCAGTGTCCATTCCTTGTGGGTAATGCACACAAAATTCAGTCCTTTTCTATAACACACACACTAGTCTTAAGCCCTTCTTCGTAATAGACACCAGTCTAAGAGACTGAGCTCAATGGAGACACTGTGAGAAGAAAACTGCTTTGGACATTTCCTGGAAATTTTCTCATAACCAAAAAACATCAAAACTTTTATTACATCTTTTTTTTGCATTGATTGTTTTTGTTCTGTCCCAACCCCCCCGTGGTGGGTGCCATGTGCGTGGCTCCTTTATGAAAGAACATGTCTTCCAGCGTCTTTCCTCAGCCAGCCGGACGCTGCCCACTTTAGATGAGACAGATGTTTGTCTCTGAGCTCCTCACCTGCAGGATTTGGCTCGGTGATACACCCTCTCGGGCGATCCGACCCTCTCGGAGCTGCACAACGCTACGCAGTGCAGGAGGCTCAGCAGGGGTAGCTTTGCAGCGCCCGCCAAATGGTAATGGCCGCCAGGCGTCCTGTGCCAGTTTCCACTCCTTCGTGAGTTTGCGGATGAACTGATATGAACGACACTGTCCTGATTTGTCACTAAAAGTTCTAAAATCACTTTTAATGCAACTGTTCGTCTGTCTTTTCAGTTCACTTCTGGAAACCCCTGTAAAAATGGACCATTCTGTGTTTACAAAGGGCTTATTAATGGTTTATAACAATAAAGTTGTAATTATGAGCAGATTCACTATTTGTGGCTGTTGTTTTTGGCTTGGAAAAGCTTTAAGAGGGAATGTTACTGTTTACCCACTTGAGTCTAGAGCTGTGGTTTGGTTTTGACAAATGTTTTTGTGTCTGGTGTTAATCCATTAGGTTTTGTTCAAGGTGACTTTTTTGCCTGTGTGACTGTGTTGCCACAGTAACATGTAAATAGCTATTAGACATCTATTAGATCATTAGCAGGACTGTGTGGTGTTAAGCCAACCATTATTTACCACTTACCAGTGTCTAGTGTGTCTGTGCATGGATGTGTGTGTCTGTGTGTGTGTGTTTGTGTGTGTGCAAGAGAGAAAGTCTGTGTAGTTGTAAATGTGTGTGTTTATGCATGTGTGTGTGGCCGGTGTGTGTGTGTGTGTGTGTGTGTGTGTGTGTGTGTACGTCTGTGTGTGTAAGGGCTGGATTTTAGTAGGGCTAATAGCTGAGATAGCTGAGCGAGGGAGTGTTGGTGTGAGGTGATAAGTGACTCAGATGGCGGCGCGCGGCCAAGGCTCCATAAAAGTGCGGCAGGCTTCCAGTGCCTGACGGCTTGCTTGACTGTAAAGATGCGAGATGCGAAGGAATGAAACTTTCCCAGAAGTGACTGCTGTTGCTTCCCACACCCAGACCGGCACTCCGCTATTTACCTCATGTCAAGGCCTGAACGGCTGTTTGTAAATATGCATAGATGGATTTTTGTACACAATTCTCACGCTTGTTTGTGTGTATGTAGTATCTATGGGAGCTTGTGTGTGTGTGTGTGTGTGTGTGTGTGTGTGTGTGTGTGTGTGTGTGTAGACTTGCTGAAAACTGGCAGGGCGTTTACAGGCTTTTCACAAAATCTCCATGCTGTGCCTCCAACACTCAACGTCCGGTATGGTGCGTGCAAGTAAGTGTGTGTGTGTGTGTTTGTGTGTGTCAGAACCAGCATCGCGTCTCACCTTTCACCGCCGGGTCCCGCTGACCTGAAGTGTTTCCAGATGTGTAGAGCCTCTGACCCCAAGCATACACACACACACACACACACACACACACACACACACACACACACACACACACCGCCACTGCCAAGGGGCCTGGCTAGCCTTGATGGCGTCGCTGTAGATGCGTGTCTCTATGGCATCATGGATGACACACCCACTCACACCAACACACACACACACACACACACACACATACACACACATAAAGAGTCATCCATTACCACACACAATTGCATCAATGGGTAAACATGATGTGTGTCCCATTCTTGGACAATATATGCTCAAACTCACAGTCAGTCTTTCACTCATTCTCTGTTTCACTCACTTTCTCTCTCTCTCTCGTTCTCTCTCTGAGACACACACAGAAACACACACACTCAGACACACACACACAGATGCACACACACACACACACACACACACACACACACACACACACACACACACACACACACAGCTTGTGTAGATGACATACAAGCAGCTCACCCCCTCAGCAGCACATCTGGAGCCTATTAGAGAGGAGACAGTGAGAGAAGGTGGGGGGGGGGGGGGGGGGGGGGGCAGTGTACGGGGGTTTGGGGTGGGTTGGAGCAGGGGTTTGAGGTGAGGGGGGGTGGGGGAGGGGGGGCAGAGGTTTTAGGTGGGGGGGTGTATGGGGGGGTTGGAGTACGGATTTGGGGGCAGGGATGTTGGGGGCAGTGGGTTTGGAGCAGGGGTTTGATGTGGTGGGGTTTGGAGCAGGGGTCTGGGGGGGTCTGTGTGGGTGTATGTGAGTATATGTATATACTCATATGTATACACTCATGTATATGTACATGGAGGTGTGTGGGTGTATTTATGTGCATGATGTTTTATATGCGGATGCATACCGTATGTATCATGTGTCAGTGTATACATGCATGCATCCATGTTTTTATGTACATACGTGTGCATGCATGTATGTATGTGCAAATATGCATAGAAATACAAGTCTTATGCAGTCATATTAATTTATTAATTTATACATGTGATGCATTATATATAACCAAATATATTTTTATGTACATGATTATTTTTACACTTACATCATTGTGTGTGTGTGTGTGTGTGTGGTGGTGGTGTGTGTAAGCAGGTACACTTAACTGTTTTTTCGTTCTTAATTACGCTGGACATTTTGGAACACATGTCCTCCTCTCTATGTAAGCTAAGCTCTGCTCTCCTCTGCTCTCCTCTGCTCTGTTCTTCTCGTCTGTGCCTGTGTGCTGTGTGGTAACTGTCTCTCCATCAGCACCAGTAATGAATGTGCTCTGGAGTGAGGGATTCAGCACTTCTTCCAGCTGGAACACACTTTGGCTCTCCTTCTCCTCCCTTCTCCTCCCTTCTCTTCTCTTCTCTTCTCTTCTCTTCTCTTCTCTTCTCTTCTCTTCTCTTCTCTTCTCTTCTCTTCTCTTCTCTTCTCTTCTCTTCTCTTCTCTTCTCTTCTCTTCTTTTTTCCTCTCTTCTCTTCTCTTCTCTTCTCTTCTTTTGTCTTCTCTTGTCATCTCTTCTCCTCTTCTCTCATCTCCCTTCTCTCCTCATACTACTCCACACACACAGACCTCAAGAACCCCCCAGCCTCAGAGCTAAGAGGCAGACAGACACACACAGACAGACAAACACACACACACACACACACACACACACACACACACACACACACACACACACAGACGGACGGACAGACAGACACAGATGGACAGACAGACAGACAGACACAAATGAGGACAAGGACGGTCTGCACAGACAGTCCCCATGCCAGCCTGCTGAGCTGTGGCCCAGTGGGTATGGGGGCATGTGGGGTAGGTGGAGGCTTGTGAGCTGTGGCCCAGGGGGTAAAGGGGTATGGGGGGTAGGTGGAGGGTTCTGAGCTGTGGCGCAGTGGGTGTAGGGGTATGGGGGGTAGGTGGAGGCTTCTGAGCTGTGGTGCAGTGGGTATGGGGGCATGTGGGGCTTGCGTGCGGATTACTGGCACCTGAAGAAGAGCGGTCTGGGCTGGGCTTGGGTCAGGCGGCACATCCAACTGTTGAGTTGTGTGTGTGTGTGCGTGTGTGTGTGTGTGTGTGTGTGTGTGTGTGTGTGTGTGTGTGTGTGTGTGTGTGTGTGTGTGTGTGTGTGTGTGTGTGTGTGTGTGTGTGTGTGCGCGTGTGTGTGCGTCCGTATGTGTGTGTGTGTGTGTGTGTGTGTGTGTGCTAGCGCATTTGTGTGTATGCGTGTAGGTATGTGTGTGTGTGTGTGTGTGTGTGTGTGTGTGTGTGTGTGTGTGTGTGTGTGTGTATGTGTGTAGGTATGTGTGTGTGTGTGTGTGTGTGTGTGTGTGTGTGTGTGTGTATGGAGGGGGGGGAGAGCAGTGGAGCTGGGAGCTCTGGGGGGGTGAAACATGGCCCAGCTGTTAACAGTGTGTGGTGAAGCTCCTCGACCAAAAGAATGCCCTGATTCAGCCCAACATCTCTAGCCTCAGCACGCAGACCCGGTGCACATGGTCACACACACATACACACACACACACACACACACACACACACACACACACACACACACACAGTTGCACACAGTTACACAAGAGTGGAGATATGCATAAACACACACACACAGAGTTACACTAAAGTGGAGATATGCAGACAAATACACACACACACATAGTCACACATGTATAGATATTCACAAAACAGAGACTTTTTTTGATACACAGAGAGACACTGACATGTACTTACTTAAACTATTACATACATAAATGCATGTGTGCAAACACACACACACACACACACACACACACACACACACAATGCAGAAATGCTTGAACATGTACAGACACACACAAACAAACACATACACACAAACACACATACACACACACACACACACCCACACACACACACACACCCACACACAAACACATACTTAGACTTGATTTATTTCCTCGTTTGTTTACTATTGGCTTGTTGTGCAATACATATTTGGGTTTGGGGAGGAGGGGGCAACTGGTTCCATCCTGAAACCAACTCAGCCCTCTGATTGTTTTGTACTGTAACAATCCATTATTTTTATGGAATTACTGACAGCCCACTGGAGGGCATACCCTACCTCGAACTGTGAGTCAGTGCCCAGACCTAATCAAACACAAATGCCACCGCATACATGAGTTTTCCCTCTGTCCTCCTCTTGCTCTCTTTCTCTTTCTGCCTCTCTTTCGCTTTCTCTCTCTTTCACTTTTTCTCTTTTTCTCTCTTTAACATGCTTTCTCTCTCTTTCTTGCTCCCTTCCTCTCTCGGTTCCTTTCTCTTTCTCTCTCCCTCTCTCTCTCTTTCTCCCTTTCTTGCTCCCTCTCTCTCTGTCTCCTTTTCTTTCTTTCTTTCTGCTTCTCTCTCTTCCTCTCTCTGTCTCTTTTTCTTTCTCTCTCTCTCAATCACTCACTCACTAACACAGCCACTCACTAACGAACTGCAATAACTATGTACCAAAGCCTGAGCCCTGTCCAATGGCCCTTTGTTTACGCTCCTCATCCCCAACATGTCCTGTCATCTGACAGACAAATACAGCGGGTGCTGCTGTCAAACTCAGTGACCAGCCTCTGGGACAAGGCCCTCTAGCATCTCGTCTTGTCTTCGCAGCGATGACAAGGGCACGCTGTAATGATGTACATGTGCCTGCGTGGTTTCGAATAAAGCTAATTACCGTGTGCTAATGGCTGCGGCTGGCCTAACTGAAGGTTCCCGACCTCCCGAGACGAGACATTCCGTCCTCACACACACACACACACACACACACACACACACACACACACACACACACACACACATACACACACACACACACACACCCTTGGCTGCTGACGAGGCAGGCACACATATGAAAGGATGGATGTCGACATCGACGTCTGGTTTTGTCCCTGACCTTTTATTGTTCGTCATCATCGTTACCGTATAATCACTGGGTCAGACTTGCCCGAAACGCAAAACGAAAACACGCGTGCCACCGAAAGCGTGCTGGCAGCCGAGCTATTTAAAGAATGCGCCGGTCATAGGGGCCGCTGTTTACTCTCAGCGCAGGGAAAAGGAACGGAGCGAGCGGGTGGAGTGAGCGGCCGAGCAGGCGTTGGGTTTCTATGGCTCGGAGCGAAACACATGTGAACACTGTCCCAGCATGGTGACAGCTTTCAGCTCACTACGATTCTGGAGCTGCAATGTGAGCCAAACACACACACACACACACACACAATCACATACACACACTCTCTGGCGTACACACTCTCACACACACACAAACACACATACATACATTCTCTTGTGCACACTCTCTCGCTCATACACTCTTGCACACACACAAACACACACATACACACACACACACACACTCACTCTCTCTCACACACACTCTTGGACACACACAAAACACACACACACTTTCTCTCCCGCACACGTACTCTCGCACACACACACACACTCTCTTGTGTGCACACACTCCGGCACACACACTCACACACACATTCTCTCTCACGCACACACAAACACATGTATATGCTGGCACGCAATCACCCGAAAGAGAGTCACTTATATTTCTCTCTCTCTCTCTCTCTCTCTCTCTCTCTCTCTCTCCCTCTCTCTTACTCTTACTTTCCCTCACTCTGTGCGGTTTGGACTCACGGTTTAAAAAACAAATTAAGATTTGTGTTACTACCCCCCCACCACCACTACACACTCTCTCTCTCGCTCTGTCTCTCTCTCACTCTCACTCTCTCGCTCTCTTATTTACTCCCTTTTTTCTCTCTCCGCTCACCCCCTCTCTGTTTTACACACAGAAGAAAGCATTTAACCTTTTACGTGTTACTTGTGAAAGGGCTCTGACTGCTGGCCTGGCCTGGGTGCTTATGCACATCATGTGGAGAAGAATGTTAAATAATTGAGCTTGCTAAATGAACTCAGTCATCATTAAACTGTTCACACACACACAGGCACACACACACACACACACACACACACACACACACACACACACACACACACACAGGCACACTCAGGCCCACATAAACACACACACACATACACACACATACACACACACACACACACACACACACACATTTTCAAGCACACACAAACTCTTGCACATACTCTCACTGTCAGCCAGCCACGTTGCCAGTGTGAGCGCCAATCGTAGTTTTTCAGGTCATACGTTTGATCCAGGATGTATGTGTGCGGAGATTGACCTTCACTGATAGGAAGGGCAAAGCACCCACACTGTGTATCACTACTGGGGTCAAAGGTCAGGATCAAACAACTGTCCTGTCCATATGCTGTTTTGCTCCTCTCCTCTTCTCCCCACTTCTCTCCTCTCCTTTCTTCTCCTCCCCTCCCCTCCTTTTCTCTCCTGTGCTGTCCTTTCCTCTCCTCTCCTCCCCTCTGCTCTGCTCTCCTTTCCTCTCCTCTCCTCTCCTCTCTTTTCCTCCCCTCTCCCCTCCTCTCTTCTCCTCTCCACTTTTCTCTTTTCCTCTCCTCCCCTCTTCTACTCTCCTCTCCACTTCTCTCTTTTCCTCTCCTCTCCCCTCCTCTCTTCTTCTCTCCTTTCTTTTCCTCTCCTCTCTTTTCCCTCCCCTCCTATCCTCTCCTCTCTCCTCTCCTCTCCTCTGCTATCTTCTCCTCCCAACTCCTCTCCTCTCTTTTTCTCTCCTCTCCTCCCCTCTCTTCTTCTTTCCGCTCATCTCCTCTCCTCTCCTCTCCTCTCCTCTCCTCTCCTCTCCTCTCCTCTCCTCTCCTCTCCTCTCCTCTCCTCTCCTCTCCTCTCCTCTCCTCTCTTCTCCTCTCTTCTCCAGTCTCATTAGTGCCCCCTACTGGACACTCTGGTCCAACACTGAACTCTTGTGTCATCTACTTGCAAAACAGTGTATTTGCATGTAACAACATGTCACATTATGTACTTACACTGTACATAATAACCCTAACACTTATCCCAACCCCTAAGGTACAGTGTTAGCACTTAAGGGTACAACGGCAGCGGTGGCCTAATGGTTAGGGAGTTGGTCCTGAGATTGGAGCGTTGCAGGTCACAGTCAGTGACAAATAAATGGTACAATTCACCAGCCACTCAACAGCAAGTCATCATTCTGTGCCTGAAATCTGCCAGCCACTTTCATATTGTACCAGCATTAGGCTGGTGTCTGGTGCCAATTTCCATCCCTAGCATGTGCCTTTAATTCTGAGCCAACGGACTCTGGAGCGCTGCCATCTCCTTCCTGTGGCAGCGCGCTTGTCTAGAGGAGACTGGAAGAGACTGCCAGGGTGACCCCCCCAGCTCTGACCCCTGTGCTTAAAGCGATGCAAATTTGGGCTCAATGGCTTCCTGCGCTCATTACTCTTGCCGCCTGTGACAGTCGTCTCTGTGGAAATAGCCTTGGTGGTGGCTGTGGATGGTGGAGGGGGTCAGGATCGAAAGGTGAGTGTGTGGGTGTGTGTGTGTGTGTGTGTGTGTGTGTGTGTGTGTGTGTGTGTGTGTGTTGGGGGAGGGGGAGTGTACCTGTGTGCAGCGGGCCCCAAGGTCAAAGCTTTTGGCTCTCGGGGGCCTCCCCAGGCTCCTGGACACCCGCTAAAACTGCAGGACAACACAAACAGGCTCGACCACGTGACTTCCTCTAAGGAAAAGCATCATTTTCAAAATGAAAGAAGGCCCCCTGAACACCTACACCTCCCCAAAAAACTCCCCAACCCCCACCCTCAGAAAACATTACATGACTATATGGAATCCTGCTCAGGGCAGCATATTTCATTGTGCCGAAAAAGGGGCTGCCGAACCACTTGCACGAACATTCCAGCTGAAAACCTTGGCTTTCATAACTGTGTGACAGCCAAATTATCCATAATAATCTGTCAAGAATTATGCCAGAAGCTTTCGGGTCGGCTTGAAAAACTTTCTTGTAGTCACAAATTCTCAGCAAAGTCAGCTTTGAGTTTCTTTGAGGTCACATTTGAGCTTTGCAGCACACTGGCTGCACCTGCCAAGCACTGGGCGTTGGAACACTAAAGGCGTCACACTAAAAGCGTCAGACTGAAAGACCGACATCGGTGCCATTGTCAATGACTCTTGTGTCAGCAAACCTTCACCAAGGCTTTCGACACGACACAACTCAGGCCCAGCTGCACTGATGACTGTAAATGACTGAGTCAGTAAATTACTTGTTGCCGACAAATTAAAGCGGCTTTTTAAAACGGGTTGCGAATGGCAGAGACATCCCACGGGCCAGGCATGAGAGGGTCTTTCCGTCTGCGGAGGGCGCCAGGCGGATTCAGGGCGACGAAACGCAACACAATGCTGACAGGAGGAGCGGATGCCTGCCTGTCTGCCTGTCTGTCTGCCTGTCTGTCTGTCTGTCTGCCTGCCTGCCTGTCTGTCTGTCTGCCTGCCTGCCTGCCTGCCTTGGCCAGCTCCTCCTTCATCTGCTGCCGATAAAAAAATATGCCGCGCCGCCGTACTTGACTTTATTTTCTTCCTCTGAAAAGTCTCACAGGAAAAATCTCCTGTTACACAAAGGGGTGAGTTTGACCCCCCTTCACCCCGTCTCTACCCCCCCCCCCCCCCAAACTACCCCCCCCCCCCCCCCCCCAACTACTCCAGCCCCCCAACTTCAAGTGCAGGAAACTTCAGCTGTGATTAATCTCCACTCGATCAGCGGCCCAGAGCTCTGGATCTTCTGTGGGCATGCCTGCCGCAGTGGGGAGAGAGCCACGCATGTGGAACCAGCCACCCCAGTTTCTCAGCCCAATGTCAATAAGAACATTTGGAATTAGGGCCACAAATAGCACAGGGACTCTTACCAGAATCACCTCAGTCCTTTTATAGGTTGCCTATTTATCATTAATCTGCTTATTTATTAATCATTCTTGTGTATCACAGGTCTTCCTCTGTTTTATATAAAATGCTTGTTTGTATGTGTATAGGATGCTTGTGTAGTGAATGACATGTCTATTTTGTTTTTGTTTTATGGTGAAACTGAAGACAAATTACCACTTGTGGACAATAAAGTTTTCGTATTCATATTCACATTCGTATTCATGTTTGTATTCATAAAGGCCTCTATGAAAGAGGAGGCAGAGGGTGCTGGGAAAGCCTTGCCACGAGTTAGGTCTTCTAATGACTTTTGTACTCGTTAAAAACATTTTTTTTGTTCTGGCTGACTGTTGGTTGGTGTGTGAAAGGTTGTATTTGACTGTTTTTGTATGGTTATTGATAGGGTATAGCGTTTGTGTGTGTGTGTATGTGTGTGTGTGTGTGTGTGTGTGTGTGCATGTGTGTGTGTGTGTGTGTGTGCGTGCGTGCATGTGTGTGTGCGTGTGTGTGTGTGTATTTGTGTATGTGTGTGTGTGTGTATGTGTGTGTGTGTATTTGTGTGTGCGTGTGTGTGTGTGTGTGTGTGTGTGTGTGTGTGTGTGTGTGTGTGTGTGTAGATGGGTTGGTTGCCTCTTACTTTCCGAAGGTGACCATGTGTGTGTGTGTGTGTGTGTGTGTGTGTGTGTCGCAGAGTTGTATGGCTACCCCCAAAATGTCTGCCTTCCATTCCTCTTGTGTTGTACACAATACATTCAAATGCATGCATACAGTACATACAGTAGAATCACACATCATATGAATACACTCAGATACTTACACACATACGTACAGGTTCTCTCTCTCTCTCTCTCTCTCTCTCTCTCTCTCACACACACACACACACACACACACACACACACACTCTCTCTCTCTCTAATGGAGCACATCAGGCTGCCTGGAAAGTGGACCCCAGAGTTTATTTTTCTCAATTATCCATTTAGTGTAAGTGGCAGGCTGGTGATGAGACACATGCAGACGGAAATTGTTTTATTGGCGTTATTAAACAAAGGCATTAGGCCTAATACCTGATTACTTGGCCTGGAAATACTGTCTGGAGATAAGCATCCAGCCCGGTTAAAAATCTGACTGAAACAAGGTGAGACTGAATAGGTTGTCTGTGCTGAGATGGAAGGGCTTTTTTCCTCTCTTACTGAAATGCTGCATGTCAAACCATTTGGGTGTGTGTGTGTGTGTATGCATATGTCAGTGTGTCTGTGTGTTTGTGCTCACAAATGCGTGCATATGCCAATAGATGTACACTTCAATACCTTTTCTGGCCAGTAACATTGTGTTGTCCGTGTAAGAAAATATTTTCTCTTGTCCTTATATAGAATATAATAAGGTGCTAGGACAAGACAACAATGACCAAAAAAGAACTGATAAGCATGGGCATGGGAGGACCAACGCAGATGTTAAGAGATGGATGGCAATAATGAACCTATGGAACACATACTGTTTACCAAGGGAGGTGGGTAAAATCTGTGTGTTTGTGTGTGTGTGTGTGTGTGTGTTCGCACCCGCTTATGTGTGGTGAGTGTGTGCTTGTGTGGATGTGTGTGTATTATTACATTATTATTATTATTACATTACACTTAGCTGACGCTCTTATCCAGAGCGACTTACAGATATTTACAGGATTTCAGTTACAGTCCCTGGAGCAGTGTGGGGGTTAGATGCCTTGCTCAAGGGCATCTCAACCATGGGTAGGGTGGGATTCGAACCAGCAACCGTCCGATTGCAAGACCAACTCCCTAACCACTAGACCACAGCTGCCCTTGTGCATGTGTGGATGTGTATATTTGTGTCCATGCATGTTTTATTGTCTTGGTAAAATTAATCAGATTACAGTAACAGAATTTCCTGACTCACACCCCTGAATGAAGTAGTACATTGGGCTGATTGAATTTCAAAGTGCACCAGGACGTGACTGTAGCCGGATCCTGGGGCGTATCAGTGAATTAATTAATCATAAGTGGCCTCTGCATTGTTTGTTTGGGGTCCGAGCCCATTATGCTGGCGCTTGAGAAACTGCATACGAGCAAAGTTTTCTCGCAGCCTGGAGACGAATACACGCAACGATCCTCGCAAATCATTATGTCTATGCGTGCTCTTGGCGGCGTGTAAGGGTGCCCTTTGTTGATGTTTCTACATTGGCAGTGATTTAAGAGAGAGGGGCCCGTGCACAGCAGGTGAACCGTGTAGTTACTGTGTGTGTGTTTCATATCCGTCCGATGGAGAAATGTCCGAGGCAGTCAACCTCTCTCTCGCTCTCTTTTTCTCCTATTCCCTCTCTTTTTCCACCCATCTGTTTGACCCCAACGGGAAACATTCACCCACCCCCTGAATTAATGAATTATTCTTCGGGAATGTTTGGGAATGCCTTGGCTAGAGTGAGGAGCCGTTACATTTTGGTTTTCTACAGACTCCAGGGTTTCTCTCTTTCTTTCTTTCTCTCTCCTCTCTCTCTTCTTCTCTCCCTCTCTCCTCTGTCTCTATATCTTTTTCTCCTGTCTCTCTTTTTTCACACACATACTTAGTCATCAATTTTACATGGCACAGAGATCCAACTGACGCATCCTCTTTTTCTCATTGGAACAAAGACGCAAACAAGCCCAAACTTTCCGAGTTTCACTCTGGAAAACGTCTTCTCCCTGTACATTTGAGAAACAAAGTGCTGAGCCTAGCGCCACTTAAATCAGATGAAAGCCCCGGCTGAACCGGAGGATTACTGAGCAGGGCTCTGTGATTCTCAGTTAGTTTGACCTGGTTGGGGCTGTTATGTGACACATAAACTTTCATTGGGCCACATGTGGAATAAAGAGTAAAAAGTCTGTGACAGAAGGGAAATGGGTTTCCTAGCGACTGTGTGTCTCACCAGGGGAGTCTTCACAGATGGGGATAGAGAGGGAGAGAGACAGAGAGAAGGGGATAGAGAGAGAGAGAGAGAGAGAGAGAGGGAGAGAGAGAGAGAAAAAAGGAAAGAGAGAGAGAAAGAAACAGAGGGAGAGAACAAGAGTGAGATGTGAGGCTGGAGGTGATAAAGTGCAAGGGAGAATGCATAAGTAGAAAGGTGAGCACATGAGGAATGGAATGAAGAAGAGGTTGATTGGATATGTCAGTGGATGTGTTATGAATATAAAGAGAGAGAAAGAGAGTGAGAGATTGTGTGTGTGTGTGTGTGTGTGTGTGTGTGTGTGTGTGTGTGTGTGTGTGTGTGTGTGTGTGTGTGTGTGTGTGTGTGTGTGTGTGTGTGTGTGATTCAGCCCCTGAGCAGACTGGTACTCTGAGGGGAGCAGTAAGGAATGTGATGCATTTCCTCTTTCGTGCGCTGGACTTGTTCTCCTGCTCCTTCGCTTTCTCGCTCTGTCGTTCCCGCTGCCAGTCGCCGGCTCCACTCTGACTTCACATGCTGAGCTCTGACAGTGTCCACCGAGGCACAGGGACCGATCATTAATGTTTCTCTTTCTTGCTCTCTCTCTGTCTTCCTGACTCTCTCTCCCATTGCTCTTTTTCTCTCTTTCTCTCTCTCTCTTTCTTTTTTCCTGACACCCTCTCTCACTCTTTCTCTCTCTCTTTCTTTCTGTCTGTCTTTTTCTCTCTCTCTTTCTGTATCTCTCTTTCTCTCTCTCTCTTGCTCGCTTGCTTTCTCTCTCTTCCCCCCTCTCTCTCTCCCTCTTTTTCTGTCTCTCTCTTTTTCTCACTTTCTCTCTCTATCTCTCTTTCTTTCTCTTTTTCTTTTGCTTTTCCCCTCTCTCCCTCTCTCTCTTATTTTCTTTCTCTCTGTCTTTGTGTGTGTTTGTGTATTATGTTTAAATGCTTGGAAATGCATCTGTTGAAAGTGTATTAAACAGTAACTTTTGTTGTTTTTGTGTGGCTAGAATTATGATGTGTGCATACTTTTATTCATGAGTGTTTGTTGATGTGCTAATGACAGTGTGTCCATGTATAAATCTCTATGGCGATGTGTGTGTGTGTGTGTGTGTGTGTGTGTGTGTATGTGTGTGTGTGTGTGTGTGTGTGTGTGTGTGTGTGTGTGTGTGTGTGTGTGTGTGCGTGCGTGTGTGTGTGTGCGTGTGTGTGTCTGTGTGAGAGTGTGTTTGTTTGTGTGTGTGTATGTAATATTAACACAGACACACTCAGGAATGTCTGAGGACTTTGAGTGTTATGACAACTTCAAACAAACCCAGCACCTGATGAGGGACAGAGTGATGATGAGGCAAATACCAACCCTAAAACACACAAGTGCACAAACACACACACACACACACACTAACAAACTTGGGAGTAAAGTTTATTTTTTATAAGCACACACACACACACACACACACACACACACACACACACACACACACACACACACACACACACACACACAAAGACCTGAATAGATCTACTAGTAACTAGTACAGCCAAAGTTTCTGCAGGCTGTTCAGAGTCTTTGACAGCCGAATTCCTCCTACATAACAACTAGAACAATGAGGACTAAAATAAGATGCATTTTTGCTTTATTATTTATAAAATTATTATATGTTATTATATTTTCATAATATTATTTTTTATTTCAAATTTTTGAGCAGAAAAAATATTTGCTTTTACTTCTGAGCTGGATTTCCTAGTCCCCTATAAGAATACACCAACCTCATTTACTATAATCACTGCTCGTCACTGCCCGTCAAGCATAGAGGTAGTAGTGTATGTGGTGTGATGCACACAGACACATCAGTACTATTGCACACATAATAACATCAAAATGTCATGGGAATTTGCCTAAGCGTGTGCTTGGTCTTCTGAGGATGCACTACCCTTCATAACCACTAGGTGCCATAACAGGAGCTCTGGACTGGGGCAACAGAAAGAGTAAGAGAAGGAGTGAGAGGGGAACATTTGTGTGTGTGTGTATGTGTGTGTGTGTGTGTGTGTGTGTGTCTGTGTGTGTGTCTGTGTGAGAGAGAAAAAGAGAGAAAGAGAGTATTTTATAGATCACACAAGCCATTGGTAGTCCTTACACACTTACGTGGCGAATGCTAACACCTCATTAATAGGTATCCAAAGGGCAGGTGCCCTTATTTAGAATGTGTCCTGTTGTTGTTTATGTGAAGCAACAGCAAGAGCAAGGCCACCTGGTTTCACTCACTCAAACTTTAGTTCCATATGTTTGTGCTTGTCTGTGCGTGTGTGTGTGTGTGTGTGCGTGTGTGTGTGTGCGTGTGTGTGTGTGTGTGTGTGTGTGTGTGTGTGTGTGTGTGTGTGTGTGTGTGTGTGTGTGTGTGTGTGTGTGTGTGTGTGTGTGTGTGTGTGTGTGTGTGTGTGCATGTGTGTGTGTGCATGTGTGTGGGCTTTTGTGTTCTGTTTACCACAATGATCATTTGAATATGCTAGGAGCGTCGTGATAGGTCATCGCTAAATTGGTCAACCATTTGGTCTTCACTTTGTTTGGCAGCCAGCACCTATCAGACCTGTCGCTGATGGTGTTTTATGCTGGCCTCTCTAGTGAACCAATAAGAGTGTCCTGAAGGCATACAATGGCGTAATTTATAATTTATTTATTCGTTCCAGCAAGGATGGAGATGCTTTTAGAGTAACTTGAGAGAGAGAGAGAGAGAGAGAGAGAGAGAGAGAGAGAGAGAGAGAGAGAGAGAGAGAGAGCATTATTTCTAAGTGTTATATAACACATAACCCCAACTGTTTTTCCTTGGAAGCTTTCAATAATGCATGTTTCCAACCTCAATGAAAGCACACAGAGGCTACAGAGGCTATTTTAAGGACTGTGTACTTTAACGTTACCAGAACAACAGATGAGTTTGCACACACACTATTGGAATCATTCATGTGTATATGTATACACACACACAAACACACGCACACACTTCCATCATATGTTGTGCAGGCACCCACACACACACACACACACACATGCACGCATGCATAGTGTGTATATAGTGTGGCATGCAGTATGTGTGTGTGTGTGTGTGTGTGTGTGTGTGTGTGTGTGTGTGTGTGTGTGTGTGTGTGTGAGAGGGAGGGGGGGGGGGTGATCTACTTTTTTTTTTTTAATGTATTCAGTTATTATCTTTTTTATAGAGGATGGTTCTCTCTCTATGGCTTTCCCATTAGGTGTGTTTGATAGCTTTTGTGCACTTACAGTAAATGAGAATTTACAAAAATGGAAAGAACCCACCAGAGGAAGTAACTGTAATCAACAGGAGCCACATCTCCATCTTGCTTAGAAACTCTTTGTTGCAACTTCAGCCATTTTTCAGCCATTACCTTTTAGCAACAACCTTTAAACAGCATGTTTTTTTAAGATACAACAATAAAGAGCCTGCCTGTGGTATGTCCTTTTTCCAGGTCTGACATCTGCAAATCTAATTTTACTGTGGTAGTAGTTGTAGACATGTCATAATGAAGTCTGAAGCATTTACGCACTGTAGTAAAGGAAAATATGCCTCTGTCACTATGCCAAAGATCAAATTGAATTTAAGTAGACCTGAGGGGTGATTATTCCATACACAATCGTGATGTTTCCTTGGCTTCTCACATAAATTATCTTTCATGAGGACTTCTGCAATGTAAACTCCATGGTGATATGAATCCTGCATGTAGGCTAGCCTACACAACAAATAGTAGTCTAAACAAGTGTGTCTTAGACACCATGAGCACCTGAACTTATCACAAGAGTTACCCAGACAGATAAAAGGAGAGAGATAGAGATAGAGAGATAGTGAGTGAAGAGAGAGAGAGAGAGAGAGAGAGAGAGAGAGAGAGAGAGAGAGAGACGGCCGACTAACCTAGTTAC
>CM050212.1:30609568-30624568 GCA_027475355.1 Coilia nasus | reverse complement strand
AATGGTCACATCGCTGCAACACTTTAGGAAAGTAAAGCTGCTGTGGAAAGAACGATCTGCTCATCCCCTGCCTGCCCTGCCCCACCCTCTCCCGCCCCTGACTCCCTGGAAGCTTGGAGAGGTGTGATGGGTGTGTGTGTGTGTGTGTTTTTTGCGTGTGTGTGTGTGTGTGTATCTGTGTGTGTGTGTGTCTGTGTGTGTGTGTGTGTAAAAGTGGCTGGTAAATTACTGACACAAAATAATTGCTGGCGAATTGTGCCATGTATTTCTAAGTCCCTGGTAAAGGTCCACATTTTGCAATGGTAATTTCCACCCCTAGTGTGTTTTTGTGTGTGTGTAGAGAGCCACGCTAACGCTTTCTCACCTTCATGGGAAAAGCTGTGTCCCTTCCCCCATGAGCCAGAAGGGCTGAGTCAATAACAGTTGCTCCACACACAGCTCAGAAACCTCGATAATAGCAGACAGTCACAGGTGGTGAGAACTGACTTTTCTCTGTCTGTCTGTCTCTCTGTCTGTCTCTCTCTTTGTCTTTCTCTATATCTTTAAGCTGTTAGTCCAATAGAAACACATACTTCTTTCTCTTAAATCTGAGTCTGCTGAACTGGTGAACTGAAGTGTAGGAATCCCAGCTTCAGAGATAGTATTTAAAATTCTGTGCGGTAGCAGCAGCTGTGGCTGGCCGACCTGTCTGAACCTGTGTGTGTGTGTGTGTGTGTGTGTGTGTGTGTGTGTGTGTGTGTGTGTGTGTGTGTGTGTGTGTGTGTCTGCTCCACCCCTACAAGCACTAGCACACACCCTTCTCCACAGAACCTACCAAAAAAACTGCCTGGGGCAAATAGCCCATTGACAGGGGAATAGACGTTGCTCAAGCCCAGGCAAGAGGGCCCTGGTGTGTGTGTTTGTGCATACACACTCACACAAACTCACATACGCACACTGAAATGTGTGTTTGAGCATGCTGGAACAGAACAGTCTTTCAGGCAGTAGCAAGGCAAAGTGAGAGAGAAAGAGAAAGAGAGAGGGTGGGAGAAAGAGAGAGAAAGACAGAGAGAGAGAAAGAGAGACGGAAAGAGAGAGAGTACCTTCACCCCAGTGCTGTTTACCAGTCTCTGTGAGTGCTTCTGTATGTGTGTGTGTTTATGTGTGTGTTCATGTGTGTGTGAGAAGAAGGGAAAAGACTGCTAGCCCTTGGCTGGCTCGCTGACTCTTGTCTGGTCAGGCTGCCACGTCAAATGGCTAGGTTTGGCCCTCTGTCCATGGGGGAGAGAGAGAGGCTAAGCTCCTGGGAATGACTTCTGCCCAGGCAAGGCTGGGCTAGGCTAAAGCTAGGCTAAAGCTAAGCTAAAGGGGACCAGGAGAACCAGAGGCTGAGCGGGCGGCAGAAGTAGTGTGGACGCAGACTGGAACAGAAGGACTCTGTTGAAGTGAAGCTGTGATTCGTACCTGCATGTGTTTGTCTTTCTATCTTGGGCTTTGGACGTTGTGGAAGGATGAGTGGATATCTGTACCGTGGCAGGTAAGATAACTCAGGTGTTCTCTGCTACTAAAGAATTGTAAAAAATACAGATTAAAAAAACAATCACAAAATTGGAACAGCTCGTAAATTAAGAAATGTGGAAGTGATTCTCAGTCTGTTTTTTCTGTATTGTGAAGTGTGCTCTGAGAGCTTGTGGTGTTTTTCAATCAGTGTTCCCCACAGTAGCAGGTTCCATGGATGCAGGGGTGCATGGTTGAACTGCACTGTGGTTTAGATTTTAATCCACAGTGCCTCTGTCACCGAATTTACACTCTGTTTATTCTGGGCTGCGTGTTTATTTTAGCACTCGACTGTAGGATCGAGAGAAATGTTCTCCAAGGGTTATAGGAACACGCTGTGAGTTTCTGTGTGTGTGTGTGTGTGTATGTCAGTGTGAGTGTGTGTGTGTCAGTGTGAGTGTGCAGCAAAGATGACTACCTGTGGGTTTGTTTTATAATCAGCAAGCCCAGACATGACATATGACGCATACTCTCTGGTGAACAGACGCTTTAATTATAATTCTGCTCTTCACTGAGGGTCTGTGTGTTTTAAAAATGGGCAGACTGACAGCAGCTGTGTGTGTGTGTGAGTGAAAGAGACTGCGAGAAACTATATACTGTACATATGTGTGTGTGAGAAAAACAGAGGTAAAGTGTGCATGTGTATAGTGTGAATGCATATAAACAGTGTATGTGTGTGTGTGTGTGTTTGCATATGCTGGTGATGTGGACTGGCTCTGGTTGAAACATGTGAGTCATTCAGTTTATCTAAACAGCACACAGCCGTAGTGACCATTTCTGCTGAAGCGGAAGAAGTGATGTGTGATGTTAGGCTTATCCATAGACATCCTAAACATGTATAGTATGTCTCGGCTTATCTGTTGGCTCAGCGCTGTAGTAACACCCTCACCCACACCTGTGAGTGGGACCACAGTCGTTGAGAGGGCCGTTAGCACAGATACGCTAACACACTTGTCAATTGTCAGCAGGTGACAGCCCCCCCATCCCCAAACACCCCACCCCCGCTCATCACAGTCTCTTTTGGGGGGTCCTTCCAATACCCCCCAGGAGCTGTAGCTCATGCAAATACTCTTCTGCTGGTATATGCTGCTGTCTCTGTGACCACACATCAAAGAGCTGAGTGCTTTTACAGTCCATCTGCCCATCTGTCTCTGCCGAGGCCTGATGGCCCTTTGGCTAATAAATCTGGAGGGCTTTTTTTACCCTTTGCACTCAACGCTCTCGTATCTCAGACACAGCTGCAGCACTTACCTCACTTCCTCATTGTTTTCATACTGTTCCAGATCATTCTGTACATTCTGATGCCTGGTGCCAGGAAAAGGTTTGACACGTCTTGGTTTATGCAGGGTTGGGTAAGAAAGTGAAATTATTAACCTCTTAGGGGGAATGGAAGTGGTCAGAGTTAGTCTATCTACAGCATAGCACCAGCATAGATGTGAGAGAAGGAAGGTGTATGATAAAGGCAGTATTCTTTTCAGCAACAAACTCTCATTCCCTATGTCATAACTTTCATAGCATCGCATTTTACGTTTTATTTGTGTTTCACTTATTTGTTGCATGCATGATTTCCAAACAGCACACCCTGTTCCTCAGTGTACAAGAGGTCAAAAAACAAAGTCGCTTTTAACTTCAACAACAAAGCTGTTTCTTCAAAACAGAACCTAAATTAGATAATCAATTACATCACCACATTAGTCCTAAATTAGGCCGAAAGAATCAACGTGATGGTACAAATTACTGCTAAATGCAATAGGAGGCTGAGGCATTTAAATAACTGTCTGAAAATGTGAGAAAACAACATCACAAAGTCAGTATTTGAAGCAGAATAAAAAATTGCCTTTGGTTTATAGGCAACCAGTTGTGGTATTTTCATTAAATTCAGACTTTGTGATTAAGAGATTAGCTAAATAATGTGTAATGTAACTACACAAGAGATTAGCTAAATAATGTGTAATGTAACTACACTGGTAGTGACACACTATGTTGAAATGCTGTGGCTTTTGTCACTGCACTTAAGATGTGAGTTGAGTATAATAATGTCTACTCTGACTATACTTGTAGAGATAACGAAATTAGTCTTAAACTAGGGGCCGCGACCCACAGTTGGGTCGGCAAAACGTTTGTGGGGTCGGCAAACAATTTTTTCTGTCAGAAATAGGCATGTTACCAGGTAAAACTAGGGAAAAACTAAAATACAAGTATAATTCAAACCTGCCATATTCATAGGCACTGTTAGTCTACAGACAGGACTTCTGCTCCTCCGATAGAAACAATGTAACTTGCTGCTCCCACTATGCAAACTCAACTTCTTCCATTCTTTCGTTAATCAAAACAAAATGACATTAGCCAATTTTTTTGTGCTATTAGCAAGCCTGGAAAATGGACAGGTCTAGCCTGCCCAATGCAATTAGAACAAGTTTGGGAGAGATGTGGGGTCACCAGTCCTCATCATTTTTTTTTCTGGGGTCACCAGACAAAAAGCTTTAGAACCACTTCCTTAGAGGGTACGTAACACAGGCAGAAGGTGCGTGTGTCTCAGCTGAGTGAAAATATGGATCCCTCCTGCGTGAGACATTGACTTTAGGAAGAAGCAGGCTGATGCATTGTCATGTGAGCACAGATTAGAGGACAGGAGTAGAGGCAGGAGTCGAGGAGACTGCTGCTGCTATGCTGATTCAGAGCTTCCCCATGTTGGGTGTTAGTCATGTCAGGGAGGTAATGGTGCCGTAGGGAGAGCAGAACAGTGTGTTTGAGTACATTGTCATGGCATACTGGCACATCCAGCTGTTGGCAGTAGCCCTCTCACTGACTCTATAATCAAGATCATTTTAGGTAACATACATAGACATTTGGCAGTTAAAATAAAGCAATAATCGCTGTCTACACATTGTACAAGTTCTAATGATTTGAGAAAATGTCTCTATTTGTGTTTCAAGTTGTCTTGTTAAGTTCTATCCAGTACTTTATCACTCCACTTGGCAATATCTGATGCTTATTACAACATTTTGTAATTGAGATGGTATTTTGGTGATTATGACTGCTGCTAGTGTAACATTAGTGTAGTCATATAGGTTTAGTCTGAGGTTTTCTTTTGCTTTTTTCAACGGTTTTTGTTCATTCATGTCTCATTTTGCTATCACAATAGAAAGTCTCTGTACTGTTTAGCCTGAAGGAATAACCTTACTTCAACTGGTACAGTTGAGCAAAAGGTGAAAAATGCAGTGAATCTGGAATATTCCTGAACACACTAAGTGATGGTGGACTGATGTAGTAGCCAAGAGGGAGAGCTGGGGAGAGAGGTGCACTGTGCCAAGCTGCACCCTCCTGCATTCCTCCCAAGTCAGGTTGACTGACCTGCTCCCGTCACTGAGTGTGTGAGAGGGGAGAGCACATTGAGTGTTTTTTCTTGGTTTTCGTGGTTTTCAGCTACTTCTCACCTCTGCAAATGAAAGCAGCACCGAAAGTATCGATTTCATTTGTCTGTAGGGGAAACATGGAGACCTGGACAGGGGTGAGCTTTTTCTTACGCTGCCTGGGCACTGTCATGAGAGAGAAAACTGTGATGTGATGGCCGCAGTTATGTTGAGAACACGGTGTGGTGTTTTTGTGTAAAGGCTTTTGGTCCGCGTTTATAGCTCCCCACATATCGATGCCAGAAACCACAAAACCTCCCAGGCCTAAGCTTGGGACCATGGGGAAAGACACTTACCTGTGTGTGTGTGTGTGTGTGTGTGTGTGTGTGTGCGTGCGTGCGTGTGTGCTACATACCAGTGCGTATTTGTATGTTTGTGTTGTTTGTGTGCCTAAAATCATGGCCATCTTAAGAATGCCATTCAAATCTCAGATTGCTAATGAAAATATGCTAGCAGTGTTAAGTCTCCTATCGTTCGGCCCACAGCCCACAATCATGTGAGCTATTCCAGTGGGAGGGCTATGTGATGGTATTGTGGTGTAAATACAGATTTTGCAAGAAATAAGTATTCACAGGGTGAGTTAAGGAGAGGACAGTCAGAGTTATTTTGTTTTTCTTTTGTGTGGGGGCTGTTGCTGTTTAGTAGGTGAAATACTTAAAGATGTGAATGTGGTTGGCGTAAGATTAATGGTTAGAGTAGGCTAGCCTAGCATGACAATATCATGCTGGAGTTCATCTGTTGATAAGGTCTCGTCATTGTAAGGGCCAGATTTACTGAAATCCTATAAGAGGGAATGATATCCCTTATAAATTAAGTGCTCTAGAAAAAGTACTTTCTCCAATATTGCATGTTTAGTTGGAGTGTGTTTTGCTGGCGATGGACTAGATGTAAGTGTGTAAATGACAACAGGTGACGACATAACAGAGACAGACACTTTGGTATTTAAACAAGGCTTTTGTGTGTTTTGATGGCTTCCAGCATGAAATGTCTGGGCAGGAAGCAGACAGACTGACTGTAAGCACAACATAAAATGAAAACAAAAGAAGTGAAGTTCGATCCGGTGGAATTAGATGCGAGAAAATGCAGAATTGTTTTGACATGGCGAGTATTGCATGACTCCGTCTCGCAACTGGCTCCAAATCAGGTCTCAGTTCATCCAGCTGTTGCAGAAAGGCATTGCTGCAGAGGCAATGTGTCAGCGATGCTTCCTTCATTTATATCATAAACTTTAACATGCATACAAATGTTCCATACAAATGAACCTTTGTCTACGCAGTCTTTCATTATGCCTGTTATGTTTCCACCTTGCCTTTACCCTGTTCCCCTCACATGTATTACGTAAAGAAAGCTGCAGCAACAGTCATGTGGATTAGCTTCCAGGCAATGTGCTGAGTTTGCTTATTAGCCTTTTTGATGTGCACAGTTAGAAACGCTCCCAAATCGCATATTTACCTCTGCCGGTGGAGGTTATGTAATCATCTGCGTTTGTTTGTTAGTTTGTTAGTTAGTTTGTTAGTTAGCAACATAACTCAAAAAGTTATGGATGGATTTTGAGGAAATTTTCAGTGTAGGTCAAAGATGTGCTAACTTAAAAGTGATTAGTATTTGGTGGTGATCTGAGCTGCCCTGGCAGAGGTCTGCGCTCTCTGAGTGCTTTTCTAGTTATCAAAGCAAGCAAATGCACTCAATGAACAGCATGTGTTCTTGCACATTTGAAAGATGTTTTGCACTATTACTAAATCAGCTTGCACATGTGTTTGTGGGTGATTTGAAGTTTGCAGACATTTTTACACACTTCAGTATTTGTCACATGAAATATTCAGGTTATTCAAATGTGTGTGCGAACTTTATGTCCTGGAAGCTAAGCTATGATATGTGTACACATGTATGCAGGCCCTTGTTAAGATGAAAGTGTAAAAGTGAAAGTGATCCCCTTTTGTCATTGTGAGTGCACAACACAGTGGACACAATGAAATTCGACCTCTGCATTTAACCCATCACACGTGTGAGCAGGGGGCAGCCATAACAACGGCTCCAAAAGGGAGCAGTGTGTGGGGACGGTACCATGCTCAGGGTACCTCAGTGGCACTTTGGCAGTTGCTCACAGGTCCGTAACCTTAACCAGCAGGCTACCACTGCCCCAATATGCATGTATGTATAGTTTAATGGGAGTCCATCACATGTATGCAGGCACTTGTAAAGGTGTTTGTGTGTCTAAAGATGTCCTAATATGTTGCAGGCACTATGGTGGGAACCGAGAAGGCCGGCCAAAGAGCATGGTTAACATGAGTGGTAAGTCTCTCTCTCTCTCTCTCTCACACACATACTCTCCTCACTCTATCTCTCCCTCTCTCTCCCTCCCTCTCTCTCTATATATATCTCTTTATCTCCCTCCCTCCGGCCTCCCTCTCGCTCTCTCTCTTTCTGACACACTCACTCTATCTCTCCTTCCCTCCTCTCTCTCTCTTCCTTTCTGTCTCTCGCCCTCGCCACCCCCCTCTTCTTTTTCTCCCCCCTCCTCTCATATTGCCTGCTGCAACACATGGCAGATTCAAATATTTTATAGGGTCTTGTTCACTGTACAAAAATTGCAATTCACGTAACTGTGAACTGGTCTTTCCCCAAATCATTAGCACACCTCTTACAGTAAGTGTGCATGCGTGAGTGTGCACACACACACATACACACACACATGCATACACACACATTCACACATGTCTTGGTTATATTAAGCTGAAGGACCTAATAATGCCTAATGAGCTCATGCAGTGAGTTTAAAGAACTGCAAGAAGTTTGAGTGCAGCCAACATTCCCCTGATTAAGGCCTTGGGGACCTGCTCTCCTGCTCACACACACACACACACACACACACACACACACACACACACACACACACACACACACACACACACACACACACACACACACACACACACACACACACACACTCTCTCTCTTTCTCTTTCTCTCTCTCTCTCTGTATTTATATGATTTCACAAACAAACATATTATTTCTTGAATTGGTCATTTAATGGCAGAGCTGATGTGTGTGTTTTGTAACGTGTTCCACAGATTTGTCATGCGAAGAGACAGAAAAAGGACCTCCGCTGCACACACATAGCCTCAAAGAGTTTGAGCAGGTCGGTGTGTATTTGTGTGTGTGCATGTGTGTGTGATCAGGTGCCTAAACAGTATCAATGTGTTTATATTTGCTTGGTATAATCATATGGTAACCGGAGCCATTACATTGTGGGAATGTGTTTCTCTCTTGCTCTCTCTCTGCTTTGTGTGTGTGTATGTATGTGTGTGTGTGTGTGTGTGTGTGTGTGTGTATGTGTGTGTGTGTGTGTGTGTGTGTGTGTGTTTAAAGTGTGTGGTTACATTTGAGAGCCAAAGCTTTCTGACTCTCACACGTCACCCCTCTCATCACCTCTATTAAATGAAGCACATTGCCAGAAGACAGGCACAGCTGAATTTATGCATTTTTCAGTGTTGTATATGAATCTCTCAATGACTGTATGTGCGTGTGCATGTGTGTGTGTGTGTGTGTGTGTGTGTGTGTGTGTGCGTGCGTGCGGGTGCGTGTGTGCATGTGTGTGTGAGTGTGTGTATGTGCGAGTGTGTGTGTGGGTGTATGTGTGTGTGTGCATGTGTGTGTGTGCCTGTGTTCGTGTGTGTGTGTGTGTGTGTGTGTGTGTGTGTGGACTGAGTAGGTATCCTGACTGCTGCATTTAATCTGTGAGTGAAATGCTTTCTGGGACTGCAGCCAGGCCATTATGGTTATGATATAACTTTACTGGTGCTCCCTTCAATTATTCTACCGACAGTGTGTGTGTGTGTGTGTGTGTGTGTGAGAGAGAGAGGGATATTGTGTGATGTTTCTGGTCCTAAGGAGAATAAGAGAGGTTGTGTTTTTTTGTGTCTGAAAGTGCATAGAGTATCCATACTTTAAACTATAGTAACCTGTGTGTGTGTGTGTCCTCTGTATGTGTGTGAGTGTTGTGTGTGTGTGTGTGTGTGTATGTATGTGTGTGTGTGTCTGTGTGTGTAGGTGAGAAATCAGATCATCCTAATATGGCCCACCTCGTTTTTTGGAATGCATGAAGGACGTGTAATGTCTGTGATCATCAGGCTGTGTTGCAAGCATAAAGTAAAAGCCGTCTGGATCATATAAAATTATTTTATGTGTACAATTTTGGCATAATATACATGCACACATATGATATACGCACATGTCCATACAAGGATGTGTGCACAGATGAATTATATATGCACGCGCGCACACACACACACACACACACACACACACACACACACACACATTCACAAAGACACACATGCACGCACACACAGAAACATACACATGTATGCATACACACACACACAGCAACATACACATGTACACACACACACACACACACACACACACACACACACACACACACACACACACACACACACACACACACACACAGGAGGTCTGTAATTTTCCAAAACAGGATATTTTTGCCAGAACTGGTCAGAGGAGACAGGCAGAAACTCCACAAGCGAATGGAAAACAATGAAATGCTTCATTTTCACGGCGCTGAACTCTTACTGACATACAAAGGAGTAGAAGCTTTAACATTCTTCTTCTGTGCTCACACACACCCCACATCTATCCACACACACACACACACACAGAAACGTACATAGATACACAAGTTTAGAAAACACATGTGCTTGTTGAGCATACAGACATGTACACAATCCCAAATGCATACACACACACTGTCACACACACACACACACACACACACACACACACACACACTTGCACAAAACTGAATTTCCATGTATTTTCATAAGAGACGGCAGGTTAGCAGACAGGCTAGCTTTAATGAGAGCCCCAGTAATCATGGGGAACTGTGTGCACAGACCACTTCTGAGGGAAAGATCAGGTAGGCCTCTAATTCTGCCTTTTAAATGGATCGGCTTACAATAACCTATTTGCTCATCTTGTCAACCTTTTCAAAGCACTCATTTCTCACAGTTATGACTTACACACAGACACAGACACACACTCACACATACACACACACACACACACACACACACACCACTCTGGAACTGGTGAGCGAGGGAGCGGGAGAGAAATCTGATTTGTGTTAAAAGTTCTCTCCATGCCATGGTCTGTCTGGGTGCCATTTTCTACATTCCGCTGTCAATCAGGGACCACCATACAGACCAACACCAACCTGCCAGTACCGCATTTGTAGCTGTCAAACAGCACACACACACACACACACACACATACCCACACACACGTACACACACACACACACACACACAGACACACACACACACACACACACACACACACACAAACACACACACACCTACACACACACACACTCACACACACCCACACATGTATGTGCCCACACACTCACACTCACACACACACACACACACATACACACAAAGTCAAAGAGAAGTCAAAACACATACACACTCAAATAGCGCTCGCGGCGAAATTGAAAGCAGGTGTGGGCCCCGGGGGACGGGAATTGGGACTGACCACAGAGAATGCCTCGGCCTGATACGAGGAGAAGGCTTGCGTATAATTTGGACTATTAAAGCCTCAGGACAAATTACAGCGGCTAATCTGTTATTCTGCCCCCATTAGCCACGCAGGCACCCTGAGCCACAGACACAGACACAGCCACTCTCTCTGTCTTTCCTCTCTCTCTCTCTCTCTCTCTCTCTCTCTCTCTCTCTCTCTCTCTTTCCTTCTCTTTCTGTCTCTCCTCAGCAGCTCTCTGGCAGACCGCTGTCTGCAGCCATCAGCCCTGCCATGTACTGCTGCTGAACCTCAGGAAGCAGGGACAGAAAGAGACATGGAAAGGGAGGAAGAGAGAAAGAGAGAGAGAGGCACAGATAAAGAGAGGAAGATGGAGGAGGTG
This sequence comes from Coilia nasus, assembly GCA_027475355.1. Taxonomy (NCBI): domain Eukaryota; kingdom Metazoa; phylum Chordata; class Actinopteri; order Clupeiformes; family Engraulidae; genus Coilia; species Coilia nasus. The sequence continues at coordinate 30,613,674 of CM050212.1, read as the reverse complement.
GAGATAGGAAAAAGAGGAGGATAGGAGAGAGAGAAGTAGAGAATAGAGAGGGACATAAACAGAGACAGAGAAGGGAACTCTGCACAGCACACAAACAGCATGATGTGATCATGATGATGCCTAATTTGGCATCCCACTGTTTCTCTTTTTCATCCTATCTCTCTCTATCCCTGTGTCTGCCTATGTCTCATTTGCTTTCCGCCTTTCCGCTTTTCTCATTCTGCTTGCCTCTCCCAATGCAGAAAAATAGGTCAGAATTTTCCGGATCAAGTGCAGTATATCTGGAGGCAGTGGTTGTTGTGTTTTCCCCTCTCTGCTGCTTTCTGTCTCACTAGGTTCATCGGCAGAGCATGTAATCCCCTCTTTTTGAACTCGTCTGGGGGAACCGGAATGTTCTAGATCCTTAGAATATATGCTGTGGAATTGTGTGAGCTGGTGTTGTATATGAAGATGTTTCTTGTGTGGCATATTAATGTAGAGAGTGGAGGCTCAGCCGTTTGGTGCAGGAGGGGCACGGCTCAGTACTGCCACCCACTGGATAGAGCGAAACCTGCACATTATATGGTGTCATTTGGGAGGTCCCCACCAAGGGAAATGGGTTAGTGTAGAAGAAGTGTGTGTGTGTGTGTGTGTGTGTGTGTGTGTGTGTGTGTGTGTGTGTATGTGTGTGTGTGTGTGTGTGTGTGCATAAACGTCCAACCAGTGACATTGCAGTATTCCAGAAACAGACTGCTAAGGTCCCTCTGTCACTGACAGCTAACCTGCCCTCACTTTCTCTCTTCTTTTCTCCTCCTTTCCTCTCTTCTTTTTACTGTTCACCAGTCATTTCTTTCTTTACATCTCATCAGTGTGCTCCCCTTCTTTTTCTTTCCATACTCTCTCTCTTTCTGTATCTTTCTCTTTTTTGTCTCTCTCTTACCGCCTCTTTCTTTCTCTCTGTCTCTGTCTCTCTCTCTCTGTGTCTTTCTCTCTTTGTCTCTCTTTCCCTGTCTCAGTTTCTGTCTATCTCTCTTTCTCGCTCTCTGTCTGTCTCTGTCTCTCTCTCAATCTGTCTCTGTCTCTGTCTTCCTCTCTCTGTCTCTCTCTCCCTCTCTTGCTCTCTCCCTCTCTCACTCTCTCTGCTCAGTGGCATTGGGCATAACTGTTAACATGTGCCTGGCAGGCTGTCTGCAAGGCTTTACCTCCTTTAAAATGCATATGGAAAGCCTTCTCTTTTTTTCCTCCTTCGTTTTTCTTTTCCCCCTCTCCCTCTCTCCTTTTCCTCCCCCCTTCCCTCTTTTTCTTCTCTCTCACTTAAATTCACTTTGATTGGTGGGTTATTATTCTCTGACATGACAGTGATATCTGATACAGTTAGTCTAAATTGCTTTCATTTCCAATATCACTGAGAGCCAGAGAAAGAGACTGGGGAAGTGGGAGGGAAAGAGAGAGGGAGGGGGGAGAGAGAGAGGGAGGGGGGAGAGAGAGAGATGAGAGAGAGGTAGAGAAAGAGAAAATGAGAGAGGGAGGGACTGTTCTGGTTTGGGAGGACTGTGGTTGGGTGTTGTTGGTGTGTTTTTTTGTAAAGAAGTACATATGTGTTTGAGATCTAACAGAAAGAAAAAGACTAGTGTTCATTAGAAACAAACACTTGACGTTGCATAGTTGGTCTAACCTTTCTTACCCCCTCCATTACTCGCACTTGCCAATGTGTGTGTGTGTGTGTTTGTGTGTTCATGTATGTGTATGTGTATGTTTGCATTTCTGTTAGCACACTTGCGTGTGTATGTGTCGTTGTGTGGAGGTCTGTTGCATGCAGAACGAATGAAGGCACAAAAACAGACAAAGGGGAATAACATGGCCAAGGGTCAGTCTTGGCTCTAAGTTAGTGAGCTAATTTATCCTCAAGCAAAATAAAAAACCCAGAATAAATCAAACAAGCCTCTTTGTCTAGGCTAGAGGAGCCAGCTCATTACTTCGCGTGACGAGATGGTGAGATTAGCTCATATGAAATAACCCCAAACGCTGGATGGACATCCACTCCAATCGCACAGTAGATTGCCATTGTGGGGCTCTGTGGACTCGGTTTCACCCAGTGTTTGGTTTCATGGTGGCTTGTAACTGGGACCTGAACATCGCTGTAAGGTTTAGACTAGACGAACGGCAAATGTAGCCCAAGTCGTCCATGAGGCACAGAGATACCGGCATGGAAACAGTCAGAACAACACACAGTCCCACCCACTGCATTGAGGGGAAGTCGGACTCTTTTTTTTTAAGGGGATACAGTCATATCTTACAGTTTATGACATTGGGTTGATTCCAGCTGCTGGCATATCATAATGACCCTGCATATGTGTGTGTATGTGTGTGTGTGTGTGTGTGTGTGTGTGTGTGTGTGTGCACATGTGTGTGTGTGTGGATGTTTGTGTCTCTGCAAGCTTTTATGTGCTTTTAATAAATCCATAAAGTATTGGCTGTCGTTTGTTTTGACATTTAAAAAAAAAAGGAAAAAAAGAAAAATCATATTTTCTTTACAGTACCTCAGGGGCGTATGGGAACGATTACAAACAAGAGAAAATATGGAGCGAAGCGAAGAAGCGCTCTTTTGACTCGGTGGCTTGCCTAATGCTGCAATTACTGTACAATAAAGCCGCGCCTGTTACGGAGGTCACCAAACCTACAAACCCCAGCACAGCCCATAAATCCAGCCGCTCGCTGGCCAAATTGCGCAGAAAACGGTCAAATTTGCGGATTTAACGAGACCTCTGTTGATGAATGAACTGCGGTCAGAATTCTTTAGTGACAGTCAGATAGAGCACAGTCTTTTCTGCCTTTCTCTTACTTTCTCTCTTGCTCTCCATCTCTGCATTTCTTCTTTTCCATCACACTCATTTTTTTCCTCTCTCTCTGTCTGTCTCATTCACTCACTCTTTCTCTGTGTTTTTCTCCCATCCACCCTGCCCCGAAGCAAAGATTGGGCTCAGTCTTACACACTCACAATGCATTCCACTTATATTCCCATGCACACACACACACACACACACACACACACACACACACACACACACACACACACGCACACACACACACACACACACACACACACGCACACATATACAGTTTATACACATTTGAACACACAAACATTCATACGCATTCAAACACACACACAAACACGCACACACGTACGCACACTTACTCACACACAGAGACACACACAAACACACACACATAAACATAGGCTCCTTAAGGGTATAGCTGTACGCAGTGCGGTAACACAACACAACAGTATGCCCCCGCTGTGTTGTGTCTGCATAGGTGAGCCCTTCCTCCCCTCCCCTCTTCCTGCTGCCAGCCCACGGAAATAACCCCCACCCCCCCACCCCGCCCCCCAGACTCACGGAAATAACCAACACCCACACCCCCCCCCCCCCCCCACCCCACCCCCCCAGACTCACTCTTTCCAGCCACGGTCCTGCGCCCTGTTTGTAAACTGTTTACTCACACAGCGCCCAGGTCTGTAAACCTCGGTACAGCACAACAGCAGGAGGACAGAGGGGGAGTTTCCAGTGCATGTTAGGTTTGTGCAGTATCCAATTGTTTACACACTGATATTTTCCTGACATGACACCCTGGTAATGCCAGTATGTCACATATGTGCATATTTTGTGAGTAGGCATGGCCAGTTAAAATGGCCATAGACCAGACTACTCCTCTAATACCACTGAAGGATTTTAAATATTGCAGTGCTCTTTCTTTATTACAGCTTGTCATATGTAAGGCCAGAAACTGCTTCTTTTATATCAGCCAGAGCATTTCTGTACCACTAATTCAGTATGTCTGACCTGTAGGACACCGCGGTATTAAAAATCATACCTTCAGTATTGGAAAATAGCTCGGCATACGGCCCAAGCCTAGCGCATGTTGCTGCAGCTACGCAGCTGAGGAATGTCCTCAGATGAGCTCTAGAGCACGCGTAGCTGGAGAACAGGAGTAATTAGTCATCCAAACGGATTTAAACACAGTCTCAGCCTCCATTCATCATCTGGTTAACCTCTAGTCCTAATAAAGCCATTTGCCCTAATGAATGACACATGGTATTTATATATAATACGTATGTGTGTGCG
>CM050212.1:30592068-30602068 GCA_027475355.1 Coilia nasus | reverse complement strand
GGCCCCCCTTCTGGGGCTAGAATATCACAAGCAGCCTCGGCCAGGAGCGCTCTCACTGGAGCATCAGATCCGCGGCCAAAAAAGCGTCTCCTCCCCCCCGTGGTGTACGATTTCGCCCTCCTTCAAGTAACCTGGCCAGGATGTGGTGCATTGTGGGATGCTTGGATTCCTCCAGGCTCTAATGTGCATTTTTGGCGAAGGAGGGGGTGACTGGGGGGTGGGGGTGGACGGGGGGAATGTCAACTGTGAGAAATTGCCTCTTTGTCGAGGACAGGGCTTACATGTGCACGGCTGATCATTTCCAGTCTCCCCTCAGCCAAAGCAACAGCCATAAACTTGCTCTTTGTGTTCAGCAGTAGCATTTACTGCAAACGCGGCTGTTTGGTCTGAACCTTAGACTTGGAGGTGAAATGCATAACGATTTCATTACAAGTCAGGGAAAACCCATTAGAACACTACCCTGGTCCATACAAGGACCCGTAGGCCTATAAAATGGACAAATATATAGTCGTGTGAACTTGTGTACTTTTATGAGTGTTTGTCTGTGTACAGTTTCACATATATGCACTTGAGTATGTGTGAGCACAGTCGTGTGTCTGTCTGCGTGTGTGTGTGTGTGTGTGTGTGTGTGTGTGTGTGTGTGTGTGTGTGTGTGCGCACACGTGTGTGGTTGTGTATTAGAGATGCGTGGATGGTGGTTACAGCCGCAGACTCCGCTGCTAAACCACGGGTCGGGCAGATGACGTGACGAAAAATAATAATTTAATTAAATTCGGGTGGGTGGCAGTTTAACTACTCAAATAAAAAAAATATATGTATATATATATATAGCCTACATTGTCAAATATGGTGGTTTTGAAAATGGGTCAAAAACCGTGGGTGCAAATATATAGCGGACAGATGATGAGTTTTGTGATGCGGTTGCGGATGAAAAAATAGCTCATCTCATCTCTAGTGTGTATGTGTGTGTGCTTGTATGTCAGACTGAAGGAAGTCTTTCATCTGTTGGAGTAATTTAGCCTCTTTTATTATCAGCTTAGTAATGCATCAGCATAGAAAACTACGTCTATGACCCCCAAGTTTAAATATGTGTGTATGTAAAATGTGTGATATGTGCGTGTGGATATGTTTGTGTGTGTATGTGCATGCGTTTGTGTGTGTGTGTGTGTGGTTTTGTGCATGTGTGTGAGTGTATGTGTAGATTTGCATGTCTGTGTGTTTGTGTTTCTCTAGGCGTGTTTGTGTGTGTTTATATTTGTAAACCGGCCCTTATTTTATGGCATCCCCTTTTCTTTAGTTATTCACCACTATGACATGTAGGGATGTGGGAGACTACCTCAAACCCTGTTCTCAGGATGAATGTGTGCATGTTTGTCTTCAATTTGTCTCTCTCTCTCTCTCTCTCTCTCTCTGTTTTTGTCTTTTTGTCTCTGCATTTTCATGAGTGTGTGTGTGTGTGTGTGTGTGTGTGTGTGTGTGTGTGTGTGTGTGTGTGTGTGTGTGTGTGTGTGTGTGTGTGTGTGTGTGTGTGTGTGTGTGTGTATGAGTGTTCCTGCATTTAAGGCTGGCACACACTTTGGAAAAGCTTGCCCCCCCCCAATTATTGCCTGGCAGCTGGGCAGAGGGCCCCAATACTTAGCTACACACACATCCCCAAACACACACACACACACCCCTGGCACCCTGTACTACCATAACATCTGGCAGTGATTTGAGAGTGAGGCAGTGGGGGAAGAGAGGGGGCGAGATAGAGCTCTTGAGAGAGGAGTGTGTAAAAATGTAAAAACACCCCCCACCCTCCCAAACACACACACATATACACACACCCAAAATAAAACAGCAGAAATATGACAACAGAAAGGTAGACAGCGTACATTTGCCAGTGAAGGAAAGCAAGGAGAAGAGAGTGATGATGGAGGAAATAATAGAAACTTGGGAGAGGGAGTGAGGAAGACATCTTTGCCAGATTCCACAATAAAAGGGAGAGAGAGAGAAAGAGAGACAAAATCACCCACCCCCCACCCCCCACCGCTCATCTTGTCACCATGGAAACCTATTTTTTAGGGTCCAGCTCCTGGCGCTGAGGCTGACGAAAGCTCTGGTGGTTTATTCTGGATCCGTCCGGTTCTCGCTGGGCCTCTGTGGTTCTGGTCGACCCCCCCCCCCCTCCCCGGTTCTCTCATGGTTCCCCTACGGTCCCCCATGTCACACTCCCTGCAGGGTTCCTTCAAGTCTTGCCGAGCCTCAACAGTAGCTCTCAGTCCTCCGTGGATTTCAGTAGTTGCCCAGTACGCCTTTTTTCTCTCTGACTTTCTCTCTCTCTGTTTCTCTCTGTCTCTCTTTGATTTGCTCTCTCTTTCTTTCTCTCTCTCTCTGTTTCCTTCTCTTTTGCTCTCCTACAATCTCTCTTTTTCTCCCTCTCTTCTCTCTATCTTTCTCTTCCTATCTCTCTCTTTCCCTCTCTCTTTCTCTTGCTCTCTCTCTCTTTCTCTTCCTCTCTCCTCCTCTCTATCTTTCCCTCCCTCTCTCTCTCCCTCTGTCTGTTCCCTTGGGCCGCCGACAGACTCTGCCCAGGGTCAAGGGTCCTGGAATTTATCCCCAGCTGGAGAGCAGCAGTTCTGGTTAACCAAAGAACTTGCGAACAAGACGAGAGAGAGAGAGAGAGAGAGAGAGAGAGGGGGAAAGAGAGGGAAAGAGAGAGAGAAAGAAAGCGAGATAGAGAGAGACAAAAAAGAGAGAGAAAGAAAGAGATAGATTGAGAGAGAGAAAGACAGAGAGAGAACAAGGCCAGTGTACTGAACAAACCTTTCCTAGTCTCTCTGCTCTTCCCTTATGTTCTTTCCTCTGGGGTTCAGGCACACAGACTGCTGTTGACAACATGTTCTCTCAGAGGTTTCCTGAGGACAAGCTGTGCTGTTGGATGTGAGAGAGACTGAGAGCTTAGACTGTTAGTCATCCATTAATTTAAAGCAATACCAAGTAGTTTTCGTCTTTGGTCTCCCCTCAGGTTGGAAGCGGAATTGTCTCTCATAGAGAACTACAGAAGGTTATCGCCCATGGAGGGCAGCAAAGCGAATTTAGAAGTGCCTTTCACCCTGTTACAAGTTGATGAATCACTGAAACGATTTTGGAAGCATTATTTTAAGGATGAAAAAACGACTTAGTGTTGCTTTAAATGCTGTAAATATTTAATAGGAAGTGCCAATGTGTCCCCTTTTCTACTTTTTGCCTAATATTGAGGTCACACAACAACCGATGCTCTTGAGAAATTAACCTGTTGTTCATAGCTGTGTTGCCTAATGCTTCTTACTTCCGTCCTAAATGCACTTGCGGATGTTGACACAACAGTCAAATTTCAAATGAAAGTAATTTGATTATTTTGAATATGTATAATTGAAAGTGTGGCTTAGTCACCTGTAGTGGTTTGTTAGCAGAGAGCATTATTTGGATTGACAACCTTGCTCAGTTGAATAAGAAACTTTAGGCTGAAAGTGCTCCTTTAACTGAACACCATAAGTATACATATAGTACACACAGGCATAGCATGTCAAGATCATACAAATCCCTGTGTGTGTGTGTGTGTGTGTCTGTGTGTCTGTGTATGTGTGAGTGTGCGTGAGCGTGTGTGTGTTTGTGTGAGTGTGCGTGAGTGTGTGTGTGTGTGTGTGTGTGTGTTTCAGTTTCTCATTTCTGTTCAGCTATAGCTGAAGGCCCCTAAATGGTAGAGACACTTCTGAAACACACACCCTCTCTCTCCCTCTCTCTCTCTCTCACACACACACACACGCTTTGGTAAACTGTTATGACTGCCTTCGACACTAGGCGCCATGGTAACATAACACCGGTCTACGGTAAATGCAGATTAAGGAAAAGAGGGCAGATCACCCCTCCAGTCTGCCTCGCACCCCAGCCTCACCCACCGCCACCCCACCCCACCCCACCCCACCCCTCCACACCCCACCCCTCCACACCCCACCCCGAGGGAAAGTGGCTCCCCCGAGCAAAAAAAAAAACCTGCCACGGCATCTGGCCGCCGTGACATCATCGTCCTCCACACATGCGCAGTGCGGCTCGGCTAATGGGCGCAGAGACAGATTGGTGCTGTAAAAACACAGTCCGATGCAATTTACAACGTCTGGAAAACGTTTCAGTGGGATTTGGGCTGCCAGCTCCGGAGGGGCCAGGCTATCTCTGAGCGGCGTGAGATCGTTCGCTCCCTCGCCTGTGTGCCTGCCTGCCTGCCCGCCCGCTCGCTCGCCACCATGCATTTCACAATCAATCAGGCCTCGTAAAAACAGTCAGTCACCAGTCTAATTGAAAACTTGTTGGAATTTCATTTAGAGTGTTACAGAGCTTCAAAAGGAGACACGGGGCAGCGTCATGTGATCGCTTTATGACCTATCAGGGTTTCTGCTCAGATATCCCAGTTGACACTTTTATTGGCAAGTCTTGATGACTGTTCATAGTTGAGGAGTCAACGGGAAAAAGCGGGCATGGTCACAAAATGCAGAAACTGAGTGTCTGAGTAAAATGTAATTTATAAGTTTCACTTTTGATTTGACTTTATTGGTAAATGCTATTTTTAAATGCTTCTAGCTCAAGAGTGTGCTCATTTATTTACAGAATAAAAAAGGGGTTTCACTGCAACTACTGATAGGGGGAGTAACTTGAAAAATGTGATTGTGTGACTGTGCCCATTTTTCCCGTGAACTCCTCAGTTAACTCCTCAGTGTTAAAATTCCTTCACACCAATGGAAGAGATATTGACAGAGGTCACGTTAAGATGCTCCTGTGAACACAAGCACATTGGTCTCGCTTAACTTTTAAACCAATCTGAGCCATCTCCACTACAAACTGCAGAGTAACAACATAATTGTTCTTCTGTCCTACATGCAGTTGTGGCTGTTAACACAACAGTGAAATTAAAGTAATTAGATTATTTGAAATATTATAAATAAAGGTGTGGTTTGGTCTCTCTTAACATTTAAACCAATCTGAACCTTCTTTACTAGGGACAGTAATCACTGCAGAACACCAAAATGATTTGATAGGCTATATTGTTTTTTGTGATTGTTGCTTCTAAGACTTAATAATACAGTATGTATTGTTTAAATGCAAAAGGTGTTATCAGTGATTTCCAGTAACATGTTAATGTTATATGTTATAGTTATTTTTCATAGATCATGTTCTCTTAGTTTCAGCTGAGTCCTTTATAATATGTACTGAACGTAGTAATGGATTGAGCTACTAGCTGCTCATGAAGCAGAGAGTGCCAGTAAAGCAATGATCATAAAAGACTCGTGCTTGACATCAGAGAATACTCTGCACAGTGCGATGAATATAATGAAGTGATTCCAATTTCTGCTGGTCCAGCTGTTTCTGACCCTGTGTCTTCTTGGCCAGCCATTCTCCAGTGATCCGGTGTGATGGACAGAAATGTCAACTCAAATCAGTCTAATGATTATATGACGATATTAAGTTTGTGAAGTGTGAATGATGTAATTACAAACACTGGGACAGCTAAATCCTAACAGTTGTGAAAGTTGAGAGAAAAGCCCCCAAAAAATGCTGGGCATGCATCCACTGAAGAGACACCACAGATCTGGCATCAGGCCGTCATGCCACTCACTGTAAATTCACACTCCTCACACACTATGTGTTGAAAGGTTAAACTGATCCCAGTGCAGCAGTTATGCCCTGCGCTGTGCTGAGATCTGTCATGAGTCCTCCATGCGTGCTGTTTCAGATGCACAGAGCTCGCTCACAGGCCGCAGACAGCAGAAATAGTGTCTGTGGCAGGGCTAGAGAAAGAGAGGGAGAGAGAAAGAGAGAGAGAGAGAGAAGGAGACACTGTCCAGACACTCATGTGTCTCTCACTGAATTGGAAAAAAAGAAAACAAAAAAACCCCTCCAATTTTACCCCGCCACTGTGGAAACCCTCAGCTGTACGCAGATCGCTGCTGACAGACAGGCCGACGTAATCAAGCACCGCGTCAAGAGACAACCACCGCAAGAGGGAACGAGAGAGGGAGGAAATGTTAAAGAGCGCGGAGGAGAGAGATGGAGAGAAAGAGAGGGTAAAAGAGGGCGGCCAAGAGGGAAAGAGAGAGAGAGTGGACAAGAGAGGGAGAGGAAGAAAGAGAGAAAGAGGAAGAGGGAGAGAGCGAGTGAACGAGAGAGAGGGAAGGAGCGAGTGAGGCGTATTTATTTAATCAACGAGCGGCTGCGTCTCTGGGGGCCTGCTCATGTGGTGATTGAATCCAGAGGGTCCGAGTCCGAGGGACTCCGCTCCATTCATGAATTCAGACAGGGAAGACTTTTCGAGGGGGGGTGAGGGGGTAAGAGGGACGATGGTGGAGATGGGGGGTTGGGTGTATGAAAGGCGTGGATTTTTTTTTTTTTGCTGAAACTAAAAGAGCTCTGAGCTCCCACCCACCCCCCCCCCCCCTTTTTGCTTTTTCAAAGAGTCCCTTTAGATTTATTTTGGGCATGTTTATCTTCTCAATTGTTTGCTTTTTAATGACCCTGCGCTGTAATCATGGCGGCCTGTGTGAATGTTATTGCAGTTGTTCCTGTGGAGCGGGTTGGGTTGAGTGCGCGAGACTCTGTGTGTGTGTTTTTTTTTTCTCTAATGTGAGGAAAAATAAACTTGATTAGCTCGAGAGCGCGTCTGAGCGAGTGAGCGACGGCACAGAGTGTTTGGAGGGACTTCAGTGGGGCGAGAGCCACTAACAAAACCCACTTTGGTGCCTTTCGGCTGTCACGGGCCATTAATGGCCAAGGGCTGGATGTGACCAACGTGTCATTAGTTTACAAATCAAACACACGCTTCGAGTGTTCCCACACTTCATCACCCTTTGTAATCAAGACATCCTTTGTGATATTTAATGATGATGATGATGATGTTGATGGTGATGTTGATGATGGTAGTGATGATGATGATGATGATGGTCTAAAGGGGTCCCCTGTACCCCATCTAAAATGTGTGATCATGATCTGCTCGGTCTGCGACTCTTCGTCTGGGTGTACACAAATAGCATGTTGGTAAACAGAGCTACACGTGTCACTGTATACAGCATGGCGCCTTATGTGGAGTGGGGTATGTGTGTGTGTGTGTGTACATGTGTATGTGTTTGTGTGTGCATATGTGTTTATGCATGCATACGTGTGTGTGTGCGTGCATGAATGTGTGTGTATGTGTGTTTGTGTGTGTGTGTGCATGTGTGTGTGTGTATGTGAGAGGGGGGAGGGCATTTTTTCCATGACTCACGCGACGGATGAAGCACACACACACACACACACACACACACACACACACACACACACACACACACACACACAGCCATGCAGTATTTCAGGAGGCACAACTGCGGCAAGATGCCTCCTAAAAATAACGTGTCCCGCCGACACTGCACACCATTGCAGGATGGAGCTCTACTGCCCCCTGTAGGAGGGGTACACTCAGCTTTATTTTTTGGAGCCTTAGATCTCAGCTTTACACTACGCTGCTAAACATGACAGAATAATGTCTTGTGTTGTAACTGCATATTTACAAGAGAATAGAATGGCAGTGTGCATGTGTGAGTGTGTCTGTGCATATATGTGTACAGGCTATATGTATGTTTTTGTGTGTGTGTGTGTGTGTGTGTGTGTGTGTGTGTGTGTGTGTGTGTGTGTGTGTGTGTGTGTGTGTGTGTGCCCAGGTGGAGGTGAATCACTTGCACTTGTCTAATGGTCACTGCAAGGGCACCAGCAGCCTTTGGCTCCTGTGCATATCTATCTGTGCACTGATCGTTCATCTCAGTTTACAGTCATACATTTCTACCAAGTCACGAATGAGGTTGATGACTGCGGTCTCCTTAATGGCTGTCTATGTGTCCTGTGCGTGTGGTGTGTGTGTTTGTGCATGAGAAACAGAGAGAGAGAATATAAAACAGGGATATGTGTGTGTTTTGTGGGTTGTGGGTGTGTGTGTGTGTGTTGTAGTGGGTGTATGGTATGTGTGCACACATATTTATTCCCCTAGACTCTTGATGCAACTCCTCTTACTCTCAGGCTCTTGATACATTTCTCTCTGTCTCTCTTGACACACACACTTCCACACATACACACACACACATACACACACACACACACACACACAAACACACACACACACACACACACACACTGGTCAGTAAAGTACAGCTGTCTGCTTTACTGTGGTACTGGGTTAGTAGAGGAAGGGGGAGGGGGGCAGCAGCTGGGGCTGGCATTTCTGTAGTCTCTGCAGTCTAGTGGCCTTTCTCAGCGCCATCTCAGCTACTCTTTGCTACCAGGAACAGTAGCTCTGCTCTCTCTCTCTAGCAGTCAGTGTCTAAGCACCATATACTGTCATGCCCCTTCTCAGCCTGTTTATCTTTCCCTTAGCCCTCTTCTCTCCTCTTCTCCACTTCTGTCACCTTCATGGCATCTGGGTTCTCTTTTTCTCTCGCTTTGTCTCTTTTCCTCTCTCTTTCTCTCTCTCACTCTGTCTGTCTTTCTGTCTCTTACTCCTTCTTTCTGCCTTCATGCTTCGCTGCTATCTCAGTCCTTTTGGACATTCCTCAGATATCTCCAGAGGGCTAAATTAAGAAATGTTGCCGGACACCCGTTCTCACCCCTGTGCCCCCCCCTCCCCCCGCTCCCCCTCCCCCTGCTACTGAAAGGCGGCTGGGGTTATGGTTGTGGGTGGGGGTGTAGGAGGAGGACCCAAGAATACCCAATGTCCTGATAGACACCTACCCGCCCCACCCTCCGCCACTGGGACCATCAATCCCAAACCTCAGCACAGCTAGGATTCCACTCCTAGACAACTACTGACCAGAACCATTAGCTGACCGTGTTTTTATTTGTATTTGTTGTTTCTTTTTGTGTATTATTGTTGATATGGTCTGTATAGATCTAGTATAGATCTAGAGTAGAGACGGTGGGGGCAGGCCCCCCAGAACCGTCTCCTGTGACAGGCAGCCGTAGAGCAGGAAGAAAGGAGTAGAGTGGCCATGTCTAACGGGTATCGCACCATCTCACAGCACCTGACCGACCTGAAGAAGGAGAACTTCAGCCTCAAGCTACGCATCTACTTCCTGGAGGAGCGATTTCAGCAGCGCTTCGACGACAGCAGTAGCGAGGATGTGCATCGCAGAGTAAGTGTGTGCGTGTGTGTGTGCGCGTGTCTGTGTCGAAGTGTGTGTGTGTGTGTGTGTGTGTGTGTGTGTGTGTGTGTGTGTGTGTGTGTGTGTGTGTGTGTGTGTGTGTGTGTCTAAATGTGTGTGTGTGTCTGCACAGTGAATGTTTGTATATAATGTAATGTGACAAAGTAGTTGAAGACTTCAATACCTTTATTGTCATTGAACAGTTGCTCTACAACGAAATTAGACAGCAAGGCCACAAAGGTGCAAGGTAATAGTGTCAAAGTGTCAAGCGAGGAAGCATTGTAGAAACGAAGGAAGTATATACAATCATAAATAGTAAAAGAAAAATGGGGTATGTACAGAAGTTGTGAATAATAATATTGCACATAACAGGTATTGCACATTTTGTTGTAGGTGATGCACAGTAAGAGTAAAATTGCACACAGTAATTGCACACATTTGTAAGCATATAACCTCCTGTACATTTCTTATGTGTATGTGCATGTTTGTGTGCAGCTGAGTTGTGCTTGCATTGATAGACCCAAATGTATGAATGGGAGAGCGTGCCGTTGTGCACTTACTGTAGACTATATTTACACCTGTGCGTGTGTTGGTGTAGATATGCCTGTCTGATGTTTCAGAAGTGCATAGGTGTTGATGTTTAGTGGCAGGTGCATGTTGATTAAGCCGATGTTTACACAGTGTGGGCAGACTAATGTTGATTCTGAAAGTTCTGAAAGCCCTTTTTGATATTCGGATAGAATTTTTGAATGCAGCATTCAGTTAATCTTAACATATTGACATCTTTAAATCTAAACCTGTATGTATTCATATTCATGTCCATGTGT
>CM050212.1:30572068-30589568 GCA_027475355.1 Coilia nasus | reverse complement strand
AGTATAGTTCTGTTGTTACAGAAATAACTCCAAATATTGTTTTTGTTGTTTGAGTTCAAAATAATGGTGTGCTTAATCCACAAAATGTTTGGAGTGCTTAAGTTTTGGTGCTCTTTGGTTCAAGACAACATTTATCAAGAAAAAAGAGAAAAGGTTTCTCAGATCAAGGCACTTCTTCATTAAATGATCTTTGTGAAAAAGGCCATGTGTCACGGCATGAGACCTTTTTCAGGGCAATAGTACTTATGTATGAATGCTTTTACAGAAATAACTCAAATACTGTTTTTGTTGTGTTGCAGAATATTGAGTTGAAAGTACAAGTGGAGAGTCTGAAGAGAGAACTACAGGAGAAACAGCAGCAACTGGATGAAGCTCAGTGAGTCTCACACACACACCTGCACATCTTCATACACACACACACACACACACACACACACACACGCACGCATGCACACGCACACACAAACACACACATACACACACACACACACGCTCTCTTCAGACACACACGCACAAACACACACACACAAACACACACTCTTCAGACACACAGACGCACAAACACACACACACACACACTTTTTAACAAAGGAGTGTGTGTGTGTACTTCTGTATGTGTGTGTGCGCATGTGTGTGTGTATATGTGTGTACACTTGTGTGTGTGTGGGTGTGTGTGTGTGTGTGCATGTGTGTGTGTGCGTGTGTTGGTATGAAGATGTATGTGTGTGTGTATGAAGATGTGAGTGTGTGTGTGCGTATGTGTGTGTGCATAAGTGTGTGTGTGTGCGCGCGTGTGTGTGTGTGCTGTAGTAGAATGAGGACGAAGATCAAAGGGAGGAACAGAGGGCAGGGGCAGAGGAGTGAAGCAAAGACCACAGACACGCCTGAGACAGCAGACTGGAATCTCTGCTAATCTGCCTTTTTGTTGAGTCTCCTAGCCAGATTCCTGCTGCTCAGACTCACCCTCTCTCTCCTCTCTTTCTCTCTCTCTCTGTCTGTCTCTCTGTCTGCCTGTCTCTCTGCCTGTCTGTCTGTCTGCCTGTCTGTCTGTCTCTCTCTCTCTGTGTTTGTCTCTCTCACACTCATCCTCACATACCACCATTTCACATCCTCTGCTTAAAAGTGTAGGTGGTACGAAAACAGAGAAAACAGCACATCTAAATTGCCATCTCTTTAGTTCCTTCATGTCTAGTCTCTCACTTTTGTCTTACATTTTCTTTCTCTGTCTTACCCCCCACTCCCTCCTCCATCATCAGCCCCATGTCCCTCTATAAAAAGCACATGACAGTACAGCACAGGGGCACAAGAGAACTCATCTCATTCTAGCGCTGTAGTCATTGGGGCTCGTGGTCAGATGAGCTCAGGAAGAACCTGTGTTACTCATTTGTCTGTCTCAGTCTGACACACACAGATGCACATATCCACACACACACACACACACACACACACACACACACACACACACACACACACACACACACACACACACACACACACAAAGGCATTGTATTTCTTGCTATAAACTTTCTGGAGGGCCTCTTCAGAACACTTAAAATTACTTACAGTTTCTGCTACACACACACACACACACACAACAGAAATTCCGACATTGTTTGACAGTTACTCCACAGGACACAGGATATAAAAACAGTTACTCTTTATTTGGCATTTTTTAGACACCATGCTGTATTTGCATGTGCTTGCGCTCCCTCTTCAGAAAGCCTGTCATTCCTGTCTTTTTCATAAGCCAGAAAACATCAAAAACTTCAGATGAAACTCCGTTCCTTCATTAGTTTTGTAATTCACTCTCATGGGTGCCTACATGATCCCTCTGCACCCTGTCACACCAGTATTCTTCAGTACACAGCTAATGTAAATTAGCCTCTGGTACAGTGCATCGAAGCATTTATGTTTAAAATTGCACACGGCCCCTTAATAAATAAAATAAATTACAGAAATATTAGAAAGTTCCCACTGACCTGAGAGGGTACTCCCACTGCCCAATATTCCTGCGTCAGACTCGGTCACTATGTATGACAGACCAATGCTGTGGGACACAGCACAAGAACAGAGGACATTGCTATGAACCTGCATTTAGAATCATAGAATATAACACAATTTGGAAAAGAAATGTTTTTTGTTTCATGGATAAAATCAACACCTAGTACACAGTATTAAATAGCTCATTAAAAACCTTCAGAGTGATTCAAAAACCCTCTGCTTTATGTCAGGGTCCTGCAACACTGGTTAAGTTTATTCCACAATATATATACCTTCTTGCTGCCCATTAATATTTACTTAACAGACATAAACCAGGTCTTATGGCAGACTACACTTAGACAACCGAACTGCTGTACAAGACTAGAAAAGATAGGTTCCAGTAACAAAACAAATTGTTGCTTATGTTATGGTTGCACATGCATAATTTTGTTATTATTGGTGTGGTAGAAATTGAATAGGCTTCATCCCAGAACCTGGGTAACATCATGTAGGTTCACCCTATCAAACCATCTTTAACCTAAGCCTTTGTGTTGATAGGACGACAGCAGAGAGCTTGACCAATGGCAATGAGAAGGAGGTGGGGCGTTGCTGTGAGGAACTCCAGCATTCCATCAAACAACAGCAGGAGGCGTTGGTGGCCAAAGTACAAGAGCTAGAAGAGGTACACACACAAACACACACACACATACTGCGTGCACGCACACACACACACATACTGCACACACACACACACACACACACACACACACACACACACAAAGCAGCAGTTTGAGGTCACCAGGTAATGCTTAAGAATTACACAGCATAAAGTCAAAAGCATATGGTTCAATTACATATAAACTATAAACTTAAACATATATCTTTACTTCATGCTATCATGGCATCACACAGACTAAGACCTTCTTCCCCTCTGTTCTTTTGTGTGTGTGACGTATTAGGAGGCCAGGGTAGCCCATGCTGAGTCTGAGAGGTTGGCCTCGGAGCTGGAGAATGAGTCGACACGGGCCCAGACCCTGGAGAGGAAGATGATGGAGAGAAATGAAGAGGAGAAAGAGAACAAAACAATGCTGGGGGCTCTGGCAGATAAGGACAGGTAAGGGCACACACAGACAAGCATGCACGCATGCATAAACATGTACACACACACACACACACACACACAGACGTGTATGCACACACGCATGAACATGTACACGTACACACACACACGCACACACAGACACACATGCATGCACACACACAGAGACATGCATGCACACACAAACATACACACACACATGCACACACAGACACACATAGACACGAACGCACACACGCAGTCTTTTCCTTTCTCATGAACTACGAATGTCCTTCTGACTAGTGACATATATGAGTTTGGACAGCACTGTCAGGCCTTTGCCCTTTAGTTCATCAGAGCCTGCCAAGACTATCATCCATCTGCCTGTCATATGGCGATCTCCTGAGCTTGAAATAACATTTTCTGTGTCTCTGTCTGTACCTCTCCCCAACCGCATCATAAGCTTTCTCTCCTCTTCACCTCCTTATTCTATTTGTGTATCTCTTCTCTCTCTCTCTCTCTCTCTCTCTCTCTCTCTCTCTCTCTCTCTCTCTCTCTCTCACTTTCTCTTTCTGTCTCTCTCTCTCTGTACTCTCTAGAGGGGGGGAAACAATATTAGAGGTGTGAAGGGTTGATCTTTCGCTTTCATGTGTTCAAGCCGATGTAGTCTGTCTGACTCAGCAGGGTGTCAAAATGTAACTTTGTAAGAAAAAAGACAATGATTCCAGTGTTAAATCTCTCTCTCTCTCTCTCTCTCTCTCTCTTTCTCTCCTCCTCCTCCTCCTCCTCCTCCTCCTCCCTCTCACCCTTATTTTATTTCTTTTTCCCTCTCATTCTCTCTCTCTCCCTGTGCCTTACCCTCATTTTCTTTCTTTCTTCCTCTCATTCTCTCTCACCTCTTTCTCCTCCCCTCTCTCTCTCTCTCTCTCTCTCTCTCTCTCTCTCTCTTTCTCCTTCATAGGCTGATAGAGGAGTTGAGGAGCTACGTGAGCAGCATGGAAGCTCAGCTGCGGCTCGTGTCGGAGGAGAAGTGTGCTCTCAGTCAACAAGTGCAGGAGCTCTCCTCCACCCTGCAGCAGAGAGAGCAAGATGCCCAGGTACACACTCGCTCCTCCATCTTGTCTGTTTGAAATGACACTACACAAAAAAAATTAAAGACACATGACCTGTGTCCGGAGTTAGCTTCTCTTTATTCTCCAATATTGTCCAAGGTCATGCTAGTGTCCTGAAATGCTCTCTTGTGCTCTGTGTCCACTGTGCCTCCTTCTGTACTGTTTGGATCATTTGGTGTCCATATTAATTCAGCCAAGGCTCAAATTAACCCTTAATTACCACATGCTTTTCAGTGGACAGTTAAGGTCAGCTTCTTTCTTAATTTAGCACACAGTGTTTAATGTATCAGCTTTCACCCAAGAAACAAACACACACATGCACAGTGAGAGACAGAGAGAAAGAGAGGAAGAGAGAGAGAGGGGGAGAGAGAGAGAGACCGAGAGAGAGACCGAGAGAGAAAGAGACAGAGAGAGACACCTAGAGAGAGAGGTCCCTCTCATCAATCTCATGGGGTCCAGAGAGCTGACACGATATTTCTCTGTGATTTATTACATGAAGGGTTTGGATATCTGACTTGGCACGTGAATGCCCTCTCTCTACCTAATACACAACACCCCCCATACCCTGCCCCCCGGATACTGGCCTAGACCCTATGTAGGTCCTGGCTCCATTTTGCAGGGGGGGTTGCAAAGCACCCGGTGAAGAGAGTAGGTCAGAAAGCCGGCTGTATTTATAAACACAGATAGAGGAGAAGAATGTGGGTCAGTGGTCTTCATGGCACTGTCACGTTCGCCTCGGGGCCCTGGAGCAATCAAACATAGCACAGGGCAAACACAGTACAGTAGCTTACACAGGCCACTCCAACACACTTCACCCATACTGCACCAAGCACTGCAGATTACACACACATTACACACACAACATGCATTGCTACTGATATTGATTTTTTTCCAAAAGACAATATGATTTATGCATAAACCAAAGATATAAGACTGGATCACATACTCATCTGTGTTTTCTTTTGGTAGCTTTTGCATAATCATATACTCCCGTTTGGTCTACTAAGACTGACACGCATAAAAATACACAATAAATGCACACAGAGAAATAATCTGAGCTAACTGCTTTCTCCTCAGTTTCAACCGGCGATCCGCAGGGCAGAGGGCAGTCACACCGAGCGTGAGATGCAGGTAGGGGGCGCTTTCTTGGCACCTGTGCTACCACATGACACACAACTCTGCCTCCACACAGCACGGCCATGTTAGATTTATCATAGTCAAATATAGTCCACTGCTACTGCTGATTTACGTCCTTAGCAGGGATGGACATTCGCACCAGCCACCAGCCAAGTGCTGGTAAAATATGAATGTGCCTGGGAGATTTCTGACACAAAATAATAATTTACGGTTGAGTGGCTGGTGAATTGTACCATGTATTTGTCAGTGGCTGGTAAAGGTCCACATTTTGCACCGCAGTAGTTTTAAAAACCTGAGACTGGGAGACTCTCACACACTCTCTTACACACCCAGTCAAGTTTAATGGCTTAATTCCAGAAGGGTAAAGAGGAATCAGCTGATTTAAGGCAGTTGTCATGCGCTTGCACTTTATGGCTTTTGGAGGTTTTATGCCACGACTCTATGGGTTGATGAGAAGTCTTTCTGTTGAGCTATGACTGCTATGGAGGAGAAAACTGCTGTTACAGTTTAGTGTAGGGACACAGAGCCCAGAGCTCACAGGGTTTTTAAGGGGTCTTACTAATGTGAGGGGAGAGACTGCCCCCTACTGGAGATGCATTGCATTCTGTAATGGAGTACAAGGTGGTTTAACTAACAAATTATAGACCCACACACACACACACACACACACACACACACACACACACACACACACACACACACACACACACACACACACACACAGCACTTTGAGAAAGATTCCAGCGTCAGAAATGTCCTTGGATACTTCCTGTAGTTTACATTACAGTTGCCATGGAGACAGAAGGGGAAAAAGGGAAAGCTTGTTGTTTTGCTCTCACGTGCCCAGTCACCCCTCTGCAGTTTCAGTTCCTGCGGGCTTCGCTCTCCCTCGCCATCTCTCCCTTCCTGTTTATTTGGGTCTCATTCTCTCCGCTTGAGTCACGGTGTTACCCTCGCTCTCTCTCTCCATCCCACTGCCACATAACACACAGCATGACATCAACTTGTTTAGTTTTTTTAATTTAGACGTGTTATATTCCGGCACCAGACGGCAAACCACCCTCTATTTTAGGACGTCTCTTTCAGGCACATATGGTTATAGGAGGAAACGTGATACCATGATGATGGCATTGGAAAAAGAACAACAGAAGGACAGAGATAGAGCGCTACACAGGGTGGTCAGATGAGAAAAAAAGGACAAAGAACGGGCAGAGAGAAGGAAAAAAGGCCTATGCCATATCTGTGAGTGGAGTAAACTATGAGGTCATGTGTGTGTGTGTGTGTGTGTGTGTGTGTGTGTGTGTGTGTGTGTGTGAGTGTGAGTGTGTGTGTGATTGTTTTGGGTGTGCATGTGTGTGTGTTGATTAGGATGGATGACTTTTTGATTGTGGGGCTTGTTAAAGGGATCTGTTATGGTGTGCTGTCTCATTAGTGTTGGCCCTCAGGGTGACAAATCTGCACTCAGGGTGTGAGCCACCATCCTAAAATTTCAGTGCCACACACACGCACACATACATACCCACACACACACACACACACACACACACACAAACACGCAATTATGCACATTCACATGCACTAGCACAGACAAACACAAAGACACACATGTATGCACACATTCATTCCTGATCATGCATACAGCCACATACAAAATAAATGTAAGGGTGTGAGTTGGGGGTTAATTAAACATCTCAGTGTTTGATCAAGAGCAAGTGTCACATCGCTCTTAGTGACAAGAGGAGAGTGGGTGGCTCAGACGTTTGTTTTACTAGCCTAAGAAAGGTCTGCCGTCTGTTGCAAGATGAACTGCTGCTAAAGTTACAGTAAGCTCTCTACACTTCTAACAGAGGACAAAATGATAAACCTCAGAACAAAGATCTATGCATGTTCCACAAAACCACAACCTCCCAGTTTTCTGTAACAATGAGGCCTGTATATTCTTTTCTGTATAAACTAGGTGTGTGTATGTCCAAATGTCCAAGAGAAAGATACAAATGGAGAAATAGAGACAGAGAGATTGAGAGAGAGAGAGAGAAATTTATACTTTGTCAGTGTTTGTGAATGCTTTGTGTGACCTGCTGTGTATATTCCATCATTAGTATAGCCAGTGGGGGTGGGGTGACGTATGTATTGGGGACACTTTCCCATGGGACACTGGGAAGGCAGAGAGACACAATGGATCAGAGTGGGAAATAGATGGAGTGTGTGTATATGGTGGCAGTAGAGGGACAGCCATAGAGATAAATAAAGAGCAGTTCTGCCCTACAAAGCCAAAACACAGTAACTGCACATTTTGTCAAAACTGAGTTTACACTGTAATTTGACTTAATAAGACCTACTTTGTCATGTGACTAAATAACTTGCTTCTTACTCTTAAGAAAGTACATAAAAGCATCAACACTGTTAACTGTGTAACGGACTATGTAGGTTTTCTTGTTTTTTACTCAAAACCCAGTGTGTCATGTATGTTAAGAGTCTGTGTTTCTACTCTTACCTTTCACAGTTAGGACAGGCTGCACTCAGTGCTCTCATAATTAGGAGGGCAGTTCAGCACACCCAGTTTATCTGATCAGGGGCAAAACCCACTCTCTTTAGGCAGGAAAGCGTGCTTTATGACCTTGAGACACAGACACTTTATTGTGTTATTATTCTGAGGCAGCCTTCAGCATTGACTTTCCACTCAATGGTGATCCCTTAATAAAAGGCCTTATAAGTTTAGCTTACACAGTCTTTCTTCTCACTTTTTACAGGAATAGATATCAGAGTTTCTTTGTGCTTCTGTGTGTTAACACATTTTTAATGTAATGAGAGTTCCAAGGCAGTAGGGGAGACCGGGGTTTGTTGTCACATTTTTTGCTTTCATTTGAATCCCTCAAAAATGGTGTTATGAATATTGAATGATTCCCTTTCAATGTATAATGTAAGCTTAAAGTGTCATGTAGGACTGGAGGGTTGTAAATCGCCTTAAATTCATTGGGTTTCGAAAGATATGGGCTGCCAAATAGACACTGACAGCTTGTGACAACCAACCCCATCACGGGGTTGGTTGTCACACACTATGGGGTTGGTTGTCACAATGTTATTTCAATAGGCGGAGGGGAAATGATACATAAAAATATTTCTGAAAATTATGCAAGAAAGTGAAGTGACATTTATTCAGAATGTAAGTATAACACACAGGCATTGGAAATATAAGTATAACACACAGGCATTGGGAATATCGACATTGGGAACACTGAAATAAAAACATAGACTTGCTGAATACATACTGTACTATTTTATAACATTATTTAAATATACATGTTATGCACCAAAAGATAGATTAGAACAATAAGATAAGTAGGCCTATTGTTACTATTTAGATTTGTGTGTGTGTGTGTGTGTGTATGTGTGTGTGTGTGTGTGTGTGTGTGTGTGTGTGTGTGTGTGTGTGTGTGTGTGTGTGTGTGTGTGTGTGTGTGTGTCAGAGAGTGAATACATTTGGCCATTGGTGTGACATGTGACAACCAACCCCAAACAGAGTGTGACAACCATCCCCAACTGACCTTGTATGCTAGAAAAAAACATATTGAAAATATAGCTATGTCTTTATACTTTTTAATGGTAATAGTTTTTTTCTAAAGTCAACCCATTAGTTACAAAGCTAGAAAAGAAAACTTAATGTTCTGAAAATTTACATTTTGACATGAAAAACCTTAATATTGATCTCACCTCAAAACTTTGTGTCAAACACTTGAACTGTCAATGTAGATGACCCCTAAGACTAATTCTGAACATTTCTATGTCAGCGACGTTGATCAGGGCCCTTTAGTGGGCGAGATATGATGAGTGTGATAACCAACCCATGTGACAACCAACCCCGGTCTCCCCTACAAATTGTGTTGCAAACATATTTTGTGAAGAAACAAACTCCTTGAATCCCTGGACATCGCTATTACTCAAGTCATGGCCACTATTGAAATGCAGAAATGGTAGAGTTAGGAACATGTTTCACTTCTGTTTGATTGCGAAAGATGACGTTATTCTTTATTAAAACAGCCCGTTTACCTCATATTGCGCTTGTGCTATGACAGGAATGTCTGGGCACAGTAAAGCAGCGATTGAGGGGGATTTTGCATTTAGCTGACACAGTTACTTAGCGAATAGAAAAACAAACAAGAGCAAGTGTAGTTTTACAATTGTCAGTTGTAATACTTATATCTTATTTAGTGAGTACTGAATTATTTTATTTTTAAATGGATCGCGAGAGAGATAAAATGCTGCAGAGTCTCCCCTCCGCATTAGATGGTACATTCCTGTTCTCTCCGGATAAACCCTTGCCACATCTTGCTTTTGAAAGGGATACACCGACAGCCCTGTGTCACCGCTCTTCCCCATGTAGCGCTGTCTTTTCCGGTTAACATAAATCGACAGCCTTGTGAAAATAAGAAACAACAGCTGTGAAAGAACCTTCCGCGAAGATGGAGACGATGTCTTTTGCGATACCGCCATGACAGCTCCTGTCCTGATGTTCTGTGCCCAGTACCGAGAGACAAGAGAAGCGGCCGGCTGACATGTGAAGGGGAAGGGAGAGGCGTGATTTTGTCTACCGAGAGAAGATAACCGTTGTTTCTTTCAATTCTAAAAGGCGTTACTGTCTCTAAAAGGCGTTACTCTGTTGTCGTCATACAAGATTAAGATTGCGTGCATGATGCCTGTCAGAAGAGTGCTTTGATGTAAGCTTGCAACAATAACAGGCCTGTTCTCCACCTGTCGGTTTAATGCAAGACAGTCTGAAAAGAACGAATGATTTCATTTATCTTACATCTTCAGGATTTTATTCAGCAAGTCTGGACCAGTGACCCATTCAAAAAAATGTAAACTTTGTAGTGGGATGCCACTGTGTGAAATAGAAGTCACCTTTTATGAGAGACCAAAGTTAAAGTTGAATGATCTGTTTATCAGCCCTTATTGACGCCTAATTGAACTCATCATTATTTGCTGACATGCTGGACTCCAAGCTGAAGGATTCCTGTCGGATATGTGCAAGGGAGCTGTGTGGCAATCATCGGCGATGGATCTTCCACCCGGCGGCCAAACTCAGCCTCCAGACCCTGTTGTCACACGCTGTGGGTCGCGAGGTGACCCGGGATGGGCACGGCGAGTTTGCCTGCGGGAAGTGCGCCTTCGTGCTGGAGCGCATGTACCGCTTCGACACGGTGATTGCCCGCGTGGAGGCACTGTCCATCGAGCGCATGCAGAAGCTCCTGCTGGAGAAAGAACGCCTGAGACAGGGTGTCGGAGCTTTGTACTGGAAGCACAACTCCCCAGCCATCGCTGATCCTAACGCTGCCGACGGTGGGACAAAAACAGAAACGCTGGGAGATGGAGGAGGTGCAATGGATATCTCTACCCTCAGCGAGATGAGCTACAGTGCTCTCCTTCAGGAGGATCTGACCTACTCTGTGTTCGAGTCTTGGGCCAAGCAGGAAACTACCCTGGACCTTAATTCCCAGCAATCGCTTTTCACGCAACACCACCAACAACACCAACACCACCACAACCAGTCTCACTCCAGGAAGTGCCGTGGTTGTGCCGCATTGCGCGTGGCCGACTCGGACTACGAGGCCGTGTGCAGGTTGCCCCGGCGACTACGCAGCACTTCCTGTGGACCGCCCACTCGATGCTCAGGTGGTGCAGAAGAGGCACACCTGCAGCCCGCACTGTCTCCTCTGCCTGCGAAAGAGGGGGCAGGGGAACAGGGTGGGGGGTCCCCTAGGATGACCGCGAGCCCCGCCTCATCTGTCGAGTCACTGGACACTCTCCCTCATGAGGACGCAGCGCCAACAACGTACCAGTGCGCCCAGCCTCTGGTGGGAGGACCAGAAGAGGAGGAGGAGGTGGAGGTGGTTGAGGTGGAGGAGAGGCCCAGTACACCACAGGAGCCAACTGCCAGTCAGCCTAACCTGGGAATGTCTGAACCTGACACCGGTGGTGTGTGTGTGGCTGTATCTGGACTGGAGCCTGGTGGCGTGTATGCGTCTGGGTTGGAGCTGGCTCTGTCCTTGGCTCGGAGCTTCCAGTACCGGCCCGTTCAGAGCCAAAGAGGTAGTCGGCTGCCCGTCAGGGTGAAGCCTGGACTGGGGTCCTCTCAGGAAGCTCTCACGCACGGGTTGCCCTACAGCGGGGCCGCTGATTGCCCACTGTCCCCGCTCCTGCTTCTAGAGGGAAAGAGCTCCAGCAGCAGACAGGGGGAAATACTGCATGAGCTGGCCGAGATGGAGGAGCTTTGGCTGGATGAGTTCACATCCTGCAGGCCTGCACACCTCCAGGAGGTATCACAGATCTTTGGACTTTTTGCATTTGCCTATTGCTGTCTTCCATTTTGAGTTTTTTCAGTGCCATTCAGAGTTTTTTTTTTTTTTTTTTTTTTTTTTTTGATACTCTGACACCACTTTCAACAAACACACACACACACACATACACAAGAGTATTCAGATTCTGTCCTAACATTCTCTTTTTCCAGTCTTGCCCAGTCATTTACTTAAAGTGTAATTACACACTGCAAGTCACGTTCCAAACTATCTTGGCTGGTGTTTCCTCTGCCTCACTGCACACACTCATGCACAAACCCAAAGACACACACGCATTTGCTTACATCGCACCCTTAGCAACAGAGCAGCTGTTGTCACTGGCGACGGGACTTCCTTCCTCCGATGGCCCAAAGGAGACGGGGCTGTTTCTCCTGTAAACAAAAGAGCCCTGTTGCCATGGCCACAGATGAGGCTGGCGGGCACTGTGGGACAGAGGGGGTGTTGTGAGAGCGGTTTAAGGTGAGAAAGGGACCCTAGCGGGGGGCAGTGAGGCGTGCGAGGCGTACTCCGGCACTGGAGCCTGAAGCTGTCTGGTTCAATAAAGGGGTGGAATAGTAGCCTGGTAAACCAGCCCCTTGTACTTCATTTCATTTTGTACAGAGGGTCTGGCAGTGCTTTCATTGACATTGCTGTATTAGGCAGAATCTTTACCTAGCAGGTAATCCTCAGATGGAGTGTTTGGAGTAATGACGTTGACTTGACGCAATGACGCATTTAAATTGCAATGCGTAGGCAGGCTAATTGCATACGTGACAACCAGACATTAGCGATTAGGTGAAGGCAGAGCCACTTATTTTAAAGAGTCCACACTTGCAGGAAGAATTCATTTCTCAATTCAGCATTGCCAGACCCTCTGTACAAAATGAAATGAAGTACGAGGGGGTGGTTTACCAGTTTACTGTGGTTTACTAGTTGGAGCAGCAGGAAGACAAACACACACACACACAAATGGACCAAAGGGGGTCAATCAATTTCTGCTCCTCCTCCCTCTCACCGTTTTGTCTCTTCTGTCTTCTCTTATGCGCGGCCCATCTGTCTGTGCTGCTGGGTGTGGATTACATGGCTAGTCTCGCCACTATCAGCTGCAGCTCACTCTTACTATCATAACACACACACACACATCACACACACACGTCACACATATAGATATTACCTGCTCTTGTACTCCAGCATGGCATACACTAAGACTATATGTTGATGTCGCGTACAAGTCTGTTTTATTTTCATAGCATAATTTTATGTTATGGACTTTGAGGGAGTGGTCATGCGGGTGTGTGGACGTGTGTGTTTGTTTAGGTAAGAGTATATTGCAGTGATGATAGGGTGTTCCTCTTTGAAAACAAAAGGGAATGAGATGTGTGTGTGCCCTGGGAAATAGACACTTCCTCAGGAAATTTTACACACACACACACACACACTCACACCCACAGGCAGCAACACATGGACACTCCTCACGCCCACAATACAAACATTTTCAAACCCCTCCTTGTATTAAGCCCAAACTTAAAACCATTTCTCTGTCTCTCTCTGTACCTTTGTCTCTCTGTCTCTCCCCCTCTGTCTCTCTTGCTCTCTATCTTCCTCTCTCTCTCGTTCCTCTCTCTCTTTCTCTCTCCATTCTCTATCTCTCTCCCTCCCTCTGTCTCTCTGCTCTCTCTCTCTCCCTTTCTCTCTCTCTCTGCTCTCTCTCTCTGCTCTCTCTCTCTCTCTCTCTCTCTCTCTCTCTCTCTCCCTCTCTCTCCCTGCTCTCTCTCTCTCTCTCTCTCTCTCTCTCTCTCTCTCTCTCTCTCTCTCTCTCTCTCTCTCCCTCTCTCTCTCTCTGCTCTCTCTATCTCCCTCTGTCTGTGTGTTGCAGAGGCTGATAGAGGAGCAGCAGACTCAGCTGGGTGACTATGAGCGTGCGGCGAGCCAGTGTGTGTGTGAGCTGCAGAAGGCCCAGCAGCAGGTGCACTCTCTGCAGGGCAACATCAGGGAGAGCGAGGCCAACAACAAGGTACCGCACAAAACCCTACACCCACACCCACACCCATGCACATGTACGTCCCCCACACCCACACCCATACACATGTACGTCCCCCACACACACACCCATACACATGTACGTCCCCCCCACACACACACCTATACACATGTACATCCCCCACACACACACCCATACACATGTACGTCCCCCACACACACACCCATACACATGTACATCCCCCCCACACACACACATACACATGTACTTCCCCCACACACACCTATACACATGTACATCCCCCCCACACACACACATACACATGTACTTCCCCCACACACACCTATACACATGTACATCCCCCCCACACACACCTATACACATGTACATCCCCCACACACACACACCCATACACATGTACATCCCCCACACACACACACCCATACACATGTACATCCCCACACACACACACATACACATGTACATCCCCCACACACACCTATACACATGTACATCCCCCACACACACACACCCATACACATGTACATCCCCCACACACACACCCATACACATGTACGTCCCCCACACACACACCCATACACATGTACATCCCCCCCACACACACACATACACATGTACTTCCCCCACACACACCTATACACATGTACATCCCCCCCACACACACCTATACACATGTACATCCCCCACACACACACACCCATACACATGTACATCCCCCCCACACACACACATACACATGTACTTCCCCCACACACACCTATACACATGTACATCCCCCACACACACCTATACACATGTACATCCCCCCCCCACACACACATACACATGTACTTCCCCCACACACACCTATACACATGTACATCCCCCACACACACACACCCATACACATGTACATCCCCACACACACACACATACACATGTACATCCCCACACACACACCCATACACATGTACATCCCCCCCACACACATGTACGTCCCCCATACACACACCCATACACATGTACATTTCCCCCCCACACACATGTACGTCTCCCACACACACACACATACATATATATACATCCCCCCCCCCACACACACACACACACATGTAAACATGTAAATACCTCTCCCACACACACACATGTACAGCCATACACATGTACTGTACATCCCACACACACACAACATGTACTATATGGTATGTGTAAACATGTATTTATTTGAGCATTGTCCAAATCTGTGTGTGTGTGCGTGTGTGTGTGTGTTTGTAGAAACTGCAGCGGAGGCTTGCAGAGATGGAGCTGGAGCTGCGTGCGGTGCGAGAGGTGGCGCAGGGCCAGGAGAGCACCATCGGTACCCTCAGCGACTCCCTCTCCACCACTCAGGCCCAGGTGAGCAGGGCCAGGGCCACGGTGCTTGGAGCAGGGCTAGGCTGGAGCATACAGCAGGGCTAGGGTGGGTGGAGCAGGGGTAGGATGGAGCAGGGCTAGGGTGGAGCGTACAGCAGGGCTAGGCTGGAGCATACAGCAGGGCTAGGCTGGTGCGCACAGCAGGGCTAGGGTGGGTGGAGCAGGGGTAGGATGGAGCAGGGCTAGGGTGGAGCGTACAGCAGGGCTAGGGTGGGTGGAGCAGGGGTAGGATGGAGCAGGGCTAGGGTGGAGCGTACAGCAGGGCTAGGGTGGGTGGAGCAGGGGTAGGATGGAGCAGGGCTAGGGTGGAGCGTACAGCAGGGCTAGGCTGGAGCATACAGCAGGGCTAGGCTGGTGCACACAGCAGGGCTAGGGTGGGTGGAGCAGGGCTAGGGTGGGTGCAGCAGGGCTAGGGTGGGTGCAGCAGGGCTAGGGTGGGTGGAGCAGGGTGCAGCGTATAGCAGGGCTATGGTGGGTGGAGCAGGGTGCAGCGTATAGCAGGGCTATGGTGGGTGGAGCAGGGTGCAGCGTATAGCAGGGCTATGGTGGGGGGAGCAGGGTGAGGGTGGGTGGAGTAGGGTAAAGAAGCGTTAAGGAGCATTGCTGGTGTAATAGTTACAGGTAGTTGTTCTATTCTAGACTCCCTTCCACAACTCAGGCCCAGGTGAGCAGGGACAGGGTCAGAGTGGGTGGAGCGTACAGGACCTTTGCCAGTGTTATTGGTACAGTTAGTAATTGTTGGGTATTTTATGCATTTAATGTATTTAATGCATCTGTGTGCCTTCTGCTTAGGTTTCAGACCTGCACAAAGTGAACAAGGAGCAGAAGGACATGCTGTTGTCTCTGAAGTCTCAGTGTCACAAGCAGCAACGCACAAAGGTAGGACCACACACACTATGCACACACACGCACATAAACAGTGCTAGGAGACAGTGGTCATTTCATGTGGGAGCGATATGATAAATATAGGGCTTGGACAAACTTTGAATTACTCACATGAATTGTGTGTGTGTGTGTGTGTGTGTCTGTCTGTCTCTCCATGTCTGTCTGTTATGTGGCTTGTATGTGCATACGTGTGTGTGTGTGTGTGTGTGTGTGTGTGTGTGTGTGTGTGTGTGTGTGTGTGTGTGTGTGTGTGTGTGTGTGTGTGTGTATGTGTGTGTGTGTGTGTTTGGGTGTGTGGCTCATATGTGCACGTGTGTGTTTGGGTGTGTGGCTCATATGTGCACGTGTGTGTGTAGGGCGATGTGTTGGCAGTGGAGGCCTCTCTGTTCTCCACACAGCTGGAGCTGCAGGAGTGCCAGAGGGCTCGTGCCCACGCCCTCCGACAGGAGCAGGACCTCACCCGCGCCAACCAGCGTCTCCACGACGACCTGCAGAGGGCGCTGAAACACAGACAGGAGACCGAGACACACAATCTGGTATGTGTGTGTGAGTGAATGAAGTAGAAATGGTGTGATGTCCAGGTTCTGTGAATCACTTGGTGTGTAACTCCAAAATAGACAGTACAATGGTAAGGAGGCTAGAGAACGCACACAGAGGCTGGATGATTGCATAAATATGTACTTGATGAATAAGCCGAAAAACAAGACGGGCCGTGTAGCAAGTGTCCTGCACGGCCTGTATTGTTTTCAACTTATTCATCCAATACATATTTATGAAATCCATCCAATACAAATTTATCATTCAGGGTCTGTGTGTGTTCTGTACCCTCCTTACAATTGTGTGAGTGAATGTGAATGAGTGATCCACTTAGGCAGAAACTGTAAGAGTGTGTGCCTGTCTGATGTCACAAACCACATTATTGGTGTATTAAAAAGTGTTGAGTGAAAAGTGTTTACAGTGTGAATGGGAAATGCTGTGTATATGTAGGTTTGTGTACACAAAGGGTGGGTGCATGTATGTGTTTGTAATGCACTCTCTCTCTTTCTCTCTCTCTTTTTCTCGCTCTCTCTCTTTCTCTCTCTCTCTGGACAGGATCTGCTCGGTGCCCTGCAGAAGGCTTGCGCTGAGCTCCAGCAGATGGAGGAGAAGAAGAGGGAGAAGGATGGAGAGAGAGAGCGAGAGGTGGAGGAGAGAGAGAAGACCATCAAACAGCTGAGGAACTCACTGCAGCACAAGGACAAGCTGCTGGAGGTGACACACACGCACGCATACACACACACGCATACACATGCACACACACGCACACATATACACACATGCACATACACGCGCACACACACATGCATGTAAACCCATGTACACACATAAACACACACACACACACACACACATGCACACAGACACCCATGCATTGTTTGTGTAAATACACACTTCTATTTGCACATGAACACAGACTTTTCTCACTCCCTCTACTGCATTGCTATTGTGCTTGTGTGCAGGACTACAGTGAGCTGTTGGACAGTGCTGGACAGAGGGGCTCTGGGGAGAGGAGCCGCGAGTGTGTGATCACCAAGCTCAAGCA
>CM050212.1:30567068-30569568 GCA_027475355.1 Coilia nasus | reverse complement strand
ATGTGGTTGGCTTCCTTCTAATTAACATGTTTACATATATGACTTCTTTGATAGGACCTCGACCACCAGGGCGTTGCCATGGAAACAGAGCAGACCAGCCAATCCCAGGCTGAGTTTGCAGGTGGGCGCTGGAAGCATGTGTAGTGTGGTGTTGTGGGCAGCAGGGGGGAGTGATATTTTTTCTTCTTACTTGCAAGTTTGTGTGCAGTTATTTCACCATGCAGATAATATGATGTAAGCCTAAGCCTGCTCTATGGCCTGTGTAATGCTGGATTGCTTTGAGGTCTTAACTAACAAAAACAATGTATGTTAATTTTTTTTTTTTGTGCATTTCATTATATTACCTATGTTGTCTGTGTACCATTTTTGATACATGAAAATGTGTTTGATTACAGTTTAACTTTATGTTGCTCTCGCCTAACAAAGTACATCAACAGAGGATAACGGATTTATTTATATGTTCAAAAGTGAAGCACTTATGGTGATCAATTAATGAACTTGGCTTACTTAATTTATATGTCCTGTTTTCTTTGTGTATGTAGCAGATTATTTACATTACTAGTTATCAAAAAATAATCACAATTATATTGACACAATGTTCAGTAAACTCAAAAAAATCAAGGGATCACTGTCTACCTTATAAACCTACTTGTTTGTGTGATCCTGCATGTGCCGAATGAGCCAACGCTAATAGCGTCCTGATGACTGTGCTTTTGTGCAAGACAACAAGACAACTCCTGGTTGTATCCCTAATTGTGTGCGTGTGTGTGTCCTCTCTAACCCTAAAAAATGACTACCACTGTACAAACACTCACTGAGGTAATGATGAAACAAACAAATAGATTGTTAAAAATCTCCACACTACCCCATATACATCTGGTGGCACCTCAGCACCAACTCTACCTTAAACTCCTATTTACCGATTTACCGATTTACAGACTCACCCAAAACATGCTGTTGGTAGAAAACCTGGTAGTTTTGTACACTGCAATCTCCTCTAAGTCCCTCAACAGTCACAGATGATTGGGAATAAGTTCCGATGTACAGGGTTATGGGTTATGAAGAAGGCCTGAAATCTGCTGCAGTATTGGCCATAATAAAGAAGCAGTACGTAACCCCCTACTGTGTCCCATAATAATCTTGTCAATTGGGGATGGGGGATGAGCTGATTGTCAGACCTCCTGTGCGTATCATAAGCACACTGAAGCCAGCACAGACTGCAATTAAGTCCCCTAGCATCGCCTACGCATCACATATAGCATACACATAACCACATGCGCATATATCTTGCACATACAATGTATTATTACCGTACCAAAAAACATACCTGTCAAAAGACCGGACTAAGGACAAGTTTGACAGTGAAACTATAATATACCCCACTAAACATCAAACCATTACCAAACAAAAGGCTCCAGTAAATCAGACTGACCCCAAGACCAGCTTAGACTGGTTTGAGAAGGGCAGAGTGTCCCTGCTGCTGGCTGGCTGTTCCTCCTGCGTCCCCATGTCCTGGTGGAGCGGTGAGGGATTAAGCGTCATGGAATGGGGACGCACTTTGATCCCTAGCACACCGCCTCAGATGTTGCAAAGGTGACACAATCTGCTCTAAATCTGCAGACCAATTCCCCCATTCTTGCAGTGAGCCTTCATCCATGATTGGGATGCGGATACTCTGCTACGTATGTCACTGCCCCTGCTGTACCAAACCACTATTAGAATTATTATTACACACATATGCACATGCACACGCATGCATTTCAACTGACCACCTCAACCCAGGCGTCTCAGTATAAACTTCACTATGCCCAGCAATGCATTTGGTGTCAGAGCTGACAGCTGATGGATTTTAGGTGCATAACAGTTAATATGGCCTTTGAATAACTAATAACATAGTA
Source organism: Coilia nasus (assembly GCA_027475355.1). Lineage (NCBI taxonomy): Eukaryota > Metazoa > Chordata > Actinopteri > Clupeiformes > Engraulidae > Coilia > Coilia nasus. The sequence continues at coordinate 30,567,670 of CM050212.1, read as the reverse complement.
AATGAATGATGAAAAATAATAACAAATTTAACAATGCAGCTGTGGATGGATTAATGTTCACGTCAATTAGGCAGTACCATATTTCTACCCCATGTTGAGGTTTTGGCTTAACATAAGTCCTTTATCAGTCTGATTCATCAGATGAGTGCCCTGCCCGGCTGTGTGAGTCAGGCCACAGGCCATCTTAACTGCCACCCTCTGGGAATGGCACTTGTCTTTGCTTTGTTTATGCGTCTGCTTCCTGAATGTGTGTGAATGAGAGGGAGTAGAGCCAGTTTTAAAGAGGACTAAAGAACCATCTAGGAGCAGTGTTACGTTTTCCCACATGGAGTATTTCTGTCTTGTGTTTCCAGATTCATCTGGTAATGATATGCATTTGTGTGTGTGTGTGTGTGTGTGTTTGCAATGTGTAACTAACCAAGAAAGTAGGCCAGTGTGAGACAAAGATGACGTGAGGTGAGAGGAATGGTACTGACAGTGTTGTAACGACATGCCCAACAGAACTCATCTCAGAGCTGGATGATGTGGACGATGATGAAGAGGAGGAGGAGGAAGACTATGGTAGCGAGTTTGCGTACAGTGTTGATGAAGAGGACAACTCT
>CM050212.1:30454568-30562068 GCA_027475355.1 Coilia nasus | reverse complement strand
ACAATTTTTTCAATTTATTCAGTTAATGCAAGAATACACATTTTTGCCCATTATGAGCTGATTTGTGGTTTGTCTGCATTGTGACTCAAGGCGTCTCTCCGTGGTTTTGTGTGTGTGTGTGTCCACTCAGCAGGCGTTTCGACTCACTGATCCTTTGGAAGAACACACGTTTACATGTTATGAACTGATTCGTGATCTGTCTTCATTGTGACTCAAGGCGTCTCTCTGTGGTCTTGTTTGCGTGTGTCCCCTCTGCAGGCGTTTCGACTCACTGATCCAGGCGCAGGCGCGCGAGCTGTGTGTGTTGCGGCAGCGGACGCGGGAGGCGGGCGGTGTGTGCCAGCTGCTGCTGCAACACCTGACGGAGACCACCAAGGCATTCGAGGAGCTGCTGCGCGCCAATGATGTGGACTACTACATGGGCCAGACCTTCCGTGAGCAGCTCTCCCAGAGCAGCAGCCTGGCCCTGCGTCTCACCGCCACCATCAGTGGACGTGAGTGTGGAGCACAGTCACACACACACACACATACACACACACACACACACGCACACTCACAGCCTGGCCCTGCGTCTCACCGCCACCATCAGCGGATGTGAGTGTGGAGCAGTCACATAAACATACAGATACACACACACACACACACACACACATATATATATATTGGTTTGTTTACAATTATAAATGATGATTTACATGCAGTGAACCCCTAAAATGACGTACACATAGCAAAATTGTGACACACACACACATTGCCTGAGTTCAGAATTTGTCTGTATATTTCATCCTTATGTGAAGTATGCGTGATGCGTTCCCCCTCCGTCTGTGCCTTGAGGTAATGTTACACAATTATTGCCTTCCTGACAGGAGACGCCACTGACCTGCCTGAGGACAATGACAAGACCGAGCTTCTGGCCATCCGGTGAGTGCTTCTTTACACACACACACACACACACACACACACACACACACACACACACACACACTGTCACAGTGTAAACACAAACCTAGCCTCATACACACACACACACGCACACGCACGCTCACACACAAACCACTGTATGCTACTTCAGCTGTGATCAAGATGTGGTCAAGATTTGTTCCCCCGATAAACTGGAACTGCTTGGGTGGTCCTTAGGAATTCACTGTTCAAAGCAGTATGCTAAAGTGGAGGAAAGGTGTGTGTGTGTGTGTGTGTGTGTGTGTGTGTGTGTGTGTGTGTGTGTGTGTGTGTGTGTGTGTGTGTGTGTGTGTGTGTGTGTGTGCGCGTGTGTGTGTGTAGGTGTGTGTAGGTGTGTGCTTTTGTGTGTGTGTGTGTGTGTGTGTGTGTGTGTGTGTGTGTGTGTGTGTGTGTGTGTGTGTGTGTGTGTGCATTACATAACTGCTGGTACTGCTTACAGTTGAGCCTCTTTGGCTGAGTGGGAAAATTGATCTGGCTAACTTTCCATCTCCATGACGAAGTGCCCCAGGCTGATCGATGCACACAATTAATCTAGTCACAGTGAAACATGTGCACACAGTGCACAGGCACACACACACACACACACACACACACACACACACACACACACTCAACCAGTGCGTGTAACACACACACATGCTGTTATATTATATTATGTATATATTATAAAATTATATAAAAACTTATACATTTACTATTATAAAAATAATAAAAAAACTTCACAACATGATTGATGATTTACATGCAGTGGACCCCTAAAATGATGTATACATAGCAAAATTGTCACACACACACACACACACACACACACACACACACACACACACACACACACACACACACACACACACACACACACGCACACACACACACACACTTCTTCAGCCAGCCACAGATTCTGGAACAATGTATAGGCACATGTTACTTTATTTAATCCAACTCCACAGTACATAATGCAGTGTCCCTAGCAAGAATAGCCATAGAGGAACAATAGCCCTAAATTACACATTTAATACTCCAGTGACTCTGCAATTTGCTGTAACCCAGATTAGAGTGAAAACATTTAAGAGGGAGTAATCCCATTAACCCAGAGCCTAAGCCTTTAGGTTAGGGGGTTTGCAGCTATGAAACACCCCCTTCCACTTTCGCTCACTCCAGTAAGAAAACCTTTTTTATTATCTTTCCCTCTTTTCCACTTCCCTCATTCCTACATTTGTCTAAGTCTAACGCCTTTCCCCTGACCTGTCTCTTCCCCCCCTGACTAAGCATCCCCACATTGTTTCTCTCGGTCTGTCTCTTTCTGTTGTCTCCTTCTGTTTAGCTAGCCTTTTCACGTACCAAATAGGCTTCCTCACGGCAGTGAAATGCAATATCCGCATGACTCTGCGCAAGGGAATTTGAATGTTTTCCTGCCTCAGAGCTTGTCCCTCTGTTTCGATACAATAAGGGCAACATGAGGGCAAGGTACTAGCACACCAGTATTAAAGCTAGCAGGCTTACCATCGGTGCTTAGCATCAGCGCTAAAGATATGACCCAGCTGGTTTCAGGGGCTCTGACAGAAAGCTCAGTGCTTACTGATTAGAGACTGCCTAGCACCACACACTGTCATTCCATGCACACACACACACACCTAACTCTGGCTGCCACAGCAGTAGTCTTGACACTCCCTTAGGGTAGCCAAGACCCTTCTTTTTTCCCACTCCCATGATGCACTTGGAGTGGGCCTGAAGCAGTCTAATGTGTGCTATTTGTGTGTGTGTGTGTGTATGTGTGTGTGTGTGTGTGTGTGTGTTTGTGTGTGTGTGTGTGTGTGTGTGTGTGTGTGTGTGTGTGTGCGCGTGTATGTGTCTGTGTCTGTGTCACTTCGTCTGTGTGTGTGTGTGTGCCTGTGCTTTAATGTGAGCTTGGCCTTCTCATCATGCTAAGATTCTGGCTCTCTAGTTTCGTGTCTTCTGCTGTGTGCATCTCACATCAGATGAGAGCATATCGCACTGGCTTTATGGCCACTTCCCCCTTGTGTGTGTGTGTGTGTGTGTGTGTGTGTGTGTTGGCGTGTGACTGTGTGAGGTTGTATGCATTTTGGCCAACCAATGACCTCCAAGAAGACCCTCAGGGTATTAGTTGACCTCAGGGAAGAGGGGACTTTGCCTGCCTCACTGAAGCGCACACATTCCAACTGGAAACACACTAATACTCTCTCTCTTTCTCTGTCTTGCTCTCTCTCTCTGTCTGTCTCTCTGTCACACACACAGACACACACACACACACACACACACACACACACAAACACGCAATCACAGTCACAATCACAGTCACAGGCACAAGCACGCACAGACACACAAACACACCCTCAAATCACTTCCTTCTCCAGTCTTGGAAAAACACATTACAAGCATAAACAATGTGACAGCCCGAGCAAAACAATGAACAATGGCCTTCAGCCAGCCCATGTACCTCCACGCTAACAGCACTGCAGCACCATCCAGAGCCACTCCCTTTTTAGGGTTAACGTCCACTCACTGACCCAAGATGGGGAGCAGGGGACGGGGCACAGCATGACCTGAACCCCGAGGCTCTTGGCCAGATCACAGAGGAGCGACGCTCTGATTGCCCCCTCTGCCCCCAAATTCTGCCAGGTTTTCTGCTACACGCGTTTTTTCCGGTGTTTGCCTTTTTAGGGTGCTTGTCAACTCACTGACCCAAGATGAGGACCAGGGGAAAGGGGTACTAATGTGACCTGAACCCCGAGGCTTTGGCCAGATCGTGGAATAGCGACACTGTGATTGCAACTCTCACCAACATGCAGGGGTAACAGCTGCCTTGGGTTGTGTGCTCTGGATAATTAGGGATAGGAAAAAGAGAGAGAGACTGAGAGAGTGAGTGAATAAAAACATGAGAGAGAGAGAGAGAGATGGGGGAAGGGATGAAAAGAGAGAGATGGAGGAAGGAAAAAGAGAGAGAGACAGAGAGAGACAGGACGAGAGAAAAGCTGCACAGATGGTCAAACAGATGTATACCAGGACTTAACTTTGTTTTGGTGCCAGTCAACTCATTTAGCCATAGATTGTAATTGAGTGAAAAACAGATTTAGATTTAGATTCAGATTTAGATTGATTTGATGTGTTGTGTGGCTTGTGCATGTGTGTGTTTTTGCAAGAGAGACAGAGAGCGAGTGAGTGAGTAATTGCAGGAATCACATGGTCGCGAATGTTTCTGTTTCAACCTGACTGCAGGGTTGTTGACACTAGGCCTAATCAGAGAGAGGAAGAGAGAGAGACACATCAAGGAAAGGGAAAGAATAACAAAGGGAGTGAGGTCAGAATGAGTGCGAGTAAACAGGAGAGAAAGAAGCAAGAGGGATCCGGAGGAAGAACGAGAGAGCAAAACAGACAGAGGAAGAGAGAGAGAGGAGGAGGACAGAGAGAGAGGAGGAGCGAAAGATAGATGAGGAGGAGAGAGAGAGGGACAGCTATGGGGGTGTGGTCTGTCGCACTGAGCGCATGGAAAGAGAGAGGCAGAAGGAAGAGTAGGGCAGAGAGAGATGGGGAAATGTAAAGATGGATCGATCAGAGTGGATCATCTGTTGGCTGCATTAGGGCTAAAGAGGAAGCAGAGAATTTAACAAACTGACAGGGAGGGTACATACAGAGAGAGAGAAAGGGGAACAGATAAAGAGACAGAGAGAGAGAGAGAGAGAGAGAGAGAGAGAGAGAGATAGAGTTGCACAGGGAGGGGTGTTGAGGGGAGTACTAATCAGGTTAAGTTATTAAGACCTCATGAGATACCAAACTAGGTCAGTGACAGCTAAAGCTGTAGGGAGAGAGAGGGAGAGAGAGAGAGAAAGAAAGAAAGAAAGAAGGAGAGAGAGGTTGTGTGCTTGTTGAAGATAGATAGATAGATAGATAGATAGATAGATAGATAGATAGATAGATAGATAGATAGATAGATAGATAGATAGATAGATAGATAGATAGATAGATAGATAGATAGATAGATAGATAGATAGATAGGAGAGAGATTGTGTGTGTGTGACAGAGATAGAGAGGGAGAGAGAGTGAGAGAGAAAAAGAGGGAGAGTGAGAGTGTGTCTGTGCGTGAGAACGCACTACATGTGGAGAGAGAGTAAGAGAGAGAGAAAGAAAAGAGAGAGAGATTGTGTGCTTGTGAGAGAGATAGAGGGAGAGAGTGAGAGAGAGAAAGAGAGGGAGAGAGAGAGAAATGGGAGGGTGCTTTGTCAGTGGAGAGAGAGAGGCAGAGGCAGAGAACGTGTGAGTGACCACTAGAGAGGGGAAGTGCAGAGAGTAACAGAAGGCGGCAAGACAGAGAGAAACACAGAACATGAGAAACTGACATCTAACAAGAGTGTGCAAAAAATGATTTATTTTGGTTTGTTTCTGGACATCTGGATGCCTCTTGTCTTTTATTATTTTGCTGGACATTTTACATCTGGACGAAGCAAGACGGACATTTCAACTCCCGGATATTTCAACTCACCATTAGAGCTACCATCAGCATGTATGTCTGAAGGCAAACAAGACTGAGACCGGACTACGCATTTCTTCTTCCCTCCGTGCCTGGAGCAGTTTGTCTTATTTGTGTTTTGAAAAGGGACGTCCGCTTTCTCTCTCTCTCTGGCTCTCTCTCTCACTGGCACTCCTCTTATGGACTGGGCTTCAGCAGTGATGTTACCCTTGTGTGCAGAGACGGACATGCATTACGTCTGACCAACAAGCTGGCCAGTGGGAGCCTCTGTGAGAGTGTGTGTGTGTGTGTGTGTGTGTGTGTGTATATATGCAGGCATGTGTGTGAGTGAGTGTGTGTGTCACTAACCAGGGCTGGTTAATGCAGCCGGAACAAAGCACTCTCGAAGGCAGGACACACACTTTGCTCTTGTGTTTGGGAGCTGATGGAGAAGTGTGTGTATGTGTGAGATTCAGGACAGGGACACACACACACATACATACATCCAGCCCTGGGGAAGCGTGGCCATGCATCCACACTGAGACACACATTTGAGCTTCTTTCTTAGTGTGTGTGTGTGTGTGTGTGTGTGCGTGTGTGTGTTTATGCATGTGGGCTTGTGCAGATGTCTTCCTACATAATCTCAGGATTTACTAAGTGCTCCACCTGGTCGTTGTAACACCCCCCTGCCCATCAACCCACCCCCATCCTGTGTGAAAGATCAAGATTCCCCTCGTCGTTACGCTCATGATCACAGCCCTGTCACCACGGAGACCCAGCTGACATCGGCCATCACTGCGGCGACTGCCTTAACCTCCCCTCACCACGGGGCGGGTAGAGCTCCGGACACCACTCAGGAACCAGACAGAGGGGACGCCACCAAAGAGGCTGCCCAGGCAAGGGGCCCCTCAGCTGGGCTGGGAGGTCGTGGCGGCATGGCCCCCCTGTGGAAGTCCATGCTGTCCAAGAGCAGCCCCTTGTACCGTGAGGCTCTCTTCTCCTTCTCGCTGTGGGAGAACCGGGCGCAGGAGCGCGAGCTCACCCTGCTCAAGACGCACGCGGACAGAGAGAGGAGAGAGCTGCACCGACAGCTGGAGAAGTAAGCCTCGCTCTTAATGAGAAAGGATTTCAACCCTCCACACTGGGCTGTTCAAGAGCGCATCTTGTAGGACCAATGCTTCGATAGAGTGTTAGGAGTTTGGTGTATGGTAGACAGAGTGGTTTAGGTGCTGGTTATGTTCATGATACTGTGTGTGTGTGTGTGTGTGTGTGTGTGTGTGTGTGTGTGTGTGTGTGTGTGTGTGAGAGAGCCAGGTTGACATATGGTGGATCAGTGAAGCTGTTGAAGGCTTATTAAGTGGAGAGCAGTTGGTTCAGTTGCTGTTTATCAGTTCTGTTTTTCTGTTTCTGTTCTGTTTAAATATCAGTTGATATTTTCCTCCCCCCTTCTGTGTTGACATATCTACTCTGTGGTATTTGTGTTTGTTGTGTGTGTGTGTGTGTGTGTGTGTGTGTGTGTGTGTGTGTGTGTGTGTGTGTGTGTCACTGACAGGACTTAGCTGTAGTCCTTAATCAAGCAATCAGTCTATAGTAATGCAGCAGAAAGAGCAAAGGGCTGCCAAGTACTCTGCCAAGCCCCCTAATGCATTGCCTTGCCTGGAAGAAAACACACACACACACACGGACAGCAACACAGAATGCACACACATAACACAAAAGCATAATGCACACTGTGTACATTTACTGTATACCCTGCACCCCCCCACCCCCCCCACCCACCCCCACACACACACAAACACACAAACACACACACACACACACACACACACACACACACACACACACACACACAAACACACATACACAGACACACACACAGTGCCCCTCTTCCACTACTGCTGTTTTTTTTTTTCATTCTGTGTTCTCTTCATATTCTGCTTACTGTTGGAAATTCAAACCCCCTCTTATCCCAGTCAAGTTGTCTCTCGGAGCTCTTAAAAGGTGTGTCTTGTATATCTAGGAGCTGGTCAGGATAAATTGGGTTTCGCATGGCAGTTTCCCTCAGCAATCGATCAACAGGACATGACCTGAATGTGCCCCAGCAGAAGAAGGGCTCTATGTCTGTCTGTCCCTGAGGGCATAGAGGGGTGATGGATTGCCACTGCTGTTGTTTCTGATTCTGATTCGCAACAATCAATTTTATATGGCTTCTCCTGCAACGTGGATTTGTGTTAAGAGGAATCATCGTCGAGGTAGAGATGAGAGGCTAACAGTGTGTCATTTTAACCACTGGTGTGTGCGCTTGTGTGTGTGTGTGTGTGTGTTTACCTGCAGATTGAGTAAGGAACTTCAGCAGAAGGACAAACTCATCGAGTCGTTGCGCTCCAAGTTGGAACAGTCGCGTCCAGACACGCCTGTGAGTAGCCACGCCCTCTCGGAGGCCACCGACCAATCAGACAGGATCTCCTTTGTGTCAGATGAGCCGGGCTCCACCAATGAGGACCTGGACTTGGGTTCTGACGTGGACACGCCCAGCGAGTTTTGTCATGAGGGCGGATCTACCACAGGTATGTCTTATATATCCAAGGCCATGCACAGGCACACACACACACATTCACACATTGTTGTCTTTGGAAGATACATTTTGTTGTCCATTGAGGGCAAGGAAAGTAAATATCCATCAATCACATCATCATCCATTTTCTTATGCTTGCTATCCACCTATCCATCCATCCATCCATCCATCCATCCATCTACCCATCCATCCACCCATCCACCCATTCATTCACCCATCCGTCCATCCATCATCCATCCATCCATCCATCCATCCATCCACCCTCCCATTCATCCATCATCCATCCATCCACCCACCCATCCGTCCGTCCATCCATCCATCCATGCATCCATCCATCCCTCCTCTTCCCCTGCAGGCCCTCTCAGTCACAGAGACGTTCTGCGGCAACCCAGTGTCCCTCCCTCCATCTCCTCATCCCACCACTCCTCCAGGAGCTGTCCCAGCATGCATTGCACCCCACAGAGGCCCACAGACAATCAGTCTCAGACAGGTGGGCAGTGACACACATGTAACACTCCACACACACACACACAGTCCCACAAACACACACAAAGTGAAGTGCATCCAACACTGCTAGAATCATTAGTGTGGGCCATTTAACCACACCACACTACACAAGCTATAACGCACACAACTATAACAAACTGCAAAGTCATACTGCAGCAACAGTACAGAAATGAAGGTAACAGATATCATAATCATACAGCATAAGATTTCCCCTCTAGGGCATTCCACATAAGCTGAACACTGCACCTGTTCACTATTGTACTACATATTCCTATGTAGTGTTAATATGGTTGGGTGGTTGTTTCCAAGGTCATATTCCAGTTTGTGTTCTCCTGGTATATGTATGTATACTGTATGTATACAGCGATCCCTGCTATATCACCTTTTGCGATTCCGCTATATTGCAGATGTCACTATGCATGCTCATCAAAAGTTTGTCAGAGCAATATTATAATTTATGATAACGATACTATAACATATACATATGTATTAAAATGCAGTAATACATACTGTAGATGTATTAAAACAGCGTGTGGAAGGGGAAAGGTTTAAACTATCAAATCAAATGTTTTCTATATGGTGTTGCTATACCGCAGATTTTCACCTATCGCGGGGGGTTCCGGAATGCAACTACTGCGATAGATTGGGGATCACTGTATAGCAACCCCAATCCCATCCTCTTGTCTTCATTGCCATTGCTTCCTCTCTCCCTCTCCCTCTCCCTTCTGTCCCTCCTTCCTCCTTGTCCTGCCTCAGGCCCCTTTGTGGGACTCATGCCCGAGTGCTCCCCCTCCTCTCTCGCTGCTCCCTTCCTCCCCTCCACCCCCTCCGCCCAGCCCCCCCACCCGCGGGGCCGTTTCCAGGACAGCAGGGGCTTCTCCCTGGCCGCTGTGCAGCAGGAGCTCCACACACTGCAGAGGCAGCTGGCCAGTAGTGAGCGTGCGTTCCCCTCGGCCGTGTGTGTGTGTGTGTGTGTGTGTGTGTGAAAAGTAACATCTACTAACAGAATCATTACTGCCTAGCAGGTTCCAGTGATTTGCTGCAATCATTAGAGTATTTGAATTTGTGCTGTTCTTACCCTACCTTATGTGTAGTTAGTAATGAGAAATTAATTAAAAATTCAATTACTCACTTACTTACTTACTCACTGATTTGTTCCACAGGATTGTCCCATGAGTACAACGTGCCACTGTATTCACCCAAATTCAGTTTTGTGTGATCTCTTGTTCAACTAAATTCAGATCTTTTCAGATTGCTCATATCAAATCCTGTGTAGGTCAGTTAAAGTCAGTTCTGTTCAGTCCAAATCTCTCATCATCATACATAATTCAGTCAAGTTAAATGCAGCTGAGTCCCATATAGCCTCAAAAGCTTTATATGAGAATTAATGAGGGAAAATATATGTAGGAGTAATATCATGTCTTATTAATTATTTCAAAAAACATTGCCCTGACCATGAAAAGACATCATGAGATCAGGAAGAGATGTGAAGAAGAATGTATGAGGTCTTAGGACAGCACAGTGTGGTGGTGGTAGAGAATCCAACTGCACTCGTCATGTATAATTCTGTCAGTTTAGTGAAGTTAGGTACAGCACAGTTAAATGTGTCCTCAAAACCTCATGAGAGAAAAAAAGACCAAACTCAGGCAGATTTTTATGTCTCTGTGTCTATGTGAAGACCAGCACACTGCCTCAACACAATTATGTGTCTATGTGAAGACCAGCACACTGCCTCAACACAATTATGTGTCTATGTGAAGACCAGCACACTGCCTCAGTTACCATCAGTGCCTCCTCATTCTGGGACTGCGGAGGAGTGTCAGTCAGAGAGAGAGGAGTGTCTGGAGCGACTAATCATCCTAATCCATCTTTTGCCTGAAGTGGTTCTCCCCATGCATAATAATACAGGAGTGCTCATGACTTTAATGCCCTGCTCCTCCAGTCTAATGTCACCTAAGGAAACATGGAAATGTATGTGAAAATGACTAGTTAGTGTCCACATACATTTTTATCTAATCTTCAGGGTCACTTTTGGACCTCAGGCTTTTATGGCTCTGTGAGTAGGGTCAACTGTTTTGTCACTTTTTCAGTGACCCTGTATGTGCATGCGCATCTATTTCTTATGCTAATGACATTAACCTCTAATAATCATGACTTTAAAACACCATGTGGAACAACCGTTAGGACATCAGGCAGAACCTTAGGGGTGCTGGGTTTTCACTGTGGGAGCTTTTAACTGTCAGAGATTCCATTTGGTTTCTCTTATCTACTGTTTCATTCCCCTCTTTCTGCAGAAGTGCAGCGGGTCAGTATGTGTGTGACTGAGTGACTCACTCGTGTGTGTGCGTGTGTGTGTGTGTCTGTGTGTGTCCTATCCCAGTCGGCACACAACCTCCATATCAGCACTGAGCCTTTTTGTTTTGTCTCCTGTTGTTGTTTACTTGTGTTGTTTATGTGTCCTGTCTCTAGGCACTGGCCTGATGGGTTCCACCATCAAGCCCCACCCAGCCTTCCCATTGGCTACTCAACCCCAAACCAACCCCAACCAGTTCCTCCCGCTATCCCATCATGCTCTTCACCAGTCGCCCCTGGTAGGGGTGAATGGCATTGCGGGCACTGGCCTGCTGGAGAGCAGTGCACTGTGGGATATGGCCTATGGGGCGCGGCCAGTACGAGGTGCCGCACACGGGGACGTGTCCTCAGGATCATCAGGGTACCAGTCAGGCACCAGCCATGCAGGTGTGTGTGTGTGTGTGTGTGTCACTGACAAGACTTAGCTGTAGTCCTTAGTCAAGGTCAAGCAATCAGTCTATAGTAATGCAGCAGAAAGAGCAAAGGGCTGCCAAGTACTCTGCCAAGCCCCCTAATGCATTGCCTCGCCTGGAAGAAAACACACACACACACACACAGGGACAGCAACACAGAACGCACACACATAACACAAAAGCATAATGCACACTGTGTACATTTACTGAATACCCTGCATACCCCCCCCCCCTTCCCCCACACACACGTGTTTTTTTTTGTGTGTGTGTGTAAAGTAACATTTGCTTACAGACTCTTTGGACATGAGTGGTGTGTGTGTAACTATGTGTGTGTGCATGTGTAGGCACAGAGCTGATGGAGGAACACCTGCGGGAGATCCGTTGCCTACGGCGACGCCTGGAGGATTCCATCCAGACCAACGACCGCCTGAGACAGCAGCTAGAGGAGAGACTAGCCTCCACAGGGAGAGAAGGAGGTAAATGCACTCTCTCTCTCTCTCTCTCTCTCGCTCTCTCTCTTTTACACATGTACATAAACATACACTCACACACACACACACATTACATTATTTCATTGCTTTAAGAGACTTCCACGTAGATACACACCAAGCGCACACACACACATTCCACAGCACACACCACACATTTTGCTCTCTTGCATCTCTTCACCTCCTCCTGCTGTCCCTCTCTGGCAGGAGTGGCCCCCACCAACATCTACATCCAGGGGCTGGACTCGGTCAGTCAGCTGTCGGCTCAGATTAGAGCGCTGAAGGAGGAGAACCTGGGCCTGCAGTCACGCCTCGACCAGGCCTCCAGAGGTGAGGGTGGATTAAGCGCACACACACACACACACACACACACACACACACACACACACACACAATCACATATGCAATAGCACATGTGCCCTGGCACCTACACGAATCACTACACTCAATCAAAAGTGACACACAGGCACAGTGTTTGATGTGATTTGCATTGGCACAGTGGCACAATTAGATGGTGTGATCTGATTTGTGCTTCACAAAGGGCAACACACACACACACAGGCACACACACAGGCACACACAGACACTACTTGTGGCACGGAAACACACACACACAAGCACACACACACTACTTGTGACACAGAAACATACACACACAAGCACACGCACACACACACACACACACACACACACTACTTGTGGCACACTGAGACTGAGATAGTGTGGTGTAATGTGTGCTGCACAGAAACACGCGCACACACACACACACACACACACACACACACACACACACACACACACACACACACACACACAACTGAGACTGAGATAGTGTGGTGTGATGTATGGTGCACAGAAATACACACACACACACACACACACACACACACACACATACACACACACACACTGAGACTGAGATAGTGTGGTGTGATGTATGGTGTACAGAGGGCAACCGAGAGGCGGAGCTGCTGCGGGAGTCGCTGGCGAGTGGGCGTGGTCGCCTGAAGGAGGCGGAGATGGAGATGGAGCGGTGGGCGGAGCAATGCAAGCGACTGCAGGCACAGGCCAGGGAGCATGCTCAGATCATCCAGCAGCTCAAGCAGGAGAAACAAAACCACCAGGAGGACACCAGCAGGTGTGTGTGTGTGTGTGTGCGTGTGTACGTGTGTGTTTGTGTGTGTGTGTCTGTGTTTGTATGTGTGAGTGTGTGTTTGTTTCTCTCAGTATGTAGTTTTGTGTGTTGTATGCTAATGATCACTGTATTTAATAATGGTTTCTTGATGAGTCGGTTTAATGTCTGTTGTTTCATACCAACTGTTTCCTGTGCATGTGTGTATTTGTATGTGTGTGTGTATGTGTGTGTGTGTTCAGGCTGCAGCACGAGGTGAATGTGCTTCAGCAACAGCTGCGGGAGAGTGGTCTCCTGGTTGTATCTCTGCAGAAGCAAATTCAGACCTACCAGAGAGCACAGGCCACCTTACCGGTTGGTCCGGTAGAGGGGTCTTACAGACGGCACTTTGGTGCGGTAGAGGGGTCCTACGGTATACCCTGTGGTCCGGTAGAGGGGTCCTGCGGCAGGCCCTTTGATCTGGGGGACCTGCAGCCAGACATGGGTAGCCTCCACGCCCAGCTGGAGCAGCAGCTGCAGACACACCCCACCGCCAGGAAACAGCTCTTCCACGGTGAGGACATGCCTTCGGCACTCGTCAGAAGCAGAATCAGAATAATTTTTATTGGCCCAGTATACACACATACACAAGTAATTTTACCAAATTGGCAAATGGCAGATGGCAGTGCTCTATACATTCAACATATAGACATGTAGTGTAGTGGTATACATTAGACAGACAAATAGAAATATATAGACACATTTTGTACAATAAAGAGACAACAATGTACATATACTGTAGGCACACAATATAGGCGATAATATAAATATAGGCACATAGTATACAAATAGGAACGTAATATACAAGATGGAAAACACTAAACAACATTAGCGATACTACTATTGCTTATACTGATAGCAAATCTCAGTGCTGCATGTAAATACCTGGTTTGTGTCATATTTGTCCAGACCCCACTTCCTCTCCTCCTGTGAGGGACATCGGGCCTCTTAGTCCCGCCTCCCCTCAGCATACAGGTACCCTGGCATGCACAACACAACAATCACAGAAGCACACACACCTAGCCTGGCTGTCGCACCAAGTTCGTAGATGGAGCTTGGTCTGGCAGAGATCCCCTAGACAGGAAGTTCTCAGAGGCAGGATCAACGAGCGTCTATCAAATACTTTTGTATACTACTGGACAGAGCTGCAACCAGTCAGACCACTGATTCCGATGACATATGTGTGAGCTAATTTTTCATTGGTTCCCTATTTCAGGGGCAAAGGAACAGTTGGAAATAGGCAGGTTGGGCAGACTGACTTGAATGCAAAATTCTATGAAAGAAGCTCAGAACTCGTTGACATTCACAGCGGTCATTATACTTTTTCAGCGGTCATTATATAAAAATATTTGACCTCTGAACATTGGAACGGCCCATTCAAAGTCAATGAAACATTTGTCAGCATTCTGATGAGGCGCATAATAATTACAGGCATGCACACTACTACTTACAAGAACACAATAACACTGACACCGCCACCAATAGTCACCCCAGAACACCTCCTCTCTCTCCCCTCCTCCATCAGAGAAACATGCCTCTGCTCCAGAGCCTGGCTCCCTGGGAACCGGAACCCTCGTTAGCCCAGCAGGGCAGCACGTGGTCGGGCACCTGGACGACTACACCTCCCTCCTGCAGCAGCTTCTGGAGGGCAAGGTCCTCATCAGCAAGATGGAGGCCACGCTTCAGTCTTCCAGCCAGCACAGACTGCAGCAGGTCAGACCATAAACACAAGACATACAGTATATCAGAATCAAAATCAGTTTTATTGGCCAAGTATACTTACATATAGAAGGAATTTAATATATAATATGCACTGACACCATGAAACTATAGCATTGGTACTGTATGGAGCAGGGATGGAAATTTTCATTGGCCAGCAGCCAAATGGCAGGAAAATATGAAAGTGCCTGATAAGTTTCAGACACAAAATTATAATTTAATGTTGAGTGGCTGGTGAATTTTAGCATTTATTTGTCAGTGACTGGTAACAGTTCACATTTTCCAAAATTAATGACCACCCCTGACACCCCTGGTGTCACTTTGTTTGTGTCATTGTGTTAGCAGTGCCAGAATATTTGTCCCGTAATATTTCATGTACTTGTGACATTATGTGTGTATTACTGTATGATAATGTTATAACTCATGTCAGTCAGGTTTGGACACAACCGAATATATGCACCATTTTGTAAATAAATAATATTAGAATACACTTAATTAAAGTTTCTCCTCTTTGTAGTTTCTCTTGCTTTTTGTGCACTTGAATTGATGGTGTCGATTATGTGCTCCCAGGGGTCTGTGAAGAGTTTGCTGTCGAGCACTAGGACCCTGAGGAGGATTCTGGAGGAGGCGGGCTCTCTGCTCAGAGGCTTTTGGAAAGCAGTATTACCCAATGAAACATCATGCCAAAAGAGCACAAAGGTTAGAATACATGCAATTCACAACAGTTGCAAACACACTCATGTATGCACAATAGTACACATATATTCATAACATCAGTTGCTAAAATACAATTTTCATTTTGTGTGTGTGTGGTGTGTGTGTGTGTACATATGTGTGTGTATGTATGCTTACCTGCTCCAGGATGAGGAGATTGTTGGCCTGCAGCAGAAGCTCCAGGAGCAGCAGCAGGCTCTGAAGGAAGCCCTGGAGAACCTGAGGGCCTCCAACCAGACCAGGGAGAGCATGGAGAACTTCATCACTGGCCAACGTAAGGCACCACAACCCCTGCATCTCACTAACAGCATTTACTCGCCTTTTTATGGGCACTCTCCGATTGCTCTCTAGTTTTTTACTGCTGTGTATAGCATACATAGTTGTGTATAGTATAGTTGGCTGGTGAAAACTTTATCACCAGCCAACGTGAGGCACCACTCCCCCCGTTTCATCGTCCAGCACCAATTACACAGCACAGCAACGTTTACTTGCCTTTTCATAGGCATTCTTTTTCTCTACTCTACTCTCCTGTCCTCTTCTCTCTTCTCCTATCCTTTCCTCTTCTCCTCCCCCTCTCTCCTCCTCTACCTCAATTTTCAGCCTTTCTTCTCTTCTCTCCCCCTCTCCTCTCATCTTTCCTTGTGCTTCCTCTGCGTCTTTTTTTCCTTCCGCGTGTTGTATAAGCAACAGTGGCTATTTGTATGAGAGAAATAAGCCTCATTTGACTGTGCACCCATCCACCCCTAACTGTGTCTCCTCTGGTCCTTCCATCCGTTCATGTGCTTGTAATTAAATGTGCCCATGTGCCATCCAGCTAAAAGCTAAAGCTCGGTGAGCCTCTGGGCGTGTCTGCAAACATATGTACCAGTGCTGTGTGTGTGTGTGTGTGTGTGTGTGTGTGTGTGTGTGTGTGTGTGTGTGTGTGTGTGTGTGTGTGTGTGTGTGTGTGTGCACGCGTGCGTGTGTGTGTGATGGTGTTAGTTTGTGTCTGCAAGTGCGCTGTTTTGGACGAACCGCAATCTAATCTGAAAACATTTTCTCATTTGCAGTATCAAGAACACGAGATGTCCTGAAGAAAGCACGCTCAAACTTAGAAGTAAGGTCAAGAAACACACAGACTTGCACTTATACTGAGACACACAAACTGACAAGCAGTCTCACATTTTTATTTATTTTGTTGTTACTGCACACCCATGGTATTGTGTTCCTCTCTCTCACTGATTTTTATTCTCTGTCACTCTTGCTGTCTCTCATATGCACATGTTTTCTTTCTGTCTACCTCTTTTTCTCTCTCTCTCTTTTCACCTTTCCTCCTCTCTGTCCACCTGTCTCTCTGTCTTCCTCACTTTCACATGTTCACTGAGCGTTTCCAGAAGAACGAGCTCAAGCTTTCTTCCTTAAACTGCCCCCCCTCCTCTTCTCCACCCTTCTATCCTTCTTTTGCCACCTTTCCCCGCTCCTCCAAAGGTATTTCACCCTCAGTCCAACGACAGTACAACCAAGATAGTATGACTTCCTGTTTGTTTGTTTGTTTGTTTGTTTGTGACAGGGGTGGAAATTAACTTTTCAAAATGCGAACTTCTACCAGCTACTGAGAAATAAATGATAAAATTTACCAGCCACACAATAGCAAAATATTATCTTGTTTCCAGAATTGACCAGCCACTTTCACATTTTACCAGCATTTGGCTGGTGGCTGGTGTGAATTTCCATCCATGTGTCTAATTCCATGTGTCTGTGTAACTGTCTGTCTGGCAGGGGTGTGACCAGAGACGGGCTGAGGTGGGCAGTACCTCCTTAGGGACAAGCCCCACCCACCCTGAGAAATGCTCTGTCCATCCAAAAAAAAAAAAAAAATCCATTAATTTCCCCGCACCAGCTAAGCCAAATGCCCACCCACAATCTGGTCACACCTCTGCTGTCTACCTTTGCCCTACTCTTCTCACCATCTGGTCTGCCCTAATGCTACACCCTCCCATTGTTAGGCACCATGTGCCCTCTGCTGGCTGACAGCAGTACTACATGATGAAAGCTAGCCTCCATGCATGACTGTTCAGTGCACTGTGTGTATGTATACCTGACAAAAATAATGTTTCTAATCATGTAACCATATGTTCACTAGTTGTAGCTCTGCTATACGTGTGTTGTGGATTGCAGCTGGAGCTAACATGCTAAAATGTGTGGATGCATGGCATTTGCCCATGTTTTTGTGGTTACATTGTTGTTGTCGTTTGTGTTGTTTCACTGACAGCTCTGGTGTTCTCCTCAGGTGAGATCCCAGACTGGCCCCGTGAGTGGCGCCGCCCTCCTGGTTGGGGTCTCATGACCCCCCCTCAAATGCAAGAGAGACCTCAGGGGACATCCCTTCCCTTTGTGAGACAGCAGCCCCTGGACGCCTACTCCTACTAGCCACACACAGCAGCCATCACTTCCTCTTCAAACAGGACGTGCAACCAGAACTGAACACTAAGAGACTCTCAGGTGGGGTGGGGTGGGGTGTCTCATGATGAGAGTTGGAAGGGACATATGAATGTCAGCTGCTGCTCTATGTTGGGTGGCATGCGATATGTTATTTTATGTAGATAGATTATGAATCTCTGGTTAGGACTCATCTCGTGTTTTATTCTGTTTGGATCCAACCACAACTCACGCTGATAGATATTGGCTCTCTTTCATAGGGACTAACTTCCTGAGTTCATATCATTAACTGACCAAAAGCAGTGTGATGAAGAAAGATCAGAGGTGCATGTTGAATGCCGTAAGAAACTTGCTGAAACTCAGTAATTGGCTGTGCTACCTTCAGAGTTTCAACCACTTGCTGTCAGTTTAGAGAAAGCAGTAAAAAAAGTCTGACAGAATGAAATACTGGGGGGGTTCACCAAGGATATAAAGTTTGCCTAAAGTAGTGCCCTGCTGGTCTTATGTTTTTTTACGCTTATGTATGTGTGTGCATGGGGAAACCAGCCATCAACAGTGTCATCTTGAAAATTCACTTTTACACAAGAGTCAGACAACAAGTTGGTTTTGTTAAAATGGTATTTCTCTCATTGCCTTTATTGCATGATTTTATTATTGTTTGGAAGACGGTATTAATTGAAGCTCGTAGACATGTGCTGTTTTTTTTGCATAATTTAGCAGGAGGACCTGTAGTGATGTTTACCACTTTAACCAGTGGTACCTGTGCAGGGTCATACTGAGCATGTGCAATAAGAACTACTGTACCAACCAGCCTGAACTTTGACCTTTGACACTGTAAACGTAGTGTTGCCCCGACAACGGGAGACAGACCGACCGTGCAATAATCTTTCAGGGCGTTTTTACCCAGATTGACGGGTAGATAGTGTTAGCACAGAGTAGACACAAGTTTTCAAGGAGTAAAAAAACAATTGTGTATACTTTACACAGGCATTGCTAATACTGCCAAAGTTTAACCTTGTGTGTGTGTGTGTGTGTACAGTATGTGTGTGTGTAATACCCCATCAGAATAACATGCTTCTGTTTGTGTAATATTGCCTGTTATTGGAATTTATCAATGAGTGTCCCTTTTATTTACTGTTTTTTTATACACTGTTAAATAACTGGTCCAATTTTTTTTTACTGGTATTATTATTAGCACTTCCCATAGATGGACCATTGCTGAAAAATTGTCTCCAAAATTTACCCAAACTGTTCTAATTTAGTAAATGACCTTTACAGTGTCTTTTTTTATTTTTATTTTTAAATGGAAATAGTTTATGAAAACATACCCTTTTTAGCTCTGGATAATGTCTGTGCAGAGAAAAGAGAGCCATAAACCACAGCAGGCACACTGTTTAAATGTCTTTCAATGTCTTGTATGCAGATTGCTGACACACATGAGAGAGTGTGTGTCATTGATGTGCAGGGTCGCCCATAAGGAGGGATAAATATGAAAGCTTTCCAGGGCCCAGCTGCCAGGGCGGGGGTCCAGTCAGTTGAAAACCATAGGGGTTTTTGGATGGAGGGGGCCCAATACTTGGATCTTTTTGGGTGCCCAGCCATCTCTCTGGGCAGGCCTGCTGATGTGCTCTTTCCAAAGACTAGGTGAAGGGGAGGGGGGGTTGACCAGCTGTTGGTCTTTGCTTTAAAACAAGTAGATGTGCAGTGGTTGGGTGAATGGGTAGCAATCCATAGATAGTTCATGTCCGTGTCTTTAAAGTGCCAAGTGTGTGGTCGCTTGTCTTCCTGTCTGTCATGTGTTTAATCTGCAGGCTCATCAAATGGCCTGTTACCTGACACTCTGATAGAGTGGTCATGTTAGAATAGACCAGCGAAAAGCTATTGCTGACACTGTTCCTAAACAAAAATGTAACTGGCCATACGCACTAGCTCCTAAATGCAAACCTCCACTAGCTATGCCCAGTGGGTGCCAATATGACCACCACAGTGGACCCTTATTAGCCAATCAGCAGCAGAGCCAAGCCTTTCTTATAAACGTCTTCCTGAGGTCTCTCGTATGTGTTTTACTTGTAAAATAGTAACAGTTTAAAGGAACAAAAAAGACCAAAGCGACTGACAAATCAAATGCACAGCCACGTTGTGTGCCACCTCTGCTGGTAACCGCACTGAGAATAGATCTGTAGATGCTGGCGATGGGCCTGTGACTGTGTAGGGGCTTGTATGATAGTGTATATATCAGTGGGGCCTGATGGCTGATGGCTGAGGTAGCTGTGTGTGGGAGCTGGGTGGACAGAGCAGTAAGTGGATGCAGTGTACAGTATGTCTATGCATGTGTGCTTCAAAGGGGGGCACCACAGCTTTTACTGTAATAAAAAAAGGGAATAAGGATTGGAAAGAGTGTCTTGTCTTTCTTTTCAAATACACATATAATGAGTAAAAATTAGAAAAGGAGATGAAACTAATGAAGAGGACATTTCCTCCTCTCTGTCTATAACTCAATACTGAAGGCACTGGCAACAGGGGCTACTATGAAACATTTCATTCACGAAGTACAGTAGTAAAAGTTCAGAGTTCTATATATATATTCTATATAGGATGATATTTTACAGTCGAGGAAAATGTAAAGAATGTGTTCTTGTGCAGTAACATTGTAGTAACAACAGTTTGCCATTAGATGGTACTCTATGTAGATAAGGTTTCGACCAGTGCGGCATTCGTCAGGTGTGAATCCTTCACACCTGACGAAGGCCGCACTGGTCGAAACTGGTCGAAACTGGTCGAAACGTTGTGTGCAATAAATATTGGGAGCAGAATCAGTGTGCGGTGATTTTTTCACTCAACTTCATACGTCTCTGATCCAGCACCTGATGACTTGGATGTGCGCGCACACCCAATGCTACTCTATGTAGATAAAACATGGGGAAATGCTCAACATGATAATGGACTCACCCCTATCGTCTTATCACCGCTGTTGTAACGCATTCATTGTCATCAATAATTGACATAAGTATTCACAACTATTTATACACACTCATGACTGCAATTGTAAAGCATTATAATGCTATGTTATAAGCCTTTACAACTTTAAATGACAGTGCATTCTAAAGCTGTTTTGACCTCTTGGTGATGACCGTAATGAGGTGAAAAGGTTAAAGGTTTATAGTTCACTGTGTCACTTGAGTTGTAAAGGGTTTTACTATAGCATTATAATGCCTTATGAGTGCAGCCATAAATGCATGTAAAAATGTTGTGAATACTTATGTCAATCATTAAAAAGCTCTATGAATGCATTGTAACTTCATGTATAATCAATTATAACTTTATGAATATGTTTATAGGGTCTTAGGAGGACTGGATTCATAGAAAGTGTTACTGAAGTATTTCATGGTGCAGAGTTGTCAGTAATAACTACCAGCAGAGGCTGACCATGACCATGACAGTGGTGTAAAGAGCAGAAAGTGGAGCAGTGGTGCTTAAGTATGCTATGACCTTAAGCAGCTAAAGTTAGCCCTGTCTCCCCTAGGGTCACTAAGAGTGGGGTCATGGCATTATGTGAAGGCTTAGCTTGACCTAAGTCCCGTAGCAAGTGACAAATCAGTACCTGCTGGCCCTCAAACCAGGCTCTTGCGTGAATCATGATGTTGTGTAAATACACTTTCAGCACAAAATCTAAAAACAGTTCAGCATAAAGACTACACCTGAAAAAGATTTTGTATAAACAAACCAAGGCACACAATCACACAGGTAAATATTAAAAATACTTCCTTTTAATGTAAACAGGAGTTGCTAACTTAACAAAACTTTGGAGGGGAAAAAGGCAAACTGGAAACATTACTGACAGCACAGAGTCATGATACAACACCTTCCATGATAAGGCACATTCTCCATACCCTCTCTGCTGAAAGACAAAACAACCCTTTGGAGTAAAGCTTGATATTCAGGTCACCAGGACACTGGGTGTGGGCTTGAAAGTGTGCAGTAATGGCTCTTGTGGACATCCACCCAGCATCATCAACAGTGATGTGGATTCATTTAAAAAAAAAAAACCTTTTTGTCTCCAATCCTTGCGCTGGTAAAGGAAATCATAATGAGAGGTACAGTAGAGAAACGGTAATTTAAAAATGTTGAGAGAACAAATGTCACTTTTGTCTGTATCTACACACATAAGCACCACACAGTGGACATTCAGTATCCTGATGAAGAAAGCTGGC
This sequence comes from Coilia nasus, assembly GCA_027475355.1. NCBI lineage: Eukaryota > Metazoa > Chordata > Actinopteri > Clupeiformes > Engraulidae > Coilia > Coilia nasus. Next base: position 30,540,078 of record CM050212.1, on the reverse strand, counting down.
TCAGTGTTACTAAATATCCATGTAGTGCTGCCATCCTTGTGCTAGCACCCTGTGTGTATGTGTGTCATTTAGTGCTGCCATCCTTGTGCCAACACCCTGTGTGTATGTGTGTGCATGATTACGAGAGTGTCAAGAGTGAGAAGTTGCTTTTACACTAAGTTTGAGTGAATACAGTGCATACATTCACAGCACTATATCAGCAATTTGCCTCATGCTGCATGATGCTTCACAGAACAACACAGCTTGACTACTGTATATGGCTACACCACTACCTCTGAACAGTGGACATATTAACGTCGTCATTCTGCAGCAGATCTCCTCAGGTACTGCAAGTTCCACCATCTCTGTTTTGACAGGTTTATTTTATCCTTCTTCAGGGTTTTCCCTGAAGGTATGCTTGGCTGTTGGTAGGGATATGCAGCTGCTCAGTGTCTGTATGAGCGAGGAGAGTGACTCAGCAGAGGCCAGATGGTCAGAAAGACACTGACATGGAGGTGGTTAAAAGGAGTCCTTTGAGTTATTCTCTGCCTGGTGGTCTTGTGAGGTAACCCTGATATGTGTGTGTGTGTGTGTGTGTGTGTGTGTGTGTGTTGGCATCTGTGCGTCTGTGGTCCTTTAAAAGCCAGACTCAGGAAATAAAAAGTGTATATAAATGCATTTGGTGAATTTTGTGGCCAAATTAAAACAACATACCAATTGCATCAACCCAGCCTGTGAATGCATGACTTGCTTGCATCCTTTAAATTGCACGACTGAGTGGTAAAGTGTCATCTTACGTTACAACAGTGGAGGTGCAGTAAACAAAGTGGACTCTTAGGTCATATTCATTCTGGGGGGCCATTGGTCAGTAGCCTTTGGCTTGGTAAGAAGCTGACATGAATTGAAATGCTGTTGCACATAAACACGCACCACCCACATATGATCTCATACTCACACACAAGCAAACACACACACACATACACACACACACACACACACACACACACACACAAACATAATTGTGTAAACACATGTGATGTCTTCACTTGGAAATGCCCAGGCCCGTCCTCATGTACTCGTACACCACGTAGCTGATGCTGACGGCGGGGATGACCTTCATGAAGTTGGGCAGGATCCCACGATACAACCCCAGCATGCCGTCCCTCTCGATGATGCTCTTCACCAGCTTACTCATGCTCACCGGCTCTGAGCCCTCGATAGACGCTAGATAGACATGAGAGGGCCAAGGAGGGGATCCAGCCAGTGACAAATATAGGATTTATGAGCAAAATATTGAAAATAATAATAATAATAATAATAATAATAATAACAGGAAGTATATAGTGGTAGCACTTTCACAGAACTATGAGGAGTGAGCATGTACACACACACAGCACAAATAAGTTGCCACACACACGACTGAACACGAACACACACACACACACACACACACTCATACGCATGCACGCGTGCACACACACAGGACTGAACACACATACACACACACACTCTTACCTTGGGCCTGCATGCGTGTGCGAATGAGAGCCAGTGGGTAGCTGGCCAGCTGACCGCAGGTGCTTGAGATGGTACCGCAGCCCAGCAGCACCAGGATACCTGGGTTAGCCGTATCCTTAGCATAACGGGACAGCCAGGCATTCTTCAGACTCTGACAGGTGAGAATGAGAGAGGAGGTAGTCAGACTGAGAAGTAATTTAAGTAAGGGTCAGGCAGAATGATGTCATGTCAAGTGAACACACACATCCACACACAACGCTCAGAACCAGGGGTGCCGCTGGGGGGGGGGTGACTGAGGAGGCCCAGAGCTTCACAGGGACAGGGACAGACGACTATGATAGGGGTGGAGGCCCAAAATGACTCTCTTTCAAGGGGCCCACAATTTCTAGCAGCGCCCCTGCACAGAAAACGAACAGACACACACACACACACACACACACACACACACACACACCTTACACATACACAAACACAAACACACGGAGCACACACACCCACATATACACATACACACACACCTCATAGACAGCCAAGTCTATGCCTGCGTAGGGGATGATGCCCAGGATGTTGGGCACGTAGCCCTTGTAGAAGGCCTTCATGCCCTCCTTCTTTAGGATCTTCTTGCCACAGTCAAACATGCCTGAGTACTGGCCAGTCTTCCCCAGGGTGAGACGCGTCTTCATCACCTGACAGCACCAACAACAAATAACTACTCACATCAAATCAGAGTACTCAATACCATACTGCTTCTTACCGTCATATCTTTGTTCTCTGTTTTTAGAATGCATCTCCCATTATTTAAATTTCAGACATCACCTGCCAAGCCACCCTGCCATCCATTCATCCGCCCATTCGCTGTCTTCCTGTCACCCAAGCAAGGCAGCTATATTTATTTGCACCTTCCTTCATCCATGAGCCACATCCCTCCACCTCTCTATGCATACGCTAATGCAAGACTATCCAAACACTATATCATCCTTCCATTTAATCTAACCCTTTCTCCTGAATGGCATTCATCACTAAAACCCCATCATACTGACATTTTCCATAAAAAAGCTGTTTTGAAATTAGCCATTTTCCAGGAACCCAATAGAAATTGCAACATATACACATAGTCCAAAGACCACTAGTGGTCTACAAGAAATCCCAAATAGTCCGCAAACAGATGTGTTAAAATATATTTTTTCATGTTTCTTAAGCTAACTATGCACAGTATGTTTAAACAACATGTGTATCATCTTTATGCTGTTTCCCAATCAGGGCTGTTCCGACATTTTCACAGCTGTTAGCCTCAGATGGCTAACAGAGCTATGGTCCTAGGCAGGAAGTGGTCCTCAGTCAATAAAAAAACTTTGAGAAACATATACACATACATGAATATACCCCCTGTCCTGTGCCCCTGGCTCTTACCTCCATGGGGTAGATGGCGGTCTGAGCGGTTGCCCCAGCGAGGGACCCGGCCATGAACCTCTCGTGGGGCTTCACCTTCCCTGGCTCCTGGCCCAGCAGCTTCTTATACTGGGGGACAGAGGACAGGACAGAGAGTACAGAAGGGGCAGCTGTGATCTAGAGGGTCTAGAGGTTAGAGAATTGGTCTTGGGATTGGAGAGTCACAGGTTCGAATCCTGCCCTAACCATGGCTGAAATGCCCTTGAGCAAGGCATCTAACCCCACACTGCTCCAGGGACTGTAACTGAAGCCCTGTAAATAACTGTAAGTCGCTCTGGATAAGAACGTCAGCTAAGTGTAGTGTAATAATAATGATACAGAACACCTCAGACACAATCACACACTAATAGCGCATGTGCAGTCATAGCTCGGTTTCTGAGTAGTTGTGCACGTTCAAATGCAGGAAGTGACATCACGTGTGGCCCGAGTCTTGGATGTTCGCCCTACAAAGTCAAAGCAGCACAGAGGACCCCGAGTTCACAATCTGAGGTTGTATAATAATGGACTCTGACTTCACACAAAATGATCTTGGTGGCATGTCCTTCATTTGCCCATAAGAGCCAAGTGTTAGCTTGTTTTCCATACACAGATTTTAAGTATTCATAGTATGCAATTGTATGAAATTAAATCAAATGTAAAAAATAGGCTGTGCAAAAATGTGGGAACCCTTGTCATTTTGTTGCTTTTTGGCCTGTAACTAATCATCACAAGATAATTGGACACACAAAGTTGGTTTGGTGAGCTCGTTAAGCCTTGAACTTAATTGACAGGTGCATCCAATAATGACAAAAGGTATTTAAGGTGGCCAAATGCCAGTTCTCATTCTGTTTGACTCTCCTCTGAAGAGCTGCAACATGGGAGCCTCAAAACAACTTTCTGATGACCTCAAAACTAAGATTATCCAGCATTATGGTTTAGGGGAAGGTTACAAAAAGCTGTCCAAAAGATTTCAGTTGTCAGTTTCCACTGTCAGAAACATTGTGAGGAAATGGAAGGCCACGGGCACAGTTCTTGTTAAGCCCAGAAGTGGTAGGCCAAAAAAAATTCCAGAGAGGCAAAGACGAAGGATGGTCAGAATGGTTAAAAACAACCCACAGACCACCTCCAAAGACTTGCACGAATATCTTGCTGCAGACGGTGTCGCTGTGCATCGGTCAACAATACAGTAAAACTTGCACAAGGAAAGGCTGTACGGAAGAGTGATGCGGAAGAAGCCTTTTCTTCACAGTCGCCACAAACTGAGTCGCTTGAGGTATGCAAAAGAACATTTGGACAAGCCAATATCATTTTGGAATAAGACACTAAATAAAACAAAAATTGAATTGTTTGGTCACAACAAGAGGTGATATGCATGGTGGCAAAAGAACACAGAATTCGAAGAAAAACACCTGCTTCCCACAGTAAAATGTGGTGGAGGTTCCATCATGCTGTGGGGCTGTGTGGCCAGTGCTGGTACTGGGAATCTTGTTAAAATTGAGGGTTGCATGGATTCCACTCAGTATCAGCAGATTCTTGAGAATAATGTTCAAGAGTCTGTCACAAAGTTGAAGTTGCGCCGGGGATGGGTGTTTCAACAAGACAATGACCCCAAACATTGCTCAAAATCTACCCGAGCATTCACGCAGAGGAACAAGTACAATGTTTTGGAATGGCCATCCCAGTCCCCAGATTTGAATATCATCGAGAATCTGTGTGATGACTTGAAGCAGGCTGTCCATGCTCGAAATCCTTCAAAAATCACTGAATTGCAGAGGTTTTGCCAGGATTAATGGGCCAAAATACCATCATCCAGGATCCAGACACTCATTGGTGGCTACAGAAAGCGTTTACAGGCTGTTATTTTTGCAAAAGGAGGCTCTACTAAATACTAATATGATTTTTCTACTAAGGTGCCCAAATTTATGCACGGGCCTTTTTTTGTTTTGGGGCATATTGCACATTTTCTGTTAACCCAATAAACCTCATTTCACTGCTGAAATATGATTGTGTTCATCACTAACCCTAAATTAAAACACTCAATGATTAGTGAATATAAATAATGCCAATTGTCAAGGGTGCCCAAACTTTCTCATACCACTGTACATAGCATATTCATATACATGTAAGCAGTAAAAAAACAGAATAACAGCTTTGCTTTCTACTGTGCTCGTGCGCCAATGCGTTATTTGATTAGTTAGTTGGTTTTCACATGAGTGTGTTCATTGGTTACGTTTGCTAATTGGCTTACCTGTTCATAGGCCATAAACTTAATAGCGGTCTCTGGGGCAATCTTGAGGACGTTGACTCCGTTGCCCCTCCACAGTGAGGTCACACCTCCCTCCTTAAGCATCTGCTTGAAGCCTCCAACCAGACTGATCTTGTTGGACTTAGAGGAGTGCACCTGAAAAACAAGCACAGTCGCAAAGTGGTGTTAGTGCAAAGCATGTGAAGCTTTGTAAGGTAGATGCATACCTTGGGTGTATGAGTTAATGTAGGTGTGTGTGTGAGGAGTGGAAATTAACTTTGCAAAATCTAAACTTTTACCAGCCACTGACAAATAAATGATAAAATTCAACAGCCACTCAATATTAAATAATTATTTTGTGTTCAAACTTGACCAACCACTTTCATGTTTTACCAGCATTTGGCTGGTGTGTGTGTACAAAAAAAAAGGGAAAAGAAGTGTGTGTGCGTGTGTGTGTCTGTGTGTGTGTGTGTGTGTGTGTGTGTGTGTGTGTGTGTGTGTGTGTGTGTGTGTGTGTGTGTGTGTGTGTGTGTGTTCTTTGCTGTGCTGACCTGCATGAAGACCTTCATTCTGTCGAGTGGCGCTGTGCCCGTACGAGACACGGCCCCGGCCATCGCCCCCGCAGCCAGCTGCCTCCACCACACACCCGTTGTCTTCTCCTCCTCCGTAAACTCATCAGGGATGGTGAGACTGTCTCCTATGTCCAGTACCTAACACACACACACACACACACACACACACCATGTAGCTTTGGATGCAAATGATCTGCAATGACAGTCCTTCCATTCACCTGTCCTGCAGATGCACCCAACCATGTGTTTACACCTGTATCACCAACAATATCTGCTCTGCTATAACACATAAATACTCGAACCTTAGCTATGCTTCTACTGAAACACACATTAAATGCTAGCACCTTAGCTATTTATGATGTTTCTAGTTATGGTGTTTACCCTATGTCAATGCTTTACACTAAGTTATATTACAGTATGTATATAATGTATATTATTGTCTCTATTGTACAGTATGTGTCTATACATTTGTCTACTGAATGTACATGTATATATGTTGAATGTATAGAGAGTCCTTGTATATGTAAGTATACTTGGCCAATAAAACTGATTCTGATTCTGATCTGTGATAAGCTAGATCCTCCCCCATCCAAACTAAGTCTGTGCTCACTGTTCTTATCCAGCTGTTGTCTAGAGCATGCATCCAGTGCATGTTCCAGTGCATGCATCCAGTGCATGCATCCAGTGCATGCATCCAGTGCATGCATCCAGTGTATGTCTTCCAGTGCATGGGATTCAGGCTGAAAGGCTCTATGAGGTGCCATGAGGCACATTGAATATCACACTATTTCAGAAAACCATCATTATGACCTCACTTTATGAAACCTTGACCTCAGCAGCACCTTGAACTTAATCCCAGCCCATGTACTCTTTTACGTAAGGATCACCTTACATAAGAAAGTGTGGCGACCATCGGCTCTCCTTAAAGCATTACTGAACACATTCACACGGGCCAGCTGGAAGCTCCTAGCGCTCTGGTGCTAATCCCCTGCAGACCGTGGCTGTATAGCACCTGTTTTTGAAGAACATTCCTGTCTAATGGTGCCTCCATCAAGACCTCAGGGACAGAGATGTCATTTACAACTATGACCCCTTGCTGGCACAATAGCTAATCCTGAGGTTTCTCCTCAATGACAGGAAAAGGTCAGACTTGACTTTACCAGATTCAGGATCTGCCTGCAAATAAAGTTTTAGAAAAAAAACTTCTAATATCACAGTCTACAACAATAAGGAGAACATTACATCAGAAAGATTATTAATCAATATCTAGCTTCTTGTAAGACAACCACAGTTTACCTTTCTGTAGCTGACCTATTCTCCTGCTCAGCTGACCCATCAGCTGATCTATTCTCTAGCTTCGAAAACACAGCAATGCATTTCGCATGTCTGCAATGAATTTAGTTTTTTTAATCATACTGTTGGCCTGTACAATATGTAGCTCCATGATTCTGAGTTGTCATAACTTCACATCTATGACTCACCCCTGTCTGTTTCCCAGTCATCAGGCTAACCTAAACCTAAGGCATCACAGGGTGTTGAAAATGGGGTTTTGTAGCCCTGGGTGTAGCCAGAAACCTTAAAATTCATGTGGGCCTAGCCCAAAACACATAGGTTATTAACATTAATAAAACAGTCTATCAAACAAAGGGAACCTTCTGATTGGGTGGGCCTGATTAACAGGTCCACCCCAGTCTATGCTTACGCGGGTAACTCTGTTTTCCAGTCACCAGGCTACCGCATAGCCAAGCAATGGGAGCAAACTTAAGCCATCAGCTTCTCTATGATTTACCCCTGTCTGTGTCCTAGTCATCAGGCTACCACACAGCCAGAGTTTAAATTGGGCCGGAGCCCATCAGAGCTCATATATCGGATATAAAGCCAGCCAGAGCTGAGCTCCCTCTGCTACAGTATTTATAGTAATACAATAGAGTATTATAAGATATTTACCAATGTGACTTACAAAACCAACTTCACCACTGCACATAGTCAACCTATCGGAGTAAACCTATGCCATCAGCACCTACCACATCCACCTCCACCTCACACATGGTGCCATCCTCATCCTCGAAATCGATGAAGAACCACTCCCTCTTTGGCGGCGGCTGCTGCTGCAGCATTGCCATGGCGCGCCAGTCCTGCCACCGATGCCAGTGCAAGTGCCCTCTACGGCAGCTCAAATACCACCCCAATCAATATGCCACAGGGCTTAATGCCACTTCAAGCTCTTGATGCTTTCTTCAGGTGTTAGAGTTCTTTGGTTATATGAATCGCCAGTTGTCCTTACGATGAGAGTGATAAAGATCTTTGACCTCACAGTCTAAATGTCTTCCTCCTAGCTCTGGCTGTGTTTTGTATCCAGACCCTTAAGAGATTTGATGCACTTTTAGTAATGTTCAGTACAGCCAATGAGTGACCATCACCATCCCAGTGTCACAGTGTGTTTGCTATCTTGCCTCCTGCACTGAAACTATCTGGATTCTGGCCACACCCAACTCTGCACTGATTGGACATCACCTGGGCTTTCATGTCCCTTTATCCAATAACTGTCCTAATCTACCTAGACCTTAAATTAGCTGTCGTTGCTCTCTTGCATGTAGAAAACAGGCTTGATTAAGCTCTGGGAGACAGAGAAAAAGAAAGAGAATGAGAGATTTGCTATGTAGAGTTGTCTGGAAGGTCAGCCAGTAACAAAGGACATTTCAGGCTGGTCCAATGTTATTTGACAAAAGGACTGAGAAGCTATTTTTAGGCAACTTGTGTGTGTGTGTGTGTGTGTGTGTGTGTGTGTGTGTGTGTGTGTGTGTGTGTGTGTGTGTGTGTGTGTGTGTGTGTGTGTGTGTGTGTGTGTGTGTGTGTGTGTGCGCGCATGCATGTGTGCGTGCGTGTGTGCGCGCGCATCAGAGCTTATAATTGGGCCAGTATTTGCACAGAAATTATTCAAAGTCTAAACATCTTTTTTAAGGATAGAAAATGGCTCATAGTGTTGACAATGGGCAGAATAAAGCTGCCTTGTTTAAAGTTATGATACTCTCAAATGCTTCACTTTACACCATTCTTCTCTACCGTAGGCTTCTAAACCAATAGCCATTCACTGTGACAAGATTAGCTATGGCAGCCAAGCTGATTATCTGTGTGTACCTGTATATGACGTAATAAATCTGTGATTAAAGTCAGAATGGTGCTGTTCATTCAGGAATGTGTGTGTGTGTGTGTGTGTGTGTGTGTGTGTGTGTGTGTGTGTGTGTGTGTGTGTGTACGGAGTAGAGTAAGGAGAAGAAAGGTGTGCAATATTTGCACGTTAAGTCAATCTGGGGCATGTAAAGTAGATGAGAAACAGCAAAAGGGACCAAGGGTTGCTATATCATTAAAATGACATAATCACACACACACACACACACACACACACACACACACACACACACACACACACACACTCACCGTGGAGTGCTTCCAGTAGCGTATAATCTCCTGTAAGTTGGATGCAGCACTAAAGAGGAAGTGTTCTTTCCATTCATTCCAGTCCAGCGTCATGGTGCCATCCACATCAATACTGTAACAATGCAGAGGAGGGGGGAGATTAATTAATTCATTTCTTTTCTTGTACATCCTAGACAACATGTGCAAAATAGACTTTCCTCCTTTCATGTCCATCATTTTTTTACATACTCAGTGACTTTTCCTCTACCAGCCCAGCAGTTGAGCTCCCCTGGGGGACCACAGGGGACAGGCAGATTTCCCTGGCATTACCGGACTATAACAAGGCTTGCCATGTGAATCTCTGTCCTGTGTTCCTTTGCCAACCTGTTGAAGCACTTTGACCTACAAGTAAAAACTATTACTATTATTATTATTGTTGTTTTTGTTGTTGTTGTTATTATTATTATTACTATTGTTATTATTATCATTATTATCATTATTATTATTATTATTATTATTATTATTATTATTGTTATTGTTGTTGTTGTTGTTGTTGTTGTTGTTGTTGTTGTTGTTGTTGTTATTATTATTATTATTATTATTATTATTATTATCATCATTATCATTATTATTTAATATCTGGCATAAATAGATAAACTAACTACATGTCTTCTATGAGTATTCTCACCATGTCTGGTAGCCCCTTTGTTCTCAAGATCAATATAGTTCTCTGCTACAGCTTTCCCATGCAGTTTGTTCACCTCAAGTATAACGATGACCTTAGACGAACTCAACCATACAGTCTTCTTGGCAGCTGAGTACTGTCTAAGTTTTCTTTCTCTCTCTATCTCTTTCTCCTTTACACAAACACGCACACACACACCCACACACACACACAGACACACACACACACACTAAGAGAGGCCCTGTGTGTTATCAGTTGTTGAGCAGCATACTCCGCCCAAAACACATGACCCAGTCATTTTCATACCAGACACTTCTAGGCCACTCTAATGGAGTATATTTGCCAGTCCATTTGCAAGTCTCCAGAGAAACTGGAGTTGTAGAATTAAACATTCACATTCAAAGCCAGGCTGGTTCCTGGATGAATATTTCAATACTACAATTGGCCATGCTCTTTACCACAGACTCATCATCCAAACTGTCTAGTATACACAGCACCTTTTAAGATTTTAAACACACAAAGACATTTCTAACACACTCTTGGGATTGTGATTATAACAATTTGGACACACCTTAATTCCCAAGCATTTTTCATGTTTGTGTTAAAAAAAATGTTATCAGCACTGATGCCCTATCATCTAAAGCCTACATCATGACTTTATTGCACACTGATGCTACCTCTAGAGTTTGTGGTGTGCTTTGTGAGGCTTACGTGTAAAAACAATTATCTACGATTAGCCTGTCCTCTAGTGGATAACAATTGTAACTGCATGTCAGAGAGAAACAATGACGGTTGGTAATATGATTCCTCATGTAGGCTGCCTGTTGTTGCAGAATAGGCAACATCCTACTGGCCGTGGTAACATGCCCTTTCAATTACCACTCTGACAATTTCACAAAATGTGTTGAGGTACCATACAGTATGCTGCCCCTCGAAGTGGGTCGTAAGGTTTGTGTTCACATGGGAATGGTAAGGGGGAAAAACACTAAAACATGAAAAAAGAATGAAATGAGTTCAGCTACCTCTGCAGAATCTTCTGGGCCTGTTCATCTGTCACTCCCACGCCTAAGTCTGTGAGAGACTGTTTGATCTCCTTGTAGTCGATGCAGCCTGTGAAAACACAAGTATGGAATAGTGGAATCAATGGCCCCCTCTGCAACTGGATCATGGACTTTCTAACCAACAGACCCCAACATGTTAAGTCTGGCCACAACCTCTCTACCACCATCACTCTGAACACCAGCGTGCCACAGGGCTGCGTGCTGAGCCCGCTCCTGTACTCCCTCTTCACCCATGAGTGTAGGCGTATGTATGGATCCAACTCCATCATCAAGTTTGCAGATGACACCAGGGTGATCGGACTCATTACTAACAATGATGAGTCAGACTACAGAGCAGAGGTTCAGCACCTAGCTGCCTGGTGCGCGGACAATAACCTGCTCCTCAACACCAGCAAAACCAATGAGCTCATAGTGGATTACAGGAAGGAGAAGGGAGACACACACGCTCCTATCTACATCAATGGCATGGCTGTTGAATGTGTCCCCAGCTTCAAGTACCTGGGAACTCACATCGCTGACAACCTATCATGGACAACCAACACCTCCAGCCTGGTTAAGAAGGCTCACCAACATCTCTTCTTCCTGAGGACACTGAAGAAGAACCACCTGTCTGCCAATATCCTGGGTAACTTCACTCTCGCCCCCTACCATGCCCCCCTTTCATGCCACTAATCACGCCCCTGAACTCTACCCACCGCTGAACCTCCATGTCCTTCTACTATGCCACCACTCTCGGCCCCTACCATGCCATTGCCACCACTACCACTACCTCCATGCCCCGTCCCTCTTCACCTCTCCATCTCTCCCAATGTCAGTGAACTGTACCCAATCCCCGCATACATTGGCACTCCACCCAAAACAAAAATGTATATTGTCAATACTGTATATCCCCTGTATATCTCTGTGTTATAGTTCATCCGGTACATATCTTGTACATATTGTTCATACATATCATACTTATTAACTTATATATTTATAGTACAACTGTATACTTGTTCATAGCCCATCATATATATTAATAGCTCTACTGTATACTTGTTTATAGCACATCTGTTTATATCCCCCACAAAGATTAACAACAAACTACTCCCAGATGTTCATATTGCCCTACTTACTGTACATATTTCACTACAACCATACTGTCTATATTGTATATACTCTATATATCGCACTTGCTGCTCCTTTCACTTCTGATTAGATGCTAAACGACATTTCGTTACCTGTATTTATACATGTGTAATGACAATAAAGTTGAATCTAATCTAATCTAATTTAAGTATTCATGAAGATATCCCAAGTGCTCACGTCTCCTTATACGGCTGACATCGTTATAACTGATTACCTCATTTGCAACTGTCATTGATAATGGTTAATCTATAGAAGTTAATTATCGATCATTTCTGGCTGGTTCAGTATGGTCAGTGGTGATGTTTCATCGAAACTCTTGACTCCACATGAGCCAGCCCCTGAACTGATACTCTTTTCATACAGCAAGCATACCAAAACCCACAATAAAAAACGAGGAACAAATATGATACTCATTCAGAATGCTGCATCCAAAAGCATGACATGTAAAAATTGGTCCTGCAAAACTCAGCAATGACTCACAGTACAAACTATTACGCAGACTGGCTAGTGTTCTGCTTTAACTAGTGTGAGTTGTAAACTGCACTTAAAAGCAGGATGAACTTCATTCAACAACCCAACTAGTGTTCTGCTTTAACTAGTGTGAGTTGTAACCGGCTTCTTGTGTGTGCAGGTGTAAAGACAAACTGCACTTAAAAGCAGGATGAACTTCATTCAACAGCCTAACTAGTGTCCAGCTTTAACTAGTGAGAGTTGTGACTGGTTTCTTGTGTGTGCAGGTGTGTAGCCTAGTCAGACTGGACTTGAAAACAGGATGAACTTCATTCAGCAGCCCACAGCTCTCACCATCATTGTTCTTATCCAAACTCTTAAATGTCAGCTTGAGCTTCTTCTCGTGCTCCTTCAGATACTCGGAAAACTCGTTCAGATCCAGCCCCGCGTTCTTGTCCGCGTCCCCAGACGTCATTATTTTCTGTGCAGAATCAAGTAAAGGGACTTATTAACACATACACAAAGACCAGCAAGTTACACTAAAATCCAGACTGGTGACAATGTTTTTTTAAAAGGTGTCATTATTTATATATACAGTAATGTGCAAAAGTTTTAGGCAGGTGTGAAATAAAAGCTGTCAACTAGGAATGCCTTCAAAAATGGAAGTGTTAATCATTTATCTTCATCAATTAACAAAATGCAGTGACTGAACAAAAGAGAAACCTAAATCAAATCAATATTTGGTGTGACCACCCTTTGCCTTCAAAAGAACTTCAATTCTTGTAGGTATACTTGCATGGAGTTTTTGAAAGAACTTGGCTTGTAGCTTGCGCCAAACATCTTGAAGAACTAACCACAGATCTTCTGTGGATGTAGGCTTCCTGACATATACAACCATTTTGGTGTAATTGGTTGATCATACACCTGACTATAATCCTGCAAAATCCCTGCCTTTTTGTGTACCCCTTTGTGTGATTTGATGCTGATTTGAAGGCACCTGCCTAAATCTTTGCACAGTACTGTATCTTTTTTTAGCCATCCACATGTTTAATGTTAAAACACCCATAAGGCTGAAAGGACTTGATAGGCATAAGTTGTTTTTTGACAAGTTTTAGGCAGGTGCACACAAAGTGTACACACACAGACACTGTCACTGTGCATGCTGCACAGTACTGTATCTTTTTAGCCATCCACATGTTTAATGTTAAAACACCCATAAGGCTAAAAGGACTTGATAGGCATATGTTGTTTTTTGACAAGTGTTAGGCAGGTTCACACAAAGTGTACACACACAGGGGTACACACAAAGTCAGGGATTTTGCAGGATTATAGTCAGGTGTATGATCAACCAATTACACCAAATTGGTTGTATATGTCAGGAAGCCTACATCCATAGAAGATCTGTGTGTTAGTTCTTCAGGATGTTTGGCGCAAGCTACCAGCCAAGTTCCTTCAAAAACTCTATTCAAGTATAACTGGAAGAATTGATGCTGTTTTGAAGGCAAAGGGTGGTCACACCAAATATTGATTTGATTTAGGTTTCTCTTTTCTTCAGTCACTGCATTTTGTTAATTGATGAACATAAATGATTAACACTTCCAGTTTTGAAGGCATTCCTAGTTGACAGCTTTTATTTCACACCTGCCTAAAACTTTTTCACATTACTGTATTTAACAAGAGACTTATATAACAAGAGACTTATTAACACATATGTACAAGTTACACTAAAATCTTGTTTGTTTTTTTGAAGGAGTGAACAAATCGGCCTGTGATATTGTTTATAGAAAGATGTTATTTTGAAATGTTATAAAGATGTTTTTTTTTTTTTTTTTCAGTTTTTGTGTGTCATAAGCCTTGCAAGCTGCCTGCTCCCTGGCATGGATAACATCGGTGCCCTACAGATGTGTAAGAGTGTGTCTCACTTCCGTTCCGTGTGTGTGTGTGTGTGTGTGTGTGTGTGTGTATGTGTGTGTGTATGTATGTGTGTGTGTGTGTGTGTGTGTGTGTGTGTGTGTGTGTGTGTGTGTGTGTGTGTGTGTGTGTGTGTGAGTGAAGGAATGTGGGTGTGTGTGATTACTGCAGGAGTTAAGGTTAGGAGTTAAGGTTTACCTGTAGTAAAACCCCACCTTTAATGACCTGAGGTAAAAACATTTTAATGGCGTTCAAATCGTAGCTTTAATGAAAAACATTTAACTTCTCATCTGCACAGTCACATCTTTAAACAATCATAGAGTAAGGAAAACCTCTTTCTGATGCCATTCCTAATTGGTGGGTGGGGGGAAAGTTGATAAGATGAGTTTCAGAATGCAAATGCTATTAGACTAACATTGCACAAAACTGCCAAAAAAAATCAGTTCATTTCATTCAAAACGATTCGTATAATAGCCTGTATTCCCCCTAAATTAAGTATCTACACTGTCCTTTAATTACACTGTCCTTTATGTGTATGTCCAGTTAAAGCATATAGATATGGTTTTGTTAAATATAGGGGGGAGGGGGAACGGCTTAGGCTTACACTTAATAGGTTTGAAACATTTTATTCCATTTATGTATTTGTTACAGTCATATTTGTGAAACAAATATTGAAATAACTGCAAGCCTGCTTTTGCCACCCCAGTACTGTGACAAAGGTTTTTTTGTCTGTGATTTCGTGCAATCTGGCTGCAACAAGACACACAAGACACAATCTATACAGTCCTGGACTGAGGCCATGCAAGACAAGGCAATAAGAAGATTGCTATCCGGATCGCATATGGGGAAATAGCGCAGTGATTCACGAGCTGTGGAAGAGAGTACACGTCCAATGTCCACCAAAACCTCATTACATATCTGTTTTGAAAATATGCTTTGTCTCTCAAGCTCGCATCAATACAGTTTATCTAAAGCCGAATACACGGTCTAGGCTATCGAGCTGTATGACGACCAGACCCCAGTAGCTTTACAAGATCTTTTCTTACCTGCGCTGCGTCTTTCCCGAGGTATATCCCCATGGAGGAAAGGCCCGCTTTCAGCTCTGACACATCTACTATCCCATCCTTGTTGGAGTCCAGCGTCGCGAAGAGTTCCTCGTAGGACTTTGCAGTCGAATCGCTCAGACAGAGAGCGTCAGAAAAAAACACTTTACGAATAGCTTGATACATGTTGCTGAAAAGAAAGTGGGCCTTAGAAAATTACAAACAGGCTCAGAAGGATTTTCCGCAGAGGCAGAAAAAACTGAAAGCGATCAGGAAATGTACAAAAAGGAGGAGGCGCAGTCTCCTGCTAATCTAAACTGAGAACTCCAGCGCGTCACTGCCTGTACTTTGGAGAAAAGCTACCTAGTAACGCCATAAAATACCGTTAGAGATTGTCTACGCACATTAATCTACGCAGCATAAGATAAAGCGTAGGCTACTGTAAAGTAACAAACATGTCTCGGCTGGCAGTCAGAGAGAGGGTGGGACCACTGAGTAATTTTCTGCCTTAGCCACTGCCTCTTCTGCTTTCACGGGGACACACCCTTATGCGTAAACAAACTCATGCCAGCGCAGAACCAGCTTTACCACAGTTGGATAAAATCCTCTTTATTTATTCAATCAACCAGGCCAACATATGTGCACTCTCTTAGTTTTCCAAACTTTGTGCAGTTATGCTCGGTTGTCCCTTGAGAGAGTGGCATGCTTTTGTATCTATTGCCCACCCCCAATTGCTGAAAAGGTTTTGTTTGAATTGATTTTCCTTTCATAACTCTTTAGCTAACTTTCCCAACACACTAACACACGCACACATGCACACACACACACATACACACACACCGCACATAGGCCACTGCACACTATATATAAAGTTTAACAGCTGACAAGCTAGATGCCAAACAAAAGCACACTGCTCACTGTACAACAAATCCGGAGTTGTATTTATAGACATAACCCAAACCCCAATGGGAAGGATAAAATGGCATTGCTAATTTGCGATATTTCCAGTACTGCACTCTTTTCATCACAAGATGGCACCAAATCATGTCCTGTACTGCTTAACTTTATGTGCTAGGCTCCATCACCAACACGTAGGCCTACATACTTGAGAATAGACATACTTATTTACTTTTCATGCAGACATTCCTCTTTGGAAAAAAAAAACACACAAGCAACAAAAATAAATTTGGAGATTAAAACCCTTGTCGTTGAACTTAATTATGTCAGATCCAGCCTAATATGATACACGGGATCACGGTTATAATTGCAAGAAGCACCGGCACTATGTTATCCTTACACTGACATGTTAAGGTGTTAAATATTTATTTTCAGCTCAAAATTATGTGCGACTTGTTATTACCGTTATGAGCGCAGAACAGGCCTTTTAAATAAAATATATAGCATGTTTAAGAAAGGGAAAAATAAACCCGTACAAAGCTTCCCGTAACAAGTCAAACATCCTTATCCACCTCAAATTGTTAGAGGTAAATGTAGGCTACTGTAGCCTGTTGGACACTGTCAGAAGCTACTTACAAAATTAAATATGCCTAATTCGTTGCAATAACAGGCGTATTCTTCTTCTTCTTCTTCTTCTTCTTCTTCTTCTTCTTCTTCTTCTTATTATTATTATTATTATTATTATTATTATTATTATTATTAGTATTATTAACCTCTGTTTAACTAGGTTAGAGGCCTGACCAGGATAGCGACAGAATTAAATAGTGTCAACACATATAAAAATAATGTTAAATAATAAATTATATTAGCCTATAGACTAAGAACGAGTGGAATATTATTCTGTCAGATGATCATACACAGTTCCTGGCGAACACGGCCCAAGTCTTGCGTTTCTCCTTCTGACCACTAGTTTTAAAATGTTCATCAGTGCAGTTCATTGTGTATACATACTCAGTGCTGTGCGTCGAGTCGCTAGGAGGAGGGAGAGTGGAAGGCAGCGGTGGGCACCGTTTGCGCTCTGGCGTCGTAGCAGTATCTATGACAAGGACTAAACAGGTTTACATTTTTTGAACCGATGACCACTCGACCAAGCTGGCTTCTCAGCCACCAAAGATGTCTTGTAATGTCCATATACTGTTGTAAATGGTTGCAAGCAATAAGGGGAAACTTGTGTGAGATGTCAGCAGTCGCAAGCTAAGAGGCTAGTGAACTAGCTACACAGCATCCGTCCTCAAAATGTAGCAGCGATATGGTTCAGGGAATATTTTTGGCGCCGCAGCATTGAATTCTACACAGAAGGATTCCTGTTTATAGCGAAAGAATCGTAGCAGATCGACACCATGATGAAGAAAAAGAAATTTAAGTTTAAAGTGGACTTTGAACTAGACGAACTGTCCTCGGTGCCATTCGTCAACGGTGTCCTGTTCTGTAAAGTCCGACTGCTTGACGGTGGCTTCTCTGAAGAATCCTCAAGGTGAGATTTTTTTAGCTTTTGATATAATGTCCAACAGGTTCAATGAATATTTTTGTCTATTTAAGATACTGTACATGTTTTGAATAAATACGTCACAGCTGATAGGAGTAAGCAAATAGATTGCTACTTGAATCATCGGCTCATGGTGATGTCTCTGAGAGACAGAAGGAAAAGTAAATCTTTTACAGCTTTGTATGCGACAAACGTCCAGTGTTACTTGTGGTTTGACCTGCATGTGGACACTGTCTCTGACATAGCCTGCATGTGTTGCTGTGGGCGGAAATGTATGCTGAGAAGGTGTTCAATAGGCTCAGTTTAACAAAGACTACCTAGTGAGCTGTGTGAATTTTTCTTTTATGTGAACAGGTTAGGTTTGCTGAGGTTATGAGATGAGGTCACGCCCCCTCACCGAGCGCATTATATGATCTCTGCTCGCATGCTTTCACTGGAGACACAGAGGAACACACAGCTGTGCATGTGTGCACTTGCGCAAGCGCCCACGAGTGGCAGAGTCAGTTGTGAACTAGCGGTACAGATGCGAGGATTAGGCCTATTGTGATAACCTGTTTTATTTGATCCTTAAGCAACCAGTAGATTGATTTTCATTTGTATGAAATGTACGTGAGATCAGATTTCTGTGTTTGTGTGTGTGTGGGTGACGGGATGGGGTTGAGTGGGTTGCGTCTCTCACCAGTTGTTCCCAATATCAGGCACATTTATGATTCAATGATCTTCCAGATTGAACAATTGTAGTGTTCCTATTGGGTACTGCTGGACTCAGCTGTGCAGGGTTCCAGTCAGAGTGAGTAAGCAGAAAACAGCTCCAGAGAGTGATAAAAAGTTTGTGCACAGAGTGAAGTTCACTCCCTGTCTTCTCTAAGATCCCAACATGTGGACCCAATGTACTGCCTAGTGCAAGTTGAAATACTTACATTTACAGAATGGAGGCCCTCTCCACCAGAGTGATCTCATCAATCTCTCTTGAGAAATCTAAGATATTAGTCTGTCTCTCTCATTGTCTCTCTCACTTTCGCTCTTGCTCACACTCTCTGTCTCTTTATTTCTGTTTGTAATACACACACACATACACACACACACACACACACACACACACACACACACCATAGCCACCTGTACAAAAAGGAAGACTGCAGGGAAGTGAAAGTGGTGAAAGCTCTTCCTGTGGGTCACATACATGCACAAACACACACAACCAATACATACACCCACTCCATACCCCCCCCCCCCCCCCCCCCCCCCCCCCCCAATGCATACACCGACTCCAAGCAACCTCTACAATACTTTACTGATGAGTCAGGGGCTCCTCCTTGAGTTCTGCTGGGAGGGATGGAGAGACAGAGAGGGAGGAGGAGAGAGAGAGTGTGAGAGAGTGTGGGGGGGTGGAGGCCATGTTATAACTGGGTGTGTGCACCACGGTTGTGAAACGAGATTCCCATATTCCCCTTGAGGATGAAGGGGGCTCATCAGTGAGCAGTGATTTCACCCCAAACAAGTCGCGCCATCCAGCCTGCCAGAGAGAAGCTTAGGAGCTGGTTGCAAAATATATAGTCACCAAGAATATGTGTGCATCCCCTTCTTTGTTTTTTGATTAATGGCATCTGTTCACTCTAGGTCTTTAATCATTATTGAATGGGCTTCATTGCCAGGCATCCATATTTAGGAAAGTAAGTTTTGTTGTAAATTCTTACATTTTCTAGTTGCCTAAATGTTGTATGCCTTTTTTTTTTTTACAGTAAATTTCCATCCATGATTGACTCAGATCTGTCGTGATGTGATGAGATACAACGGAACTTGTCCTCTCCTATTTCACCCTTACTGTCTTTAGTGTCCTTTGCTGATTGTGCTGTTTGCTATCTATTTATTTATTTATTTATTTATTTATTTATTTATTTATTTATTTATTTATTTATTTATGTCCCAGTGCACACCACTGGAGAGCAGCAGACAGTGACCATGTGACCTTTAAAGGTCACTCTGCCCTGGTGTCCTGCCTTCTAAGTGTCCCAGCAGGAGGTCACGGTTGACCTGCCACCACCTACGAGACCACTACACAGGCTCTGCAGTCAGCTCTGATGCTCACTGTGTGGGATGTTCTCAGTTCACCCTATGTAGGCTTGCTGTGTGTGTGTGTGTGTGTGTGTGTGTGTGTGTGTGTGCGCGCGCGCATGCGTGTGTGTGTTTGTGTGTGAGTGCGTGCGTACTTGTGTGTGCGTTGTGGGGGGGGGGCTCTGCTCTGTGAGGATGCTCACTGTGTGGGATATTCTAAGTTCACCCTATGTAGGCTTGCTGTGTGTGTGTGTGTGTGTGTGTGTGTGTGTGTGTGTGTGTGTGTGTTGTGGGGGCGGCTCTTCTTTCAGAGCTCTAAATATAGTGTTGTCATGGAAACAGGATGCATAGTGTGCCAGGCGAGTGATGGCAGAGGACGTCTGTGCTCGCTGAAGGCAGCGACTTGAAACAAGAGGAGACTTCCCTTCAGCAAGTCACCTTTATCCACACTTTGCACTTGTTCATAAGTGATAGCTCTAAACACTCTTTCTCTCTCTCTCTCACACACACACATAGGCCTACACACACACACCCACACACAGTCAATGATGGTCATATTTGGCACATCTGCAGTGCGGCTGGTGAGAGTTGCTGGGTCACGTGGTGTTAAGTTGCCGGTCCAGAGAAGTGTGCGTGCGTGCGTGCATGCGTATTTGTTTGTGAGTGTGTGTGTGTGTGTGTGTGTGTGAGAGAGAGAGCCATGTCCCCAGCAGTTGGAGAAAATCTGTCCCGGCAGAACGCAGCACACCAACAATGACGCACTTGTGTCAGCGCCACAGAGAAAACTCTGTCTGTCTGCGCTGTTTCACTGTGCACACCCTACAACACCCCAGCAAATACACACACATTCTTGTCACACCCAGTTCTGTGTACATTTTATAAATGGTTTTTTTTTCAAAGGAAGTAGCAGATGTTTGGTGGTAAATGACCTGGGAAATTAGAGTGTGTGTGTGTGCTGTGTGTGTGCTGTGTGTGTGCTGTGTGTGTGCTGTGCTGTGCTGTGCTGTGCTGTGCTGTGCTGTGCTGTGCTGTGCTGTGCTGTGCTGTGCTGTGCTGTGCTGTGCTGTGCTGTGCTGTGCTGTGCTGTGCTGTGCTGTGTGCATGAGTGAGCGGGAGAGATGAGGGTAATCCACAGTTTTTACTCTGTTCATTGCTCCCTCTGGGTCCCCATGGCAACGGATAGCCTACATAGTGTGAGCGGCACCTCATTTATTTCTTTATTTCCAGCCCCCAGCCTGGATGCTGATTATCTGTGACTGACTGGTGAAGTTTTTCTCGTTCCCTTGCCTTGTGGCCTGGTGTGTGTGGATGCTACTGAAATGACTGCTCTTCCCCCTGTGACTATGTGGAGCAAAGAGAGAGGATGTTTCTTGTCTTTGGAATGGTGTGTGAAGGGTAGTTAGTCAGGAGGAGCCCAGCTGAGGCCAGGCACGCACTCCCTCTCTGCTAGCGCTTCCACCCCCACGGACACCAACCGTGTATGTGTATATATGGAAAAAAATCTATTTAATATTATTTTATTTTTTATTATTATATATTTTTTTTCTTACTTTGTTTTGTAAGACACAACCCCTTCACCCCCCCCCCCCCCACCCCCACCCTAATCTTCACCCCCTGGGCCGTATGAGTCAGAGGGAGGGACTGCCTGAGATGTTTGTGTGTCTCTTTAGGAACAGCGGCTCTAAGCAACTAGAGCAGAAATTAATTAAAAATAATAATGAATAAAACTGCTGTGTGTGTCAGACACACAGATGCCTTCACTCCACAAGTAGGTCCCTCGTCTGCCTAAAGGTATGCAAGCAGCTTTCATCCAGGCTGTGTTTGACTGGCATTTAAGAAGTCCAGGTTTAGCTGAGAGTGAGCAGAAGTGAGCAGAAAATACCCTCTGATACCATCTGAGTCACACCCACCCACACACATACACACACACACACAGTCTCATCTCACCTTGCTTGCTCACATATCCCACGTACATACACACATGTTTCCTACACAGCCCTCCTTAACACATCCCCCACACAGACACATCTGTGAACCCCCCCTTCAGCACATTTCCTAAACAAACACCCCTCAACATATCCGCTACACAAACACCCCTCAACATATCCGCTACACAAACACCCCTCAACATATCCGCTACACAAACACCCCTCAACATATCATCTACACAAACACCCCTCAACATATCATCTACACAAACACCCCTCAACATATCCCCTACACAAACACCCCTCAACATATCATCTACACAAACACCCCTCAACATATCCCCTACACAAACACCCCTCAACATATCATCTACACAAACACCCCTCAACATATCCTCTACACAAACACCCCTCAACATATCCCCTACACAAACACCCCTCGGTATCGGTATAGTGCCATTTCTGTTGCTGTTCCACTTAAAGTGAGGCTTTACCCAGTGAAAAAGAAGTTATCTCTGTGAAAATAGCCCAATTGTAGCTCCCGTAAAACTTTTGGTCTGAGTAAGTGAACTTATAACGTTTATTTTAAACTGATTCCGCATCCAAATTTTTCTCACCACCTGGCCGATAATAGATTCGCTGACGCTAGGTCACTAATGTGTGAGGCATTAGAGTGACACTGTTTGAAGCTCACATATCAGGCTTTAAATCTGTACATGCTGAAGCTAAACTTTGGTGAGCTTCATGACACAGTCAACAGACCATTAGGCCATTCAGATGTTGTCCAACAGCAGTTCGTAGAACCTGTTTCTCCAACAATGCGAGTACCTTTATGTACATGGAGGCAGCCCTTTTCCTACAGATAGGCATGGTGGTGCACTGGGGTACTGTTGTCAGCCCACACACCCCTTCACAGACACACTGATCTAAATGTCAGCCTGTGTCTCCGGTCGCACTCTGCTCTCTTCCTCTCTGTCACACGCTTCTGTTCCACTGAAAATTTAGGTTGTGGTGATAGTGTTTCCATGGAAACAGGAGTTAGAGAAAAACTTGTTCAGAAGTCAGACACTTGCCGAGAGATTGTGGCACATCCTCTGCTTGATTGCCGCGCTGAAAGTGTGTGTGTGTGTGTTTGCAAGTAGCTTGCCTTGGTGGTGTTGCTCAGAAAAGTTTATTCATAAATGCTGTTGCGGGGGATGATGTATTTCATTAATCTCATGATTGAGCCTTGGGGAAAATCCGATTTAGCGAGACTGCATGAGTGTTTGTGTGTGTCTGATTCACTGCTATCAGACACAGGCTAGGCTTTGATATGCTGGATGGGGAACAGCATGGTAATAAAAAAAGTATAGCTCATCTCATTCATGCAGTGGCCTATGTGTCTGTGAATGGTCTGTTGAGACTGGGTGTTGACTGCCTATCCGCAGAATGTTTTGTTATTGTGTCAGAGGTCAGCTTTTGGAATGGTCACCATGCATACGACATGCTTTCATCTCTCCAGATGCTTCTCATATTCTACACCTGCAGTATGGTGTGTCTCTGTAGCATACCAGCAGGGTCAGAGTGGCACAGGAAATTGTGCCTGTCTGTGTGTGTGTCTGAAGATATGCTGCTAACTTGTGCAGTGTGTGTGTGTGTGTGTGTATGTGTTTCAGGGAGACGGTGCAGGCAAACTGTGTGCGCTGGAAGAAGCGGTTCACCTTCCCCTGTAAGATGAGTGCCAGTGCCAGCACAGGAGTCCTGGACCCCTGTGTGTGCCGTGTGTCTGTCAGGAAGGTACGACACACACACACACACACACACACACACACACATGCTTATACACATGAGGACATACACACAGACACATGCATATGAAAACATACACACAGACACACACACACGTGTGCATACACACAGACACACGCATATACACATAACAACATACACACACACACGTGTGCATACACACAGACACACGCATATACACATAACAACATACACACACACACTAACACATACACATACACACACACACATACACACACACACACACAAACACATACGTACACATGAAGGTACACACACTCGCAAATACACATGAACACACACAACCACACCATACTGTGTTTTATCAGTGTTCATATTCATAAATCTCTGTGTGGCTTTCTACCACAGGAGCTGAAGGGGGGAAAGACTTATGCAAAGGTATTCGCAGATGTTTTTTCTTCTCTTTGTGCTTGTGAGCCATAATAGTGAATGTTTAGTGAATGCTGTGTGGTAAATTGCCCATTTATCCCTCTCATCTATTTCCTCACTCAGCTGGGATTTGCAGATCTAAATCTGGCAGAGTTTGCTGGCTCTGGAAGCACTAAGCGCAGGTGTTTGCTAGAAGGCTACGACACCAAGAACACACGGCAGGACAATTCCATCCTAAAGGTGTGCTCGCTCATAAGGACATCTCTTTCCACTGAACAACACTTACTGTATGTACAACACCTGTTGCTTTAAGTGCCATTAGATGGTAAATGGTGTGTGTGTGTGTGTGTGTGTGTGTGTGTGTGTGTGTGTGTGTGTGTGTGTGTGTGTGTGTGTGTGTGTGTGTGTGTGTGTGTGTGTGTGTGTGTGTGTGTGTGTGTGTGTGTGTGTGTGTGTGTGTGTGTGTTGTTTAGGTGATCATCAGCACACAGCTAATGTCTGGGGATCCCTGCTTTAAAACGTAAGTTTTTGCTTTTGAACACCCTTCTACAATTTCATCTGACAGTGTTCTTCCGCTATGAATGTGCACCAGTGCAAAAATGATGTGATGGACTATTACATCATGATGTCTTTGCAAAGCTGAACTCCACAACCCTGGGAATCACAGGGTTGAAAATGGGTCTGATCATGTTCAGTGGTGTGAAACGCAAACTGTGTCCTCTCTGAGTGCTGGGCAGAGACATCAGAACCTGAGGAATCCTTTGCCAAGAAGTAGCTGACAGCCATTTGCATATTATATCTGGCACCAGGAACAATTCCATGGTCTAAGTCATTCAGATCCAATGTCGTACCCATTTGCCACACCCATGTCTGAATGTTTTTCTGTGGTCATACGCTGGTGGATGATTGGGTTACTGGGTAATAGCATTAATGGAGATCTTGTATGCTTTCCCAATGGCCAGTGACGTTGCGTTTTAGACTGAGGCTGAATAGAGATGTACAACATTAGAAACAGTCAGTGGTCTGCTCAGAAGCAGCAAATCACAATGTTATCGAACAGTCTTAATTGAAAACCATGTCAGGAAGTAGCACCCCTCAAACTGCAAGATGGTGCAAAATACGTATTTAATAATGTAGAATTTTAGAAGTGTTTACAATAAAATCTCACAATGGTGGTGTCCCACAGGCCTCCATCGACTGCAACGGTACTGGGCATTCAAGGAGATGGAGAGCGCCTCCTAGAGGAGAGAAGAGGAGGCGACAGTCAGAAACCATACTTGGCCATTTCAGGTGAGCGCCAGTGGTTTTCTGTACATTTCCTTGGAACTGTGGTCCTCTCAGCATTTTTCTCACTGCTTGTGCCCATACTCACCCTCTCATTTCTCTTCTTCCTGCTCCTACTCACCCTCTCATTTCTCTTTCTTCCTGCCCCCACTCACCCTCTCATTTCTCTTTCTTCCTGAGGGCTCAGAGACATCTTGCTGCAATCTATAATTCAAGTAGGCAGTTTGCTGCTATAGCAACCCTTTGGTGACAGCATGCAATGTGTTTCTCTCACACTCATTTCATGCTGATTGACATACAAAATAGACATAACACGTACTTACACATACACACACCCACACATGCATGCAACCCACACAAAAATTGGAGCAGAAAAATTCATTTAATCCAGGATATAAACATTCATATTTTAATTAGGAGAAAAATGATCCAAGTGCACTGAATGATGTATGTGGATTTGGTTTAATATGCAAAGAGAAATTTGCTTCCAGAATTTCCAGAAAACAAGCTGGCCTCCAAAACTCAAATCATTTTTTCATCAGAAAGTAGTAGGTCATCGCCACCATATGCTTTAATCATTGAATGTGATTCTCAAAGTCTTTAGCCTTACAGATTTAACTATTAACTTTCCTCTCTATAAATGCTGTGAACAATATGCAGTGCAGTAGAGAAGTTCCAGTTTAATTCATATCTAAATACAGTGGGTGTGCAGAATATTTACAGGGGACCTTGGATGCTTTTCTGGCTTTTCATGGCTTCAGTGTGTTATGGAGCTTATATGCATGTGAACAGAATGTAAACAATAAACAACATGCAGATGTAGAAAAACCTGAAATGAAAATCATTTCTCTCACTTGCAGTTTTTGCAATCTAGAGCAATTTTCTGACTATCCTTCTGATGCAAGGTGACATTACCGCCCTTAAACAGCAAGGGAAAAATATCACTGGTAAAGCAAAAACAAAGAGTCTTTGTGATAAAATGTGCCCGGCTTTAGGTCTAACCAGTCCATGCTGTGGGTTTTAAGTTTGTAGCCGGATGACACTAGGGCTTTGACATCGAACTTCGTTATTCTAATATAACTCGAATATGTTGTATTAATATTCGAACCTGTTATGTGTATTATTTTTGTGAATGCGTTTGCCTGTAAACGTTGTTTTCAATTTAGATTCTGAGGTTTTTTCACACCTGGTGAAGTTGTGAATCGCAAGCTTATTATGCTATTATTAGTCATCTTGGCTCCTGTAGCATCCTGGTTCGCTTTAAGTTTGCATACCACAAGCACGTTTGCAGTCATGGCGAGGAGTTCGAAATCTACTAGCCTGGGCGTGCCCATACTGCCTGTGACGCTGCATTTGCATTTCGCGAGCAGTCTGGCCAAGCTGCCTCTCTAAACCATTTCTGCTCAGGCCTCGGAATGGGGGCCAATGAAAATCGAGCATTTCAAAAAAGCAATGACACGGTAGTTTAGCGACCGGAAATCTATCTCAGTCACTGTCAACATGGCAAACGTGGAGCAACCGCAAGGCCAATATAGGTCTTACTGAAGCCATTTAATGGTCAAAATATAATGAATACATGTTCGAATATATTCGAATATTCGAAATTTATAAACAAACAAGCTTCGAACTTCAAAGCCCTAGATGACACTGTGTCTTTCTTGACCCATCAGAGCAAAGTAGTTATATTAACTATTTACACATTTTATGACCGAAGCAGAGTGGACTTTTACAGTACGAGAAAGACTATGTGTTTTGGATCATTATGACCGCCGCTAGCGAAGCTAGCGATAGCGGTCATTATAGTGTTGCCGCGACTTTTTTCCCTTTTTTTTTTTTCCCAGCAATTTTCCGTCAACGGTTTCCGGGACACTGGAAGTCAGGGGGACATGAATCTTTGTAGGCATGTAGCCCTAGAACTTCTTCAGCGAATAGAAGCTTTTGGCCCCGAAGGGCCACCCCCCCGCTGTGCCAGTGTCCGTCAAAGAGGGGGAGACCGGCAAAAGTTTTTGCTGAATAACTCAATGAACGTTTCACCCAACGACATGAAATTTTTGTCATATGTCGGTGTCGCAGAGACGTATCGACCCAGCCCATAAACATTCACTTGAATGTGTGACTAGCGCCACCTAGTGATATGGGTAAATGCAAAAATTGGGATTTTGAGTTGCCAATATCTTGGACCGAGAAGGAGGAAACTGCGCAAAATACGTCATGCACGATCACCACAAAGACCTCTAACACCACAGCACATGCCATAAAATTTCGTCAATAGGGGGCGCTGTAATTGTACAAAATGTCATTTTGCCTATTATCTAGAGAATGCTAACGTTTACAACAATTTTTTTTTATCGTGAAATCTATTGACGCTCACGCATTGAACGCACTGGTCGACGCCCACTTCCAACGAGAACAATTTCCGTGAAATTTTAACATTGCGAAAACGAATCTGAATGAACTCGTCATAGGCCGTTCATGTGAATCTCACCAAATTTGGTATATGTCATCTACAGACAATGCTGACAAAAAGTTATCAAAGGATTTATCTTGAGATAAGCCGTTCCGAAGTTATACGTCAATGAACAAATAACACGTAGCTTAAAATTCTTCAAATGTCCATATCTTGGCTTTTAATTGCTCAAATTTGGTCAAAGTTGACATGCCATCTCTAAACAGCTTTCTTTTCATGTGTACTCAATTTTGTGACATTTCGTCATAGGGGGCGATGTTTATTGGCGAAGCTAGGTGTCAAAAAACTGTTTTTCTTAAATAATTCGTCAACAATTTTGCCCAAGACAACGATTTTGTGTTAGTATGTCAGGGTTACAGAGGCGTATTGGCCCAGCCCAGAAACACCCACTTGAAGCATAGCGCCACCTAGTGATAAGGGTAAATGCAAAAATTGGGATTTTGAGTTGCTAATATCTCGGACTGAGAAGGTGGGAACTGCACAAAATACATCATGCACGATCACCACAAAGACCTCTAACATCACAGCATGTGCCATACAATTTGGTCCATAGGGGGCGCTGTAATTGTACAAAATGACATTTTGCCTATTATCTAGAGAATGCTAACGTTTACAACAACTTTTTTTTTATCGTGAAATCTATTGACCCTCACGCATTGAAAGCACTGGTCGACGCCCACTTCCAACGAAAACAATTTCCTTGAAATTTTTACATTGTGAAAACGAATCTGAACGAACTCGTCATAGGCCGTTCATGTGAATCTCACCAAATTTGGTATATTTCATCTACAGACAATGCTGACAAAAAGTTATCAAAGGATTTATCTTGAGATAAACCGTTTCGAAGTTACACGTCAATGAACATTTAACACGTAGCTTAAAATTCTTCAAAAGTCCATATCTTGGCTTTTAATTGCTCAAATTTGGTCAAAGTTGACATGCCATCTCTAAACAGCTTTCTTTTCATGTGTACTCAATTTTGTGACATTTCGTCATAGGGGGCGATGTTTATTGGCGAAGCTAGGTGTCAAAAAACTGTTTTCTTAAATAATTCGTCAACAATTTTGCCCAAGACAACGATTTTGTGTTAGTATGTCAGTGTTACAGAGGCGTATTGGCCCAGCCCATAAACACTCACTTGAAGCATAGCACCACCTAGTGATAAGGGTAAATGCAAAAATTGGGATTTTGAGTTTCTAATACCTTGGACCGAGAAGGTGGGAACTGCACAAAATACGTCATGCACGATCACCACAAAGACCTCTAACATCACAGCACGTGCCATACAATTTGGTCCATAGGGGGCGCTGTAATTGTAGAAAATGTCATTTTGCCTATTATCTAGAGAATGCTAATGTTTACAAGAACTTTTTTTTATCGTGAAATTTATTGACTCTGACGCATTGAACGCACTGGTCGACGCCCACTTCCAAAGAAAATAATTTCCGTGAAATTTTAACATTGCGAAAACGAATTTGAACGAACTCGTCATAGGCCGTTCATGTGAATCTCACCAAATTTGGTATATGTCATCTACAGACAATGCTGACAAAAAGTTATCAAAGGATTTATTTTGAGATAAACCGTTTCGAAGTTACATGTCAATGAACATTTAACACGTAGCTTAAAATTCTTCAAAAGTCCATATCTTGGCTTTTAATTGCTCAAATTTGGTCAAAGTTCACATGCAAACTCTAAACAGCTTTCTTTTTATGTGTACTAAATTTTGTGACATTTCGTCATAGGGGGCGATGTTTATTGGCGAAACTAGGTGTCAAAAAACAGTTTTTGTTAAATAATTCGTCAACAATTTTGCCCAAGACAACGATTTTGTGTTAGTATGTCAGTGTTACAGAGGCATATCGGCCCAGCCCATAAACACTCACTTGAAGCATAGCGCCACCTAGTGATAAGGGTAAATGCAAAAATTGGGATTTTAAGTTGCTAATATCTTGGACTGAGAAGGTGGGAATTGCACAAAATACGTCATGCACGATCACCACAAAGACCTCTAACACCACAGCACGTGCCATACAATTTGGTCCATAGGGAATGTTGTAATTGTACAAAAAAAATCTCATTTTGCCTCTTCCTTTCACAAATCACTCCTACACACTATACAAACACACACAATGTCATTCATTCAAAACCCACATTCATGCCCACTTCCAGAAAATAATTTCCACACAAATCCTCACCTCACAACACTGCTCTACCACACACTCATCATACCAACAGTTCCCACATTTCAATACACTGCGGCGGTCATACCATGTACCGCTATGCGGTACATCTAGTTGAATCATGTTTTTATTTTTTGGAGGAAAAACTCCATGAATAAACATTGCAAACAGTGCCAATGGGCATCCAAGGTCCCCTGTAAAGCATAGCACAGGGTTAAGCAGCGTGAAGCAGAAGTAGCCTACCATAAATCACATAGATCACAAGTGCTCTAAACGATCAGAAGTACTGTAAATAATCAGTGATCATTCAGACTAGTTTGGGGAGATGTGTACTGTACGTCAGGCCCACACAGTTGGAACACTGTCAGCTGTCACACACACAGTGCACAGTTGCAGCAGTGACAGTAGATGACCTGTAGCCCCCTGCCCCTCTCCCCTCCCCACTACCTCCCCCCTCCCTCCCTCTTCCCCTTCCCCTCTCCCTCCCTCTTACCCCTCTCCTCCCCCCCTCTCCTCCCCTCCCCCGTCCAGAGTCGGCGGGCAGGTGTGCCTCTCTCCCAGAGGAGCTGGGGGCCTGCGGCCACTCCCGGACCTCCAGCTACGCCAGCCAGCAGTCCAGAGTATCAGGTAGATATTTACATGGGCACAAACACAAACACACACTCACGCAGTCACAGGGTCTGTTGCCAGGTCTAATACTTTCTTGTCTAACACTGATGTAATGTGTGTGCAAGAGCTGTTGTGTATGTCTGTTTCTCCGTTGATGGGTGTGGGCTTGACTGGCTAATGTGGCTGCTTTGCTGTGCACTGTATGCTTGGATACTTAGCTGTGCTAACTGTTCTCTGCTACACAGTGCAATTCTTTACTGTCCATTTGCACAAATGGCTGTGTGTGGGGTGTGGGGGGGATAGAGAGAGAGAACGATCCCTTTACTTGTCCCTGACTTATACTGTAGTTCCTGCAAGGCTGCTATGTAAGGCTTTCCAAGAAACATTTCCTCGCAGATCAAATATCAGACATATCTGACTGAATCCCTGACTGCACTCCTAATTGAATCTGTCTGTTTCCTGCTCACCATGCAATTCGATTTTCAGCATCCTTGAAAGCTCTTGCCAATTTATGGATTTGATTAGAGGGATTTACTGTTTAAAAAGGCTTAGCTGTTTAGCCGTGGTAGCTGTAACTTTAAGACCATTCTAGCATGACTAAACCACACTTCAGAAGAACTACACCATTAGGCCTGAGGCAGTTGTCTTCTTGAAAACAGAATACTTCAAAACATTTTGCACTCTATTGTACAACTATAATTTATACATACTCATGTGTATATTGGCTGTGTAGACATCTCTAGAAGCCGGTGTTTTTCGCTGCTCTCATTTGATTGTGTATGTGTGTGTGTGTGTGTGTGTGTGTGTGTGTGGGTGGAGGCGCATTTGTTTTTATGTGAGTTTTTGGTTGGTGACCTCATTTGCCTGTAAAATAATTTTTCACTCTCCAAATCTAGGTCACAGGCATTTAAATGGCTAAACTGGGGGAAACGTGCTATCTCTGCCTCCTGTGCTCTTATGATCTTCAACTCACACCGGCGCTCACTTCTCTCACTCCCTCACCTAGCTCTTGTTGGCAGATTTTGAGATGTGTGTGTGTGTGTGTGTGTCTATATCTCAGTGGTAGTACGAACATTAAAGTGTGTGTATGTTGGCTGAAATGTGTGTAAGTTTAAATGTCAGTTGTTTTCTTTTTAAGGTGTACCAAATTTTAGTACAGTTCTCTTCAATGTACAACAGATGTTTGTCTTCTGTGTTAGTGTGGTATGTAGGTATGATTTATGTGATCAATGCTATGGCTTGGGCACCTCTGTGTTGTCTACAGTGTGTGTGTGTGTGTGTGTGTTGGGTATAGAGCAGATGTTGGCTACATGTGTTGAGTGCTGTGTCTAGTAGAGTGATTTGGTGTGTGTGTGTGTGTGTAGGGCACAGTGGCCGTGTGTGTGGCCGTGTGTGTGTGTGTTGGCTACATGTGTTGAGTGCGGTCTGTAGTACAATGTGTTTGTGTGTGTGTAGGGTACAGGGCCCGTGTGTGTGCATGTGTGTTGGGTATAGTGCATGTGTATAATACAGTGTTTTGGTGTGTGTGTGTGTGTGTGTATGTGTGTAGGGTACAGCACAGGCCACTCGCGCTCCTCGTCCGTGTCGGAGACGTCCCACCGCAGAAACACGTCCGTGGGCAGTGCCTCCACTGGCATTGCCAGCATCCCCGAGCCCTGCGAACCCGCCCAGCTGCCCGGCACGCCAGACCGCAGTGCCAGCAGGTGTGTGTTCTCTCAGTGTATGTGTGTGTGTGTGTGTGTGTGTGTGTGTGTGTGTGTGTGTGTGTGTGTGTGTGTGTGTGTGTGTCAACAACCCCAATGCTTAGTCTGACCAGAAGACACATGGATACGGAAGTCATGCAGTTTTGCCCAAGTTACAGCTCTTGTGTGATATCCGTATGCGTTAATTCTTTGACTATTAATTTGCGTGTTTGTGTGTGTGTGTGTGTGTGTGTGTGTGTGTGTGTGTGTGTGTGTGTGTGTGTGTGTGTGTGTGTGTGAATACAGGCATCCAGTGAAGCAGGATTCCATGGAGTCTCAGCTGAAGAGGATGGATGCTACCCGGGTGGATGCTGACGACGTGGTGGAGAAGATTCTCCAGAGCCAGGACTTCACTCCCAGCATGCTTGACTCCAGCACAGAGGGTAACTATGGTAACAAGAGAGAATGTCCACCAGACATTCTGACACGCAGGCTGCGCCATGAATCCTCAAGTAGAAATGGAGCTTTCCAGGGGAGCAAAAGCAATAATAGAAAGCAGATTGGATGGAGGTCTTCTGTCTATAATTTCACCGGGAGTGAGGCAGTAATTAATTCAAGAGGTAATAAAATTGTTGTGTCTCTTTTTAAAAATCTCTTTTTAATGTGTGTGTGTGTGTGTGTGTGTGTGTGTGTGTGTGTGTGTGTGTGTGTGTGTGTGTGTGTGTGTGTGTGTGTGTGTGTGTGTGTGTGTGTGTGTGTTGGTGTTTTAGAGGAAGGACTGCGTCTGTTTGTTGGGCCTGGAGGAAGTACAGCACTTGGCAGCCATCACTTACCTGCCAGGTGAGAATACCTGTGTGAACATCCTGTCTAGGGTTTGTCATCTCTACGATCCTGTGCTGCATTTGTTTGCTTAAATGCTGATTTGAGATGTGCATGATCTTTATGAGTAATGGGCTGAATCTGTGGGTTGGATACAGGGTTGGAGCTGGTGCGTATGAGCAGGTGGTGATCAAGCGCTAGTGCGCAGCTGGACTAGGCCACGCCAGCACTGGACAGATGAGGGGCGCCCATCAGATTCCTGACTGAAGAGGAGGAGGATGAGGAGGGGTGTAAGGGGAAGGAGAATGGAGGGGACCGTCAGGACTGGTTTATCAGGGCAAAAAAATAAATAACAATGAAAGTCATTTTATTTCTCCACCACTACTAGCTTACAGTGAACAATTACCAATGAACAAAGAAGCTGAGGTTTTTCGATTGAACCAGGTACCAATGAACTGGCTAGTGGGGGTGTGAGGTTGCATAACACTAATGATCAAGCTGATAGAGAGCTTGAAAAGAACCCTTGAGTGTTAATAATAACTAAGCTGTAGCCTGAGGCTTAGGAACCCTCCGTCTTAATCACCGAAGCCATACTGTAAGTGTTCAGTTAGGACATTGTATGTAAGTCTGTTGTATGTCTGTGGCCCCTCCAGGGCTGTTCAAGCAACATAGTCTGGGCTACCTCAGCTGGCCTGCGGTAGGTAAGCCAGTGTAAAGGTGTGACGGGCTTTCCAGACACCTGCAGTGATGGCTATAAGTAGGTCCCCTTTTAGGACATGATGTTCCAGAAGCTTCCTGGCTATGGAACTGAATGTCCCTTTAGGGGAAGGGTGTGGTGCCGCTGCCCTTGATCTCAGGGCAGGCGGTCGCATTTCTGGGGATCCGGGTGGAATATGTATTCTGATACTGTGATATCATTGAGCAGTTTCCAGGTATCGATTAGAATTGGGGCGAGACTGGGTGTCCTTTGTCCTCTTTGAACAAAGTGGTTGTGCACAAGGGGAGGGGTGGAGAGCTTTTCACCATGCTGGAAATGTATTCCCGCGAAGCTAGCCTCTTGTGGATTTCACAAAGAAATTACACACCATAAACAGTATGTCACACACTACTAAAAAAGTACAGTGTCTGTACCAGTGACTTTTACTTGTGAAGTAATGCTTGGTGTTAGCATCTCAATGATAAAAAAAACTGTGTTTTAAAGTTAATAAGAACTAAACATCAAACAAGATTATCGGTTAATATCTGCACAAGTATCACCAATGTTTTTTTCTCTCTGTAACTTTAACTGTGAACCCAGCCATAAAATGTGTGTGTATGTATTATGTCCACTGTGTCTGCACAATGTACATAAGCGCTCCTTCTGTCATAAAGTGAAGCATAAGCGATGTTCTGTCGCTTTGATACTTGGTGTATCCACACGCTTGTGCTGCTGTTGTCTGCTCGTGATTCTGATTTTTGTCAAGGCCTACTAATCCCTGTGTGAAACGAGTCGTCCCTATGGCTCTTAAGAACCGAGTGAGTGTTTATAAGGCTGTGAAACGTTGACACACAGGCCTTCCTCTAAGCTCTTGTGAGAAGCACCGGAATGGGACTTGCGCACTCACACACTCCATGTTGTCAAAGGCAGATGTTTGAGTTGTGTTAAATCTTGAAGTTGTCTTTTTTTGGCAGAAAAAAGAAAACCTTATCTTTGACTGTGCTCTTGGGTTGTTATGCACATTACCCTGTCCTTCAGTTTGTCATCTCCAAATTCCTACTTGTTTGCTCTTTGGGTTTACACTTTTAAACTGCACTGTTGATGTAGCCTTAACAATGCCTATATAAACAGCTAAACCAGAATCAAAATACTTGCAAGAGCAGGTCAAATAAAAATACATGGCCTGAAGTCTTGCCTAGGTGGCCTGATGCCTAGTCTAATCTGTAAAGGACACCTTCGACAGATGCACTGATAGTGATATTATTTCAAATAGGCTACCGCAAGTGGGCACCCTCTAGTGTTGTCATCTGGAATTGCTTGTGCACAGAACGAGAGCGACAGCATTTTCGAGACAGTAGTTTGAGATAGTGGAGGCATTACTAGCATACGTGTTTTCTGTATTACTTCTGTGAAGCGTTGTGCCAATGTTGGTGTGTCGTCCCTCCTGTGGTGTGACGTCTGACCGCTGAACCTTGCTCTTTTGACTGGACCTCTCTGCTGCAAGCCCAAATGTATGTCAGAATCTGCATATCCATTAAAGACCATACATGATCAAACCAGTGCCCACTGTCATTTGTATACAGGGAGGATTACAGTCTTGATGATAGTTTGATTTTTGTTATTTTAAAAGTTATTTTATTGATCAGGAACACATGTGAACAAGAGAGCCTTGAAAAGGCAAGCCAGGCCCTTTCAAATTGAAGTTCGTGGTGAAACGGATACCTAAATTCCTGTGCTTTGTAGCGTAGAGTAAGAAAAGGACTATGTAGTCAAACCCACTTTACTGTATTGAAAGCACTGATGTTCTGCCATGTGTTCGGACTAGATCGTGTGTGTGAGAGAGAGATGTGACTAGCTTTTCTGGATGCAATTCGCCAGTCTGCAAAGAAGATTTAAAATGACACAAGTTCTAGCAGACAGTGATTTTATTTTTGCAACTTCAAGGATTTACACATCCCTTGAGAGAAAAAAAAGATTCACAAATGAAATTACTTATACGTGCATTGTTGAGTACAAATGCAACAAAAAAGGAAATCACTTATTTATAAACAATAATTAGAAGTAACTTAAGCAAATCACAGATATATCAATTAGTGGGCCAACGTATAACTGACTTCTTGTTGCCTATGCTCTAGTGCCAAAACACTGCCAAAACATCCTAGAAATGAACACTCAAACCACTAAATCAGAATACGTTCTGAATTTGTGTGTGTTTAATCATGCTTTGCTGCATGATGTGCTGTCAAACTGGAATCTGAGCTGTGTGAAATCTCTGCCTCCCAGTCTTCTGTGGTTACAGCAGTGGTACACCTCGTCTCTGCACCTGCCATGTCTTCATCATCCTCTTCCAGTTCTTCCTCTTCCTGTTCTTCCTCCACTACCGGTACGATGACGGCCTGTCGGTCTGGGGTCAGTGGCACGCGCACATCCCCCACTAGGGCCTCGGTAAACCTCCGCAACGTGCCGCACAGGGACCTGACCCGGGGACACGCCCAAACGTCCAGCAGGGACACACACACGGCGCTCCCATGTCGGTACGGCTCCGACGCCCACGCCGTCTTGGCAACCCACTCTCCGCTCAGCCAGGACATCTTGACCTGCTCGGCCCGGCACAACACCTCGTTCACCAGCATCTTCTGCAGGATATTGTTGTCACTCAGGCTGGGGTAGACCACAGAGTACAGCTATAAACCACAGAGATAAGACAGGAAGACAAAAAGGAGGCCGAACACTGTTAAGTTAAAAATGAACTCTCAAATACTCACTTTGTGCCTTTAGCATGTAGGGCTATGTAAAACTAGATGTATTAAACTGAAATAGAAGGTAATTAGTTGGAAAAAACGTGGTGTTGGTATCTACTGGTTATTGGTAACTACCAGTCCTATCACTCCACACTGCAATAAATGACATGCACAGAGAGGACATGCTACATTTGAGGTAAAAATTGATTTCAACTGCACCTGCTAGTATTTTCAGTACTGCAATGCTGAGTCTGTGTGACTGCAGTGTGGTGGGTAGATGACCTCTTAATCAAAATAAGTGTTCCCGTAAACATTAACCATTTATTTTAACTAAAGCTGGTGAAACGTATGACAACCACATAAGCACTACTAGAATGGAGGTACAACAGACATAATTTAACCAGTCTGGTTGGCCAAAATAATATTTATCTCTTGATAACAGATGTGTTATCAAGGAAAGCATCACCACTAATATACCTACAACATGTTTGATTGGGCAGTATGACAACTTTGAACGCAGTTTCAATGGTTGCATAGTTACTGCAATTTGCCTTTGTAGGACAGGTCAGAACCACACACCTACCAGCCTGTAGACAGTGGGCTCCCCTCTTGAACGACATTGATTAGCTGGATTGTGTTGAGAGGGATTTCGGTTGAACACAGCTATCTGGGAACAGAACCCCACATTCATGTGGGTGTCTGCTGATGTGCCTACGCCCGTTAAAATAACAGAGTAGCCAAAAAGCTCACTCAGCCTTAAAGCCCTGCGTATAGGGAAACAGTTGTGAGAAAGTTTCAAAACTAGTCATGTGAGGAAAAAGAGTATTTAAAAATCCTTTCATATGTTAAGTAGAAGTAGACAGAGGTTACTGGGGAAAATGTGCAATGCCAAAACTTACCAGAGCTGGAACTGCTTTCTGCTCCATTCAAACTTGTGGTCAGGGTGCCTGAAGCCCACCAGACCAGGCAGCAAGGGGTTGAAGTCTGCGTTGGGGGTGCTGACGATGGCTGCACTGGGTGCCATGAACCCGAAGAGCACTTCCGAAAACCTCTCCACTTCTTCTAGATGCAGGTGTTCGATTCTAGGAGACGTATCATTAGAAAGTGCAAAGGCTGGCCCTTACTTTAGAATGTATGTATTTCAACAAAAGATAAGTACTTTTAATAACGTATGACAAGCAGTGCAATTTCTGGGCCTAGAACCAATTAACTACAAAAGCTCTCAGAGAGCGCAGACCACCGCCACGGCAGCTCAGATCACCACCAAAAAATGGTCATCCCATTTTTGACCTATCCTGAAAATTAATCAAAATCCATCCATACCTTTGCGTTATGTTGCTAACAAACAAAAAACGCCGATTGATAACATAATAATCTGCGCTGGAGGTAACAATGTGCTGGCACTTACAGTTCTATGCAGGTGACCAGATCAAAGCCACAAGTGATAGGGTCAGGCTCGGTCACGGAGCCCTGGTAAAGCTCGATTTTCAGTGGTCCATGTCTTGGCTGCAAATAGTCACTCGACAGAGGTGCAAAAGAGTGCCTGTTAACAGTACAGACGTTGTTATTCACCTGAGTTACAACGTGCTGAAGGCGAACGACAGATAACAGTTTAAGCTGCAAACTTGCTAACAACAGAACGAATTAATAACGAATTAACACTTGCATTCTTGTCCTTATGGCTGAGCTATCCTTATCCACTCCGACAAGCAGCTCAACTCCATTGCCATGGTGTTTCAACCTTCTCAGAAGACTACAATCCGCACACCCGAGGTCCAGAACCTGAGGTAAAACTGAACATAGTTAGCTTTTATCTGCACTGTGGATCGATTTTCTTTATCTGCATCCGTAGAAATACAAACTGTCAAGCTTTCACCGCTGGCTGGAGGAGCCACTCGGTGTTGCTGTGGCTAGCAGCTAGCTGCTAGACTACCTACGATTCTAACAGAAAGCAAAATAGCAAAGATGGATCAAACGTCACCTTTTTGGTATTGTGCGCCTGCACGAAGTCAACAACAAACTGATGTCGTTGCATAAATAGTGGGGGAGAAAACAAAGGACACATGGCTGTCAGCTTCTGTGGTCATTTGTTGAGATGCTACTCGATCAGGGCCACATCGAAAACAGGAGTTACCGTCTCCGTTTCATCTTTTTTCCCCTTTATTGTTGACGTCCACCTGTGCTTCCTTAGCAATGTAGTTGGTTGGAAATGAAGAGCAGCCTACTTACAACAGAAAAAAGAACGTTTGGTGGCTTAAATTCATGCTGTTGTGGATTACCCGGACAAAAAGGTTAGCAGTGGAATTTAATAGATTTACCGCCCATCTTCAACATTGCAAAATGCAAAAACCTGAGAACTGGCTGGGCGGGCGGTACAACAATACATGACCTCGAAATTAATTAAGGGATAGAAGAACTGTGATGGGCCTATGCACCGAGCTTGTTTTCCTAAAAAGCAACATTGAAATATGAATTGCCACAAAAAATCCTTTTTAACAAAAAAAAATGATTCCATTCATTAGCATGAACTCATTAATGAGTATTACCTCCACCAGCAAACGGAAGTGTTTTTGTGAGCTTTGAATTTGTCATTTATATAGTGCAGAGCCCGTTGTAGATGTGTGTGGTACTGTGTTGTGTATACCCTACATCGGAGATATTCTGCTAATTTTTTCTATCGACTGCTTACATTATGGTGAGATTAAAGGCAATTGTGTAATAATTTCCCCTACAATGTTGAGGTGAACTGGTTTATTTTGAGTGTATTATTTTGAGTTTTTTGCAAATTAAAAAAAATGATTGCTGATTAAAAACAACATAATAAACTGCACTCCTAGAAACTGCATAGGTCAGCCTATTGCACAAAACTACTCCTTAGACCACGCAAGGTTTCTTTGCAGGCCGTCACCAACAATGCCTCAACCTCTTAACCCCATAGAGCGATGACGTGTCCACTTTAGAAGACATTGATGGGCTAACTTAATACCCATATAAAATACAAGGAAATTACCTTCCACACCACAGCAGTTTGCACTTAACCTTTCATGAGATGACAAAAAATGTACATGTCGATTTCTTATTTTATAGTAACTACCCAGATAGCAAAATAATTATGGCCCACATTTGGCCCAAAACTGGCATGCCATTTTGGCAAAGTTTGGGCACGGCACATGGCCCTATTTTGGCCCAAAATAGGAATGCCAAAATTATAACCAAAGGAGGCCAAAATCAACCTAAACCTGCCCAAAACCCGCTATGGAACTCCAAAACGTAGCCATAACAGCCCCCAAAATCTCCCAAATTCCCACATTCCAGCCAAAGAGTAGCCAAAAGTTACCCAGAATGGAACCATAACTATGCCAAATGGCTTATTTATTTATTTATTTTCATTATATCCTAGCACTCTGTGCTCATAAGGTTATACTGTTATGTTAAATTAATTATGTTCTAGTGTCCTAGGCTTATAGGGTTTCATCGTTACATTATTTGGTATGTGTGTATTTGTTAAAAAAAAAAAAAAACAAGTCAGTTTTACTGTAATTCATTTTTTATTAATTCATATAATTGTTTTATTTAATAGTTTTTTTAACCTCACTAGCATGAGTAGAAGGCATTCGTTCCTTCCTCCCCCCTTCCCTATCCTTTGTCCAGTAGAACCAGCGCTTAATCGTTGTTGTGATGTCTGCGTCCGTGGCAGCTGCGCATGCAGGGTTTCTTCTCACTGCATCTGAAAGTAACACACAGACAAAGAGAAAACAAACTGAATTACTTAATTTGTTAT
Organism: Coilia nasus; assembly: GCA_027475355.1. Lineage (NCBI taxonomy): Eukaryota > Metazoa > Chordata > Actinopteri > Clupeiformes > Engraulidae > Coilia > Coilia nasus. Next base: position 30,499,777 of record CM050212.1, on the reverse strand, counting down.
ATACGTACCTGCAACACCCTCCAGGATTACTGCCACACTTGGGTAAAAATATTAAAAGTGGAAGTAAACATAAGGGTGTATAGTCACTGCAAAGACAGCGTCTCATTTATACAGTCAGTAATCTCGCCTAGTCACGATGGAGAAAACAGCCACAAATAAACTTTCTGGGGCGCATTCACAGTGTTAAAAAACGAGAGGAAAAGAGAAAGTGGAGGATAAGATGAAGCAGTTCTGTGCTTTGATGAAACACAGGTAGGATATGACTTCTCTGACAGCATAAGCAGGCTAGCGTTGGTTGTCTAACGTTATTTCTACATAAAGGCACACTGATCAGTCACTGATCCAAAGTGGCAATATTACTTTAAGACATAGGCTACCACAAGTTGACGTTTTGCTAATTTTGCTACTTAAATGTTGCCACATAGAATTATCTATAAGCTAAAACGCATACTTCTGAAAAAAGACAATGAAGCAAATAGGGCGCTGTGCTCTCTGTGTAGTGATATTCAGATTTGCCTGCATGCTTGACTGGTGTTAGCGGTTAGCTCGCTTGCGTAGGCTACAAAAACATTATGACAGTAACGGTGATGGTTAGCTAACGGGTATTCTTACATCAACATATGTTATATGTTATTATGTTTTATATAAGTCTGTAAATAAAAATATATTTTAACACAATAACATAACCGAATCTTACTCAGTACGAATGTAAGATTATCTATGATATGATGTACCTGGTGTGTATAGTTGAAACACTGTTTATGCAGCTGCCTAAGTTTGGAGTGTGGAACTGTTTCAGCGCATAAAACATCGAAACTGAAAGGAAAAACGGATAACCTTGCAGCTGTTTTCTGTCTAGCGGTGTAGTTGCTGGTAATATTTTTGAAGACAACAAAGTGCACTTACCTTCTTCAGTGATTACGCTGGAGAAACTGAAGTAGGAGGGCTCTTTCTCACGGTAGTGCTGTTGAAAATTCCCGGGCATTGGTCAGTCTTTTGGCTTGCCATAAAGATGCCAAAATGCAACCTGAATACATCACGATGCTATCCCGCTCTTTACCCAATCTTTGGGTTGACTTGACATATGCCATAACTCAGCCAAATGATGACTTATCACTGGCGCCTTTTGATGTATTGTGGTAAGCCATAATCACACCACAATAAAGCCAAATGCCAGGGCTTTGGCTAACCAGACATATGCCATAACTCAGCTGTATCACTGGCGCCTTTTAGTCTTTTATGATAAACCATAAGCATGCCAAAGTTTGGCCAAAGCCTTAATGCTGTGCCAAAATAAATCCAAAAAATGCCAGATGTGTGCCAAACCACAGCCAAAATGTTTGCTATCTGGGTATTGACAGTACCCTGCCTTGAAACAACACCATCAATCACTTCTTCAATCTTTGCCAGGACTCTCATGAAGACTTCATCTTGTACACCACCTCAGCTCAAGCGCTGATGGAAAGCGGGGGACCTGCCACACCCCCTTCACTCAGGCATGCTGCATTCAACACAACGACTGTATGATTATGCGGTAAGATTAGACCACACACTTTACTGTGCAGTAGTGCCATCCAGTCTTCACCCCACCCCATCCAGACTCCCACCCTTGGACCCACCTATCCTGGGGGCCTTTCGTGCCACAGTCGTCCTTCCCCCATCCAGTCTAAGCCAGCTGAAGAGGAGAAGGATATGGAACATTTTGTGCAGGTGAGGGAACAGTGAAACATCAGACATACTGTATAACGCTCTTCAGCAGTACTACCCAGGCCAGGACATGTGCAGGAGTTTAACCAATAGTCTCATTTAAAGATGACTAAAGTTGGGCATGTGTCTACTGTTTGACAGTAAGAGGATGCTGTGACAATCGCAGATGTTTGTCCTGTCTTAAATAAACTAAAACATACAATTAAAGGAAAAATAAGGGACCTATCTGTGGCATTACCTTGCTCCTTGCAGTTGTGTGGAAGTGTAGCGAAGGGTAGGAGAAGTCACCCCACATGGCTTCGAACCCAGGTCTCCGGGGTACCAAACAGGGGCTCTGACCGCAACGCCAAAGAGCCAGGCTAGTTGGGATGGCAGTCAGAGCACACCCACAACTCTAGTGATGGGCACTCCATCACACTGCCTTCCACTTCGGGAGGCGCAGCCATGCGCTTCACACACTCAGGTGTCCCTCACGCATCCTTCCCCTTCGGGAGGCGCACCCATGCGCTTCACACACTCAGGTGTCCCTCACGCATCTCCCACCATATTTCTCCCATCCAGGGTGCCCCACACATACTGGTGCTTCACCTATCACTGGGTCCTTCACACCGGGGTCAACCTAACCCTGGCGATCCCTCGTATGGCTCACACAGTGGGTGGTTCTTTTGTAGTTTTACTTGGGCACAATCCCTGGTGCTGAGCAAAATGAAATTAAGTTTTTTGAAAGAAAAGTTCGCACTCCTTTGGATATTTTCTTTTTCAATGTTTATTCATTGGCTGGATTGACGTTTCGCTTTCAATGTTTATTCACTGGCTGGATTGACGTTTCAGCGAAACGTCAATCCAGCCAATGAATAAACATTGAAAAAGAAAATATCCAAAGGAGTGCGAACTTTTCTTTCACACAGTGGGTGGACCTCCAATGACCTCACGGCAAGCCATCCCACTTCTGACACCATTTGTAGCGAAGGGGAGGAGAAGTCACCCCACCTGGCTTCGAACCCAGGTCTCCGGGGTACCAAACGGGCTCTGACCGCAACGCCAAAGAGCCAGGCTCGTTGGGATGGCAATCAGAGCACACCCACAACTCTAGTGATGGGCACTCCATTACAGGAAGCAACTGCAAGGGTGCAACTGCAAGGCAAGGAATAGGCAAAATGAGATTTTGTACAATTACAGCACCCCCTATGGATCCCCTATAGAAGGTCTTTGTGCTGATCGTGCATGACGTATTTTGTGCAGTTCCCACTTTCTCGGTCCAAGATATTGGCAGTTCAAAATGCCAATTTTTGCATTTACCCTTATCACTAGGTGGCGCTATGCTTCAAGTGAGTGTTTATGGGCTGGGTCGATACGCCTCTGTAACACCAGCGTACTAACAGAAAATCTCTGTCTTGGGCAAAATTGTTGCCGAGTTATTTAACAATAGATTTCACGATAAAAAAAAAATTGTTGTAAATGTAAGCATTCTTTAGATAATATGCAAAATGACATTTTCTACAATTACAGCGCCCCCTATGGACCAAATTTTATGGCATGTTCTGTGGTGTTAGAGGTCTTTGTGGTGATCGTGCATGATGTATTTTGTGCAGTTCCCACCTTCTCAGTCCAAGCTATTGGCAACTCAAAATTCCAATTTTTGCATTTACCTTTATCACTAGGTGGCACTATGCTTCAAGTGACAGTTTATGGGCTGGGTCAATATGCCTCTGTAACACCTACATACTAACACAAAATCGTTGTCTTGGGCAAAATTGTTGCCGAGTTATTTAACAAAAACTGTTTTTCAACACCTAGCTTCGGCGATAAACATTGCTCCCTATGACGAAATGTCACAATATTTTGTACACATGAAAAGAAAGCTGTTTAAAGATGACATGTCAACTTTGACCAAATTTGAGCAATTAAAAGCCAAGATATGGACTTTTGAAGAATTTAAGCTACGTGTTAAATGTTCATTGACGTGTAACTTCGAAGTGGTTTATCTCAAGATAAATCCTTTGATAACTTTTTGTCAGCATTGTCTGTAGATGGCATATACCAACTTTAGTGAGATTCACATGAACGGCCTTTGACGAGTTCGTTCAGATTCGTTTTCGCAACGTAAAAATTTCAATGAAATTGTTCTCATTGGAAGTGGGCGTCGACCAGTGTTTTCAATGCGTGACGGTCAATAGATTTCACGATAAAAAAAGATTGGTTGTAAACGTTAGCATTCTCTAGATAATAGGCAAAATGACATTTTTTACAATTACAGCGCCCCCTATGGACCAAATTGTATGGCACGTGCTGTGGTTTTAGAGGTCTTTGTGCTGATCGTGCATGACGTATTTTGCGCAGTTCCCACCTTCTCGGTCCAAGATATTGGCAACTCAAAATCCCAATTTTTGCATATACCTTTATCACTAGGTGGCGCTATGCTTCAAGTGAGTGTTTATGGGCTGGGTCAATACGCCTCTGTAACACCGACATACTAACGCAAAACGTTGTCTTGGGCAAAATTGTTGACAAGTTATTTAACAAAAACTGTTTTTTGACACCTAGCTTCGCCAATAAACATCGCCCCCTATGACGAAATGTCACAAAATTTAGTACATATGAACAGAAAGCTGTTTAGAGATGGCATGTCAACTTTGATCGAATATTTGCAATTAAAAGCCAAGCCACGTCCATTTGAAGAATTTTAAGCTACGTGTTAAATGTTCATTGACGTGTAACTTCGGAACAGTTTATCTCAAGATAAATCCTTTGATAACTTTTTGTCAGCATTGTCTGTAGATGACATATACCAAATTTGGTGAGATTCACATGAACGGCCTATGACGAGTTCGTTCAGATTCGTTTTCGCAATATTACAATTTCACGGAAATTGTTTTCATTGGAAGTGGGCGTCAACCAGTGTTTTCAATGCGTGAGGGTCAGTAGATTTCACGATAAAAAAAAAATTGTTGTAAACGTAAGCATTGTCTAGATAATAGGCAAAATGACATTTTCTACAATTACAGCGCCCCCTATGGACCAAATTTTATGGCATGTTCTGTGGTGTTAGAGGTCTTTGTGATGATCGTGCATGACGTATTTTGCGCAGTTCCCACCTTCTCGGTCCAAGATATTGGCAACTCAAAATCCCAATTTTTGCATTTACCCATATCACTAGGTGGCGCTATGCTTCAAGTGAGAGTTTATGGGCTGGGTCGATACGTCTCTGTAACACCGACATATCACAAAAATTTCATGTTGTTGGGTGAAACGTTCATTGAGTTATTCAGCAAAAACTTTTGCCGGTCTCCCCCTCTTTAACGGACACTGGCACAGCGGGGGGGTGGCCCTGGGGGACCAAAAGGCGTTATTCGCTCACAAACTTCTTGGGCTACATGCCTACAAACATTCATGTCTCCCCGAGTTTCAGTGTCCCGAGAATCGTTGACGAAAAATCGGTGGGAAAAAAAAAAAAAAAGGGAAAAATTTTGCAGCAACTCCAATATGCCCGCGTTCGCTAGCTTCGCTAGCGGCGGTCATAATAAATTAAGAAAGGACCACTACACAAAGAGTGCTTTCACAGGCACCCATCATTCCACCTTATCACCTGTCACCTGTGACATGTCCTGCCTCCTGTAATTACAGCATATACAAGCCTGCATTGTTACAAATAGATTGCCCTGTTTCTAACTTAGTATCTGTTACACACAGATAGGCCAAAAACTTTGTGTTATCTTCATTTTTTTAACCCAGTACACTGCACAGCACAACATCAAGGGTGAGCTGAGACCATGGATGATCGCTGTATAGCCTGGAACACATTTCTCAATACACAAATGAATGGTCAAGTACGATATCATGTAATGCTATAGCCAGCAATAAAGTCTTTCCCCAGATTTGCATGTTTGGCACGATAAGACGTCTTATATGGTCATATGTCTTATCGCACTGAACATGCAAATATGGCATGTGTCTGTATCTGCCACACACAAACAGCAACAGCCTTCAGCCTAATTGGGATAGTCATGCTGTAGGTATACTTTGGTTGAGTAAAGGTGGCAATAGGGATGATCTGCACCTGAGTTACGGTGACAACAGCACTTGAGTGTGCATAAATCCTTTTTAGATCACCTAACTGGCATGAAATCCATATTCACGCTGCTGTCCATGTCTCAAGGTTCAAGGAAGGACCGAATCTAATTAGGTTATATTCATATACAATTACAGATAGCTTGCAGTTGAGGTCACACACACACCCTGAAGTACTGACAGTGTTCACAAAGGCACTGTTGTGTAAAAGCAAAAAATAAAATTAAATAAAATATACAGTATATTTATTAAAGTATGGTTAATGATTTTAAAGCAAGTGGGCCTATGTATTGTGGGCTTATTGGCTTTTCTCAGGGCATGAAATGGTGAAGATAATCATTGTGCCTCCCTCGACCCCCACCCTTAAGGGATTGAGTGTTCTGGCTGCAGGTAATGGATAGCCATGGGGTAGGCTGGGCTCCCAGTTCCAGGAAATGTGCCATTTTTGTGTTCATCAAAACAGCCTTTGAATCTTCTTTTTGTCCTGCCAGTGTAAAAGCAAACATGCACACACACACAATTGCTGCTGCCTGGGGAATTTCACTAAGAGAGAATGGGCCTTGGGAACTTCAGAATAAAAGGCAAATGGGTTAATCTCACATTATGGATAGTGCAGTGCTCATATTTCTCAGTGTTTTAAATGTATATATTCTGTGCGGTGAATTCTGCAGCGTAGATGTAAAACGTGTCGTAGGTGAGCAGGTAGATATTTTTATTGAGCAGGGAAAAAAGTAAAACGCATGCTCTCCCATTGCGTGCACACTACATATTTTGTTTCCTTTGTTTAGGATGATACATGAAGCCATTACTGTTGTTATCTCACAGCATAATATAATGTGTGTGTTTTCTCAGTATTTCACAGCATAACATAATGTATGTGTTTTCTCAGTATTTCACAGCATAACATAATGTGTGTGTGTTTTTTAGGAATCCCACTGTGAAACCAAATAAATTCAAGAATTCAGTAAATCATATCAGGTTATTCTTTTTTTTTTATTATCATTGTATTATCGGAACACTGAAACAGCAAAGTCTGTGAGGGAGAAGTCACTACAGTAACTAAAAACTGCAACAAGAAGTTATTATTAAACAAAGCAATGGGAGCAATGTCTCAAAGCAAAACTAAAAAGGACCCTTTGACATGGAAACCACACTTGTAATTTCACCCGAATTCCTGTTGACAGAGGAATTGCTGTTGTGGTTGGAATAAGGTGTGTCCTTGCCTGAGATGGGTATAAAAGAGCATCTACTGACTTGAGGGACAACAGCTTGTCCAGGTGTGTGTGTGTGTGTGTGTCGCTGAGTGAAATCACATCTTGCATCACTTTGGAATACTGTCTAAAAGGACCACCTGCATCATCATGAAGTCCTTCATCTTCCGTTTAAACGTGCTGCTCATGTGCATGGCAGGTAAGCACTCCTGAAAAAAACACTTTTATCACATTAATCTGTATGCATATGCTATTTACAATTATACATTTGAGTCAGTCATCATTAAAACACTTCATGTGTGGGTGTGTGTTTGTGTTAGTGTTTTTATCCAGTTGCAGAATTTTAAAACATGGTCACACTTTAAAAGTTTGATCACATCTAAATAAAAGAATCAAAGTAGCAGTTACATTGTGTCCTAATCTTCTTGTTTTGTTTTGAAGAGTTTTACAATACTTTGTTAGAAAAAAGTGTGAAGACATGTCTGTGTATGTTTTTTACTTACTGGTAATAATGTAATCCTTCTGTGTATGCCTTGAACACAGCAACCACCTCAGCAAAGGCACTGACCCCTACCTATAGCACAAATGGCACCCTGGATATGGAGAAACTGTCTGAGATTATTGAAGAACTGGCCCATAGACCTGTATACGGTTAGAAATTACTTTATGCATTTATTGCTTATTCTGATTCAGTGTAGCCATCTATCATGACTCAAATTATGACAAAACTGGTCTAGCTACAGTATACTGCCCTATAAAGGCAAAGTGCACAAAGTGCAGCATCTACCTGAACATTGAAACTGAGAAAAAAACGGCCTTAAAAGTTGTCATACTGCCCAGTCAAACATATTGTAGGTAATAGTGGTGATGCTTTTATGTGCTTTCTTGATGGGAAGAAACAAAAGATTTAGCCACAAGACAAAGGAGGTTTTATAAAGTCAATTTACAGTCTAAACTGAGTTTTGTCAAAATATGTACTAACTGCCTTTTGGCTTTGTAGGGCAGTATAGTAATAGCCTGGTAAAGCAGCCTCTCGTACTTCATTTTCATTTTGTACAGAGGGTCTGGAGCGGAGGCTGCTGAAATTCATGTAAGAGGACCGATCAACTTCTAGCCAATCAGTGAACAGAGGGTGTGTTTGTGAGCCATGACATTGACTTTGTGTGGTACAATACATTTGAATTGTAGTGCGTAGGTAGGCTAATTACATACGTGACAACCAGACGTTTGCGATTGGGTAAAGGCAGAGTCCACACCTCCAGGAAGAAATCGTTTCTCACGCCCTCCAGACCCTCTGTACAAAATGAAAAGAAGTACGAGGGGCTGGCTTACCAGGTGGTATGGTAAGGGATCTTATGCAAATATGGCATATATGTTTAGCTGAGACCTTAAGTGATTCCAGCATTATTTGTGCTTTGTAAACAGAAGGCCCATATGAGGTGGCATTAGATGATCCCGCCTCCACTAATGGCACAGGTACATTCTCTCATAATGACCAACACTCTTCAGCATTCTTTAACGGTATGTAATGGGTAGTAGTTTAGAAGAAGAAGCAAAACAGGGCTGAAACAACTGAAAACAAACCTATTGCTCCAGATATGTCTAACTCTAAGGGGAAGAGAGCCAAGAGGTATGCCAATGACTTTGATGGTGATCTGTTGTTCATCTGCCCATACGGACAGAGCTTTTCGAGGATTTCTAGGTAAGCTGTTTGTATACATTAATAGATTATAGTAGTAATAAATGTTGTGTAAAAAAGAACAAATCCAGTGTTCTTCTGGATAACTGTTTGCAGTTACAACAGTGACCATCATGGAGACAGACGTTTCAGCATCAGTTGCGCGCCAGTTGTCTCCTCCTACACAGACTGTTCTCAGACTAATTGGGTGAACCACTTTGATGAAGCATTCACCTACACCTGTCCTAAGAACTTCGTCATCACAGGAATTGGAAGTGTCCACAGTAACAACCACGAGGACCGCCGGTAGTGGAATGATGTGGTTGTATTTCTGTGAATCGACTGTTTTTTAAACTCGTTATGCTGTTTACTCCATGGGCTCAAATATAGTCCAAAAGGGCTCAAATGTGTAAATGAAATCATTTTCTTGCCTTTTTCAGTTCTGTAGCTGTGTGTCATAAGTCAAGGTTATGCCTGCTGCCTAGGTTTCATTTTAGGTGCTGCGGTGGTTCTACCTTGAGCTACTCTAACTGCCAGTGGACGCCCTATGTGAACTGCTTTGATGAGTACTTTGAATGGCTCGTCCCCTTTCACAACTATCTTGCTGGAGTCTCCTCTTACCATGACAATTATCGAGAGTAAATGGCTTTTTTTTCTTCATTTTTCTGGGGCATATTTCTGAGTTTTGTTTTTAGAACCCCTAAATCAAACATACCAATGCATGCAGATTACATATGTAGTGAAATGAGAAGACCAACCAAACCAAATGATCAAATTTGTAATTGTGAGCTATTTTGTGGACTTTGTGGCTAATTGTGTGGACTGTATACCTGAAAGCTTATGGGTTAAAACTGCAAAGTAAAGGAAAACAATAAGGATAATTTCTTTTTTTTTTTCATAGGGATCGTCGCTTCAGATTCTATATCTGCTCTTAGCTGTGAAGATGCCAAAGAATGAAGACCACATCTAATTGTGGGAAGAAGCTCCCAGTCACTGTTTCTAGCACCAACCTTCATTTAAAAATCCAAATCTCAAATAAATGTGCATTTTAAGGTTGTAATAGTATCATAAACAGGACATATGTTCAATCACATCATAAAGTACTTTGCAGCACAAGAGGTATTTAAAATAAAGTGACTGTGACCACACCTATCCCAGCATAACAACACAAGTGCCTTCCTTTGGAGCTAATATATACTTAATTGAGGGGCAGTGAGCACCTCCTAATGGGAATGGCTGAGAGTTACTTGTTAGTTTTGAAGATGTACGGTGGGGTTTTGTGATAGATCTCAGAAATTGTGTGGCATATCTTGTGTAAGGTGTCCTGCATAACCCTCAGCCGCCTAAATGACCCAGAAATTGTGTTTAATTATTTTTTAGTTTGCCTTTTTTATAAACTTTGTCAATACATTTAAGCACTGTTATAAACAACACATTGGCATTTGGCACTTAAAAAGTATTCAAAATCTATTTTATCAGATTGCACAGTGAGTGAACATCTGTTGAGTTCACCAGCGGAATCAGGCATATAAACAATGGGCACGTTTTTGGAACTTAATATAAAAACATTTAAAATTTAGATTAAACTCTATGACAGCACATGACACATGACAGCAGTAAAATGCAGTTTGGCATCTAATGAGGAGTGCAAAAGCAGTAATTGCTTTGTATACTGTACACATGTATACATATAAATACAGTAATAGTTACAATGAATAGTGGACAGAACATTGTATATGTGCGACAAGATTAAGTATTTAAATGTGTGCAGAAGGTATTGCATTGCGCAACCAGAAATATCTTTTGAAGTCTGCTTTATTCCTTACACTGTATTGTGATGTACAGTCTAGTATATTTAATGTAATGGCATGTGTCATGTTCATGTATAATATTTGTGAATGAACTGTATTTTGTACCTTGCTTCAGTCTTTGGGAGTGAACGAGGTATTTAATGTTAGGCCTACAGATGGCAGCAGTGAGCCAGATGGCATTTTAGACAAGCAAAAGGACTTCACACATCTCTTTCAGTCACACTCACCAGTTCTCATCATCACCATCATGACATTTTTTATGGGTGTGGAACATAGTGATTATAAAGCCCTGTTCAAGGCCTGCAAGCAGGGTGAAACGTTGTTATCTATCTTTTTTTGTTCTATCATGAACTAGCCATATAAGTACATTTTACTAAAACCAAATTGACTTAGACCAAACCCTTTTGAATAAGTGCAATCAGATGGCAACCTGCTTTCCCATGTGGACGGATAGGGTCATTGCAATACAGGCAAACAGACACAGACAGACAGACAGACGGACAGGATCATTGCAATACCTAGTCAGTCCCCTCCGGGGGAATAGGGAATAAGGACTTTTCTTGCTTTGGCTTAATGCACTGCTCTTTTTAGTGTGTAATATGCTGCTTCTGTAAAATGACTTTCATTAAGCTCTGCGTAAAGATGATTGATTGATTGATTGATTGATTGATTGATTTATGATAGCATTCTGAATGCTGATATAGTGCCACATAGGCCAGTTGCAGCACAATGTCCTGTCCAGACTCCACTAAGCCGTAAGGCAGCCTTTCATGTGTTTTTCACACACAGCTTGTAACACGGTATCTGCAAAAGTTGCCTCTTTCAGTTGTGTGGGTGTTTCCTCCTAGCCTGGTAAACCAGGAGGTGTTGTTGATGTTGTTGTTATTGTTATTATTATTATTATTATTATTATTATCATTAGGTAACTTTATTTTAACAGTCCCTGTTGCAGTGTATCTACATGTAACAGCATGTAACTTCCTGTACATTGTACATACATAGCACTAACCCCAATCCTAACCCTAAGTCTAACCCTGTTAACTAAACAGGAAAAAAGCATTGCAATAAAATGATACACACGAACAGGCAAACATGTGGATGTTTGTCATTATTTTTTTTACTGTGCAGGAATTTAAGTGAAATCTGACATTTTTCCTCATACTATGCATTACTATGACACTGCCATCATTGGCATATTATACTACATATTTTGTTTCCTTTGTTTAGAATGACACATGATGCAGTGTTGTTGTTATCTAACTGTTTTTGACAATGTGACCAAGTTTTGACCCAGTTGCCCTATACACACTACAGTGTGGTTTTTAATAGTCTTTTTATTTTATCCAACAGTCTCTCCAAACTTTATCCTCATCCTCACCCTAACCTTAACGTCCACCCCTAATCTTAAATCCTGTAACCACACCCTAAGCTTATTTTGGGTAGTGGTGGCCTAGCCTTTAAGGTATCAGACCTGTGACCACAGGATTGCAGGTTCGAATCCCGGGTCGCCAGTAGTGCTACTATGGTACCTTGAGCATGGTACCCTCCCACACAGTGCTCCCCAGGTGCCGTTGTCATAGCTGCCCCCTGCTCACGTGTGTGATGGGTTAAATGCAGAGGTTGAATTTCGTTGTGTGCTGTGATGTGCAGTGTGATCACAATGACCAATGGAACTGACTTTCATTTGACTTTCACTAAATAAAATCTGCCCCCCTCCCTTCTTGTAGCCATGGCCTTAACCGGGACCCTGACCACAACCTCTTCCTGACCCCTAGCCAGGACTTTAGATTTTCCCAACCCAACTACCCTACCCTCTCCTGTGGGGATCTACTTCCTCCTTATACTAATCCTTGTGTGAGTTTTTAGTAGTTGTTTTTATCTTGACTTTCTCGTTCCAGCACCACTGGACTACAAGAAATGTTGTCTTGTGTTTTTCCATTCCGATGCTACTGGACTGCAAGAAATGTTGTCTTGTGTTTTTCTTGTCAGACTGTGAAGCATTTGAGCTGCATCTTGTATGAATTATATTATTATCATTATTATTATTATCTTGCATAAACCTTTTTAGCACTTATTCTAAATCCCCTAGCCCTTACACTCTTGACCCTCTTGTTTGTACACCTTAACCATCCTTTCCCCCTTCCTTACCAGAGAAACATGAGCCTTTATTTTCTCTGGCGTACCCTTGTCCTTTCGCCCGTGCACCTGACTGTTGGTCGTTACCAAGCACCAATCCAGACTTTCCTAACCCTAACTCAAAGGTACAGTGTAAGTACGTAATGTCACATGTTGTTAAACACTTTGTTACCCTGTACATCATGATATACTGTCACAGGGACAGTAAAATAAAGTGTAGCACTATGTTTATGAAACTCTTCAGATAGACAAACAAGGAGGAGGAAGAGAAAGTGACAGAAACACTATGGCAAGAAAATGTGATGGTAAAACCCCTTTGGTAATCTAACTGAACAGGAAAAGAAGCATTGCAATAAAGTGAGAGGAAAAGAATACAAAGAGTTCTTTCTTGCTATCGTCCCCCTTATCACTTCTCACCTGTCTGGCCTTTTACAGCAAACAACCTTGCATAGTTACGGTTACATTTCCTTGTGTCCTTCTATCTAGTAAGCAAAACTCCAGTCATGTGACCTTAATTTTGGCCTGTTTGCCAAGGCATTGGGCCTAGTTCTCAGCATAGCATCATAGCTGAGCTGAAACCATACATGATTTTCGTATAGCTTTGTTTTTATTGCTGAATATATAAATGGGTGGGTATAAGTGGGTCATGTGAGATGTCTATCACAGAGTAGATCACAGTCTGGTGAAAGATTGGCTGATAGGTAAGAAATTACATGGTGGCTGTAACAGCAAAGTAACCGTTGTCTTAAAGCTAATCGTCCACCGAGGCTGTGACCTGGGCCTCTTTCTGACCTGCTGTCTGTGGCACTAACTAACCATTAATTAATGGCACTAGCAAAGATGGTAGGTATGCTGAGAGTGTTCACAGTAGTTCATGTCTATGGGAGCAAAGTAGGGAACAGTTCCAGGCTGCGTAAATAGGTGTGTCGTTGACATAGTTGGCTGTAGTAGCTAGTACCACGCACTAAAAATAAACTCGGGGCACACCTGACTTAAAGTTGATTTTCTCCAGACTGCAGAGTCATACTATCACAACATTTTCCTTAAATGCGCAGGATAGTACTAATGAAGTATGGAGTTTCTTTGAGTTTTTTTTAATGGTTCTAACCATGGTTAAAAATGTGTCTATGCCCTTAGCACTAGCACTGTTAGTCGACTCGACCAAAATGGTGAAAATAGTAAAGTTCGAAATGCAACACGCTAACATGGTTTTGATTCTCAGCACACATACCAACTCGGTGTTATGTTCTAACATGCCAATTTTCATTTTACACCAAAAATATGTTGTAATAGTAAATATCGCATAAAAAATAAATTACCTCCAATATTACCAATCAGTATTAAAGGCAGGTGGCACAGTTATGTCATAGCATATGTAAGGTATAACGGCCGATGGGGTGACCAGTTCCATGGAAATAATTGTGGGGTGGAGGTGAAGAACTTCGCGACAAGAAGTGGACTGGAGTTGCCTCTGCCAAGTCAATGGCAACCGAAATAAATGGTTGATTTGCTACTTTATAAGAAAAAGTAGAGCGTAGAATAGTCATTTAACCGTTAATTTGGCTACTAGAGTTGTCATGGTTACCATTCATAAGCGCATTGATATGGAACGGCGATTCAAATTTTTGAGATATACTTCAAAAGGTAGTCAGTTATACAAAGTTTATTCCCACCTCACCAGCCAATCAGAAAACAGAATTCCATTGTCAATGGGGATAAAAAGCTATATATATGATTGATTAATAAATAAATGCACTTGTTAATACCTCCCAGTTCCCAGTGCTTGTGGCATCTATGTGTTTATCAAAACAGTCCTTGAATCTTCTTGTCCTCCCAGTTTAAAATCAAACTCCTCAACACACACGCAGGCACGCACGCACACATCCAGCATCATGGTTCTGTTCCGAGCAAATAATTCATTTTAAATGAAGTAGCCTATTGTTCCTATTCCAAACATTTCCTGCTTGAACTGTGATACCTTTAAAGCACGTGTCAAACTCAAGGCCCGCGGGGTACATGTGGCCCGCCACGTCATTTTATGTGGCCCGCGAGAGCTTAAATTTTAAGCCTTAAAAGGTCTGATTTTCTTATGATAACTCAAAAAGGTGCATTGACCATGTTAATGTCATAACTTGTTTTTTCCTTTGTAACGGTGCACCATGCTACTGTGCTAACAAACACCACGCAGACACACGTTTTTAAACACAGCCCTTCTTTTTACCACTGAATGTGAGCATGCATCTGGCAGTCACGGGAAAACACAGGGAAAACCAATTGGCAGTCAGTTGGTTTTGAGGTGAGCTACTGTGAAAACCTGACTACAACCAGAGAGAGAATTGCGCAGCAAATATTTTTGCTCTTGCTTTATATTATTGAATTTACTTTGTCCTTAAAAAGTTTAGTTTGCATTTTGGATAGTTTCATTTCTGATTGATTATTTTGTTTGGAGTTTTTTTTCTTTTGTTTTTCTCTGGACACTTTTCCTGCTTGGGAAGGAAAATAAAACCCAATTGGACCATCATGCATCGACTTGCTGTCCTGCCTTTCAGGCTGTAAGGCTAGCCTGACTACATCCTTATTCACTTGGATAATTTGATCTTTAATTGATGAAGTAATGTGGGTTTCACAACCTGACAGGTTATAACAGAGCAACAAGCATTTTTTTTACATCTATGCAAATATATATGAAATATATATTAAGTTAAAAAAATATTATCTTACATTATTTAACATTAAGGATTAGTTGCATTTATTACTTTTATTTACTTTTATTTTATTACATTTAGTTACTTTCCGCTGCATTTATACTGTCTTACAGTTTTATTTGGCCCTTTGAGGGCAGTCATTATGCTGATGTGGCCCTCGGTGAAAATTAGTTTGACACCCCTGCTTTAAAGCATCATTTGCCAAAAAAAAACCCACACTATTCATTTCACCTCTTCTGACTCAGACTAAGGAATTGTTGTTGGGGTGTGGAATAAGGTGTGCTTTGTCTCAGGTGGGTATAAAAGAGCGTTTGATAACTGGAAGGACAGCAGCTTGTCCAGGTGTGTCTGTCACTTGGTGAAGTCACCTCCTGCATCACTTGGAAACAGCGTCTGTTGTTGATGTAACGAACTTTAAAATGTGCATTATGTACAGTGAATGATGCAATGTAGCACCATTCACAGAGCCATATAGCCTATGTAAAGCATGATGCAGGCAAACAGGTGGATGTTTGTCATTCCTTTTTTTTTTACTGTGCAGGAATTTAAGTGAAATTAATCTAACATTTTTCCTCATACTATGCATTCCAATGACAGTGCCATGATTGGCATCATTGGCATATTATACTACATATTTTGTTTCCTTTGTTTAGAATAACACATGAAGCAGTGCTGTTGTTATCTCACTATTTTTGAAAATGTGACCCAGTTTAAATCAGTTGCCCTATACACACTACAGTGTGGCTTTTAATAGTATTTTTATTTTATCCAACAGTCTCTCCAACCCTTATCCTCATCCTCACCCTAACCTTAACCTCCACCCCTAATCTTAAATTCTGTAACCCCAACCAAACTTATTTTCGTATCGGACCTGTGAAAGCAGGATTGCAGGGTCAAATCTCGGGTCGCCAGTAGTGCTACTGAGGTACCCTGAGCATGGTACCCTCCCACACAGTGCTCCCCGGGTGCCGTTGTCATGGCTGCCTCGCACTTATGTGTGTGATGGGGTAAATGCAGAGGTTGAATTTCGTTGTGTGCACTGTGTGCTGTGATGTGCAGTGTGATCACAAAGACCAATGGAACTGACTTTCACTCATACAGTCTATGCTTTCACTTGACTTTGACTAAAATCTGCCCCCCTCCCTTCTTGTAGGTATGGCCCTACCAGGACCCTGACCACAACCTCTTCCTGACCCCTAGTCAGGACTTTAGATTTTCCTAACCCAACTACCCTATCCTCTCCTGTGGGGATCTACTTCCTTCTTATACTGTTCCTTATGTGAGTTTTTAATAGTCGTTTTTATCTTGACTTGCTCGTTTCAGCGCCACTGGACTACAAGTCAAGTCAAGTCAAGTAGGTTTTTATTGTCGTTTCAGCCATATACAAAGTACATAGTGAGACGAGACAACGTTTCACCAGGAACAATTGGTGACGCAACTGTTAAAACACAGTATGGACAAGACAGATACGTAATAGTGCCTACAGTACATACACTATTGAGGGGCTAGACGGATTACACACGTGCCCGTTCACACGCTTCACACACAACTCCACACGCACACGTACACACTCTTGTACACATATGTACATACAATACAACACAGTTGTACACATACGTACATACAGTACAACACAGTTGTAAACAAGGCAGGTCAAAGTTACAGGTGACCAAAACAAACAGGGCATGGCTTTTAGCAGAGCACTGTGGCTAATGGTATGATTTATAAACAAAATACTATTCTACATAAATGTAAGTAATAGCAGCAAGAAAGTGCAGGGGGCATAAGGTGCAGTGTGCTGTGACACGATGGTTTGCATCCTGACTAACTAAGAAATTACAGTCCAATTGCACTACAGATTGTTCAGCAGTCTGACTGCCTACGGGAAGAAGCTCTTCCCCATTCTGGAAGTGTGGGCAGTGATGCTGCGGAACCTTCTACCAGATGGTAGTAAGGTGAGTAGTCCATGAGAGGGATGAGTAATGTCTTAGACAATGTTCTTGGCTTTCCGCAGACCGCGGGTGCTGTACTGTAGATGTCTGAGAGGGGGGGCAGGGAGACTCCAGTGATCTTTTCGGCTGTCCTCACAATCCGCTGCAGGGCCTTACGGTCAGCAGCGGTGCAGTTGCCAAACCACGCTGTGATGGCACCGCTGAGGATGCTCTCAATCGTCCCTCTGTAAAAAGTTGTGAGGATGGAGGTTGGGAGATGGGCTTTCTGCAGTCTTCTCATGAAGTACAGATGCTGCTGGGCTTTCTTTGTAATGTGTGTGGTGTTGAGAGTCCATGAGAGGTCGTCAGTTATGTGTATGCCCAGAAACTTTGTCCTCTGGACAATCTGTACTAGAAGGTTGTTGATGCACAGTGGGGTGTGTTTATGCAAAGTCCGTCTGAAGTCGATTACCAGTTCTTTTGGTTTTTTTGTGTATGTTGGGGACAGGTTGTTGTCGGTGCACCAGTTGCTGAGCTGAGCCACCTCCTCTCTGTACGGCGCCTCGTTGTCTCCGCTGATCAGACCCACCACGGTAGTGTCATCAACAAACTTGACGATGTGGTTCTAAGCTGTGCGTTGCCGCACAGTCATGGATGAGGTGTGTGAACAGCAGGGGACTGAACACGCAGCCTTGAGGTGCTCCTGTGTTCAGTATGGTTGTGCTGGAAGTCTTGCTCCCGATCCTGACTGCTTGGGGTCTGCCCACCAGGAAATCCAGGATCCAGTTGCAGAGGGTTGTGTTCAGGCTGAGTTCACCTAATAAATGTTTGATGGGATGATGGTTTGAATGCTGAGCTGAAGTCAATGAACAGCATCCTGACATGTGTCCTTTTGGTCCAGATGAGAGAGAGCCAGGTGGATGGCAGTGTTGATGGCATTGTCTGTGGAGCGATTGGGGCGGTAGGCAAACTGCATTGGGTCCAGTGTGGCTGGTAGTTGTGACTTGATGTGTCTCATTACCAGGCTTTTGAAGCACTTCATGATGGTGGATGTCAGTGCAACTGGGCGGTAGTCGTTGAGACAAGTCACTGTGGGTTTCTTCGAAACAGGGATGATTTTGGTGGTCTTGAAGCAGGTCGGAACGATGGTGGTGGCCAGGGAAATGTTGAAGACATCTGTGAGGACGTTGGCCAGTTGGTTCGCACATTCCCTCAGCACACAACCTGGTATGCCGTCAGGCCCAGCAGCTTTCCGTGGTTTGACTCTGAGTAGGGTCTTCCTCACTTCAAAAGTGGACAGGCACAGCACTAGGTTGTTAGGGGGAGGGGTGTCCTTTCTCACCACTGAATCATTCTGTTCCTCGAACCTTTAGCGCCTCAGGCAGGGAGTCATCACCACCACAGGAGATGGGGGCAGGAAATGTTGTCTTGTGTTTTTCCATTCTGATGCTACTGGACCTGCAAGAAACATTGTCTTGTGTTTGTCTTGTCAGACTGCAAAGCACTTTGAGCTGCATCTTGTATGAATTGTGCTACATGTAAAGATTATGTATGTAAAGATTATGTATTATTATTATTATTATTATTATTATTATTATCTTTCCTAGCCCCTAGACTCCTGACCCTCTTGTTTGTACACACTAACCATCCTTCCCCCTTCCTTATGCACTTTTAAGTTACTTTACCAGAGAAGCCTGAGCCTTTATTTTCTCTGGCGTACCCTTGTCCTTTAGCCCCGTGCACCAGACCATTGGTCGTTACCAAGCACCAATCCAAAATTACCTAACCCTAACCCTAACCCTAAGGTACAATGTAAATACATAATGTCACATGTTGTTAAACACTTTGTTACCCTGTACATCATGATATACTGTCACAGGGACAGTAAAATAAAGTGTAGCACTATGTTTATGAAACTCTTCAGATAGACAAACAAGGTGGAGGAAGAGAAAGTGACGGAAACACTATGGCAAGAAAATGTGATGGTAAAACCCCTTTGGTAATCTAACTGAACAGGAAAAGAAGCATTGCAATAAAATGAGAGGAAAAGTATACAAAGAGTTCTTTCTTGGCTGCTATCGTACCCCGTTATCATTTACCACGCGCTAAAGATAAGACATATCGCATAAAAAATTCCAATATTACCAATCAGTATTAAAGGCAGGGGGCACAGTTATGCCATAGCATATGTAAGGGATAATGATGAGGCCGATGAGGTGACCAGTTAAGTGGAAGTAATGGTGGGGTGGAGGTGAAGAACTCCATGACACGAAATAAATGGCTAATTTGACATTGGCATTGATGAAACACATGACATTGATTACAGTAAATCATTTAAATTCCACAGCAGGTGCTTTAATCCAAAGTGACCTATTAGTACAGAGCAACAGTGAACCTTAAATAAAGTTAAATCTTAATGTCAGGAATAAAAGACACGATAAAGATAACACTGTTTATCCTAAAGGAAATTTGGTGTCACAATAGCACCACACACACACACACACACACACACACACACACATACATACATACTTTCACTCCTGCCTGCGGAATTTCACCAACAGATAATGGGCACTGGTAATTTCATGTAATGATGAAGTTAAATGGGTTAATCTCACATTGAGCCCTACATTATGTACAATTCACAAACATCAAAATGAGCATTATGTACAGTAAATTGTAAGTGAAATTAATCTGACATTTTTTCTTCATACTATACATTACTATGACACTGCCATCATTGGCATATTATACTGCATATTTAGTTTCCTTTGTTTAGAATGACACATGAAGCAGTACGATTGTTATCTTACTCTGTGTTTTTGAGAATGTAACCCAGTTTAAAACAGTTGCCCTATTTCAAAGCATAACACTACAGACAATGCACTGTATGAAGGGACATTAGTACCTCCCTCGCGTGCGATCGTGGTTCCAGGAAGTGGCTTGTCACGAAGGATCTTGACATACCATCCATCTTTGATGCTAGTTACATCTGGCTTGCCATGAAGCAGAAGGATGTGTTGCCAAATTCAGTGGAAATACCAGGCAGCCAAGTCTTTCACGTGCCTAGACAAGGAAAACTTTGCTGTAAAATGAGACTGGACATTGATATTGAGTAAATCATTTCATTTGCACAGCAGGTGCTTTAATCCGAATTTACCTATTAGTACAGAACAACAATAAATCTTAAATACAGTTAAATCTTTCTGTCAAGAATGAAAGATACAAACCTGCCTGTGGAATAATAATGGGCACTGGTAATTTCATATAATGATGAAGATGGGTTAATCTCACATTGGGCCCTATATTATTTATAATTCACAAACCTCAAAATGTGCATTATCTACAGTGAACTATACAATATTGCAGCATTCACAGAACCATATAGCCCATGTTGATGCAAGCAAATAGGTGTATCCTCCACTACAGACAACGTCAAATAATGTGTGATCCAGAAAATGTTGTTTAAGGCGATTGAATTGTAGTCCGTTTGTTTAAGAGCTCCTCATATGAAGTAAATATATCAGGATATTTTATTTTATCATCCATCAACACTAAAACAGCAAAGTCTGCGAGGTAAAGAAATCACTTTTGCCATGAATATGCTTACTGGTAACAACTGCAGCAGGATGTTCTCATCAGAGCAGGAGGAGCACTGACTCAAGCAGATTCTTAGAACAAATAACTCATTTTAAATCAAGTATTGTTCCTATTCCAAACATTTCCTGGTTGAACTGTGATACCTTTAAAGCATCATTTGCCAAAAAAAAAACACACTATTCATTTCACCTCTTCTCACTCAGACTAAGGAATTGTTGTTGGGGTGTGGAATAAGGTGTGCTTCGTCTCAGGTGGGTATAAAAGAGCGTGTGATGACTGGAAGGACAGCAGCTTGTCCAGGTGTGTCTGTCACTTAGTGAAGTCACCTCCTGCATCACTTGGGAACAGCGTCTGCAGGGAACATCTGCATCATCATGAAGTCCTTCATCTTCTTTTTCAACATGCTGCTCATGTGCATGGCAGGTTAGCATTCCTGGAAAAGCAACTTTTGCCACATTTATCTGCATGCCATATGTATAATTAGTCTATGTGTGAGTCAGTCCGCATTAAAGTACTGTGTATAACTTTGTACTTAAACCAATGGGAGATTTTAAAGTTGATCACATTTTGATAATAACTTATAATAATGACAAATAAGTCACAGTCTCATGACATCTTAATGTTTCTATTGTATTTTGTGGAGAAGTTGTCATACTTGCATGTGTAAGAGCATAATAAGACCTGTCTGAATGCTTATGTACTACTGTAAGTGACTCGAGCTAATTTATTTTGGTTATGTGTGCCCTTTGAACACAGCAACCACCTCAGCAAAGGCATTGGCTCCCACCCCTAGCCCTAATGGGACCGTGGATATGGACAAATTAACTGAGATTGTTCGAGAACTGGCCAGTAGACCTACATACGGTTAGAAATGACTATGCATTTATTAATGAAATGCTGTAGTTATCTGTAATTACTCAATCTATGACAAAACTGGTCTTACGCTGTAGTCAGATGTCTTATGATTATCTTTTGCAAATATGGCATGCTTTCATGTAGTTGAGAACTTAAATAATTCCCTGTTATTTGTGCTTTGTAAACAGGGGGCCCATATGAAGTGGTATTTGATGATCCAGCCTCCACTAATGACACAGGTACATTCCGTCACATCATTCTTCAACGTTCTTTTAGTGGTTTGTAATGGGTAGTAGTTTAAAGGAAGAAGCAAAGTGGAGATACATAATAATAATAACAATAACAATAATAATAATAATAATAATAATAATAATAATAATAATAATAATAATAATAATAATAAATTATAATTCCAGATGTGTCCAACTCTGAGGGCAAGAGAGTCAAGAGATATGTCAATGACTTTGACTCGGAATTCTTATTCATTTGCCCATATGGACAGAGTATCTCAAGGATTTCTAGGTAAGCTGTATGCTTGGTAGTAGAATTTGTTGTTCATTGTGGTGCTTGCAGAAAAGAAATGATATTTCAAAACATTATATTTTAGGGACAATAGAGTTTTATTTATGAACTAGATGTACCGCATAGCGGTACATGGTATGACCGCCGCAGTGTATTGAAATGTGGGAACTGTTGGTATGATGAGTGTGTGGAAGAGCAGTGTTGTGAGGTGAGAATTTGTGTGGAAACTAGATGTACCGCATCTTTGAAAATTTTTAAGCTACGTGTTAAATGTTCATTGACGTGTAACTTCGGAACGGTTTATCTCAAGATAAATCCTTTGATAACTTTTTGTCAGCATTGTCTGTAGATGACATATACCAAATTTGGTAAGATTCAAATGAACGGCCTATGAAGAGTTCGTTCAAACTCAAAATCCCAATTTTTGCATTTACCCATATCACTAGGTGGCGCTATGCTTCAAGTGAGAGTTTATGGGCTGGGTCGATACATCTCTGTGTAACCGACATACTAACACAAAATCGTTGTCTTGGGCAAAATTGTTGACGAGTTTTTTAACAAAAATTGTTTTTGACCCCTAGCTTCGCCAATAAACTTCGCCCCCTATGATGAAATGTCACAAAATTTAGTACAAATGAAAAGAAAGCTGCTTAGAGATGTCATGTCAACTTTGACCAAATTTGAGCAATTAAAAGCCAAGATACGGCCATTTGAAAAATTTTAAGCTACGTGTTAAATGTTCATTGACGTGTAACTTCGGAACGGTTTATCTCAAGATAAATCCTTTGATAACTTTTTGTCAGCATTGTCTGTAGATGACATATACCAAATTTGGTAAGATTCAAATGAACGGCCTATGAAGAGTTCGTTCAGATTTGTTTTCGCAATGTTAAAATTTCACGGAAATTGTTTTCGTTGGAAGTGGGCGTCGACCAGTGCGTTCAATGCGTCAGAGTGAATAGATTTCACGATAAAAAAAAAGTTGTTGTAAACATTAGCATTCTCTTGATAATAGGCAAAATGACATTTTGTACAATTACAGCGCCCCCTATGGACCAAATTGAATGGCATGTGCTGTGATGTTAGAGGTCTTTGGGGTGATCGTGCATGACATATTTTGTGCAGTTTCCACCTTCTCGGTCCAAGATTTTGGCAACTCAAAATCCCAATTTTTGCATTTACCCATATCACTAGGTGGCGCTATGCTTTAAGTGAGAGTTTATGGGCTGGGTCGATACATCTCTGTAACACCAACATACTAACACAAAATCGTTGTCTTGGGCAAAATTGTTGACGAGTTATTTAACAAAAACTGTTTTTTGACACCTAGCTTCGCCAATAAACATTGCCCCCTATGACGAAATGTCACAAAATTTAGTACACATGAAAAGAAAGCTGTTTAGAGATGGCATGTCAACTTTGACCAAATTTGAGCAATTAAAAGCCAAGATACGGCCATTTGAAGAATTTAAAGCTACGTGTTAAATGTTCATTGACGTGTAACTTCGGAACGGTTTATCTCAAGATAAATCCTTTGATAACTTTTTGTCAGCATTGTCTGTAGATGACATATACCAAATTTGGTGAGATTCACATGAACGCCCTATGACGAGTTCGTTCAGATTCGTTTTCGCAATATTAAAATTTCACGGAAATTGTTCTCGTTGGAAGTGGGCGTCGACCAGTGTTTTCAATGCGTGAGGGTCAATAGATTTCACAATAAAAAAAAAATTGTTGTAAACCTAAGCATTCTCTAGATAATAAGCAAAATGACATTTTGTACAATTACAGCACCCCCTATTGACCAAATTGTATGGCACATGCTGTGGTTATAGAGGTCTTCGTGCTGATCGTGCATGACGTATTTTGCGCAGTTCCCACCTTCTCGGTCCAAGATATTGGCAACTCAAAATCCCAATTTTTGCATTTACCCATATCACTAGGTGGCGCTATGCTTCAAGTGAGAGTTTATGGGCTGGGTCGATACATCTCTGTGTAACCGACATACTAACACAAAATCGTTGTCTTGGGCAAAATTGTTGACGAGTTTTTTAACAAAAATTGTTTTTGACCCCTAGCTTCGCCAATAAACTTCGCCCCCTATGATGAAATGTCACAAAATTTAGTACAAATGAAAAGAAAGCTGCTTAGAGATGTCATGTCAACTTTGACCAAATTTGAGCAATTAAAAGCCAAGATACGGCCATTTGAAAAATTTTAAGCTACGTGTTAAATGTTCATTGACGTGTAACTTCGGAACGGTTTATCTCAAGATAAATCCTTTGATAACTTTTTGTTAGCATTGTCTGTAGATGACATATACCAAATTTGGTGAGATTCACCTGAACGCCCTATGACGAGTTCGTTCAGATTCGTTTTCTCAATATTAATACTTCACGGAAATTGTTCTCGTTGGAAGTGGGCGTCGACCAGTGTTTTCAATGCGTGAGGGTCAATAGATTTCACGATAAAAAAAGTGATTGTAAACGTTAGCATTCTCTAGATAATAGGCAAAATGACATTTTTTATAATTATAGCGCCCCCTATGGACCAAATTGTATGGCATGTGCTGTGATGTTAGAGGTCTTTGTGGTGATCATGCATGACATATTTTGTGCAGTTCCCATCTTCTCGGTCCAAGATATTAGCAACTCAAAATAGCAATTTTTGCAATTACCCTTATCACTAGGTGGCGCTATGCTTCAGGTGAGTGTTTATGGGCTGGGCCGATACGTCTCTGTAACACCGGCATACTAACACAAAATCGTTGTCTTGGGCAAAATTGTTGACGAATTATTTAACAAAAACTGTTTTTTGATACCTATCTTCGCCAATAAACATCGCCCCCTATGACGAAATGTCACAAAATTTAGTACACATGAAAAGAAAACTGTTTAGAGATGGCATGTCAACTTTGATCAAATTTGAGCAATTAAAAGCCAAGATATGGACTTTTGAAGAATTTTAAGCTACGTGTAAAATGTTCATTGACATGTAACTTCGAAATGGTTTATCTCAAGATAAATCCTTTGATAACTTTTTGTAACCATTGTCTGTAGATGACATATACCAAATTTGGTGAGGTTCACATGAACGGCCTATGACGAGTTCGTTCAAATTCATTTTCGCAATGTTAAAATTTCACGGAAATTGTTTTCATTGGAAGTGGGCGTCGACCAGTGCTTTCAATGCGTGAGCGTCAATAGATTTCACGATAAAAAAAAAGTTGTTGTAAACATTAGCATTCTCTAGATAATAGGCAAAATGACATTTTCTACAATTACAACGCCTTCTATGGACCAAATTGTATGGCATGTGCTGTGATGTTAGAGGTCTTTGTGGTGATCATGCATGACGTATTTTGTGCAGTTCCCACCTTCTCGGTCCAAGATATTGGCAACTCAAAACACCAATTTTTGAATTTACCCATATCACTAGGTGGCGTTATGCTTCAAATGAGTGTTTATGGGCTGAGTCGATACGTCTCTGCAACACCGACATATCACAAAAATTTCATGTCATTGGGTGAAACGTTCATTGAGTTATTCAGCAAAAACTTTTGCCGGTCTCCCCCTCTTTGACGGACCCTGGCAAAGCGGGGGGGTGGCCCTTGGGGACCAAAAGCTTCTAGTCGCTCAAAAAGTTATAGGGCTACATGCCTACAAAGATTCATGTCCCCCGTCCTTCCAGTGTCCCGGAAATCGTTGACGGAAAATCGGTAACCGGCAACACTATAATGACCGCTTTCGCTAGCTTCGCTAGCGGCGGTCATAATAACCGAATGTCCATATCCATATTTATGACCGCCGCTAGCGAAGCCACCCCCCCACTTTGCCAGGGTCCGTCAAAGAGGGGGAGACCGGCAAAAGTTTTTGCTGAATAACTCAATGAACGTTTCACCCAATGACATGAAATTTTTGTGATATGTCGGTGTTACAGAGACGTATCGACTCAGCCCATAAACACTCATTTGAAGCATAGCGCCACCTAGTGATATAAATGCAAAAATTGGTATTTTGAGTTGCCAATATCTTGGACCGAGAAGGTGGGAACTGCACAAAATACGTCATGCATGATCACCACAAAGACCTCTAACATCATAGCACATGCCATATAATTTGGTCCATAGGGGGCGCTATAATTTTAGAAAATGACATTTTGCCTATTATCTAGAGAATGCTAACGTTTACAACAACTTTTTTTTTATCGTGAAATCTATTGACCCTCACGCATTGAAAGCACTGGTCGACGCCCACTTCTAACGAAAACAATTTCCGTGAAATTTTAACATTGCGAAAACGAATTTGAACGAACTCGTCATAGGCCGTTCATGTGAATCTCACCAAATTTGGTATATGTTATCTACAGACAATGCTGACAAAAAGTTATCAAAGGATTTATCTTGAGATAAACCGTTTCGAAGTTACACGTCAATGAACATTTAACACGTATCTTAAAATTCTTTAAAAGTCCATCTCTTGGCTTTTAATTGCTCAATTTTGGTCAAAGTTGACATGCCATCTCTAAACAGATTTCTGTTCATGTGTACTAAATTTTGTGACATTTCTTCATAGGGGGCGATGTTTATTGGCGAAGCTAGGTGTCAAAAAACAGTTTTTGTTAAATAATTCGTCAACAATTTTGCCCAAGACAACAATTTTGTGTTAGTATGTCGGTGTTACAGAGACGTATCGACCCAGCCCATAAACACTCACTTGAAGCATAGCGCCACCTAGTGATATGGGTAAATGCAAAAATTGGTATTTTGAGTTGTCAATATCTTGGACCGAGAAGGTGGAATTTTGCACAAAATACATCATGCATGATCACCACAAAGACCTCTAACATCACAGCACATGCCATACAATTTGGTCCATAGGGGGCGCTGTAATTGTAGAAACTGTCATTTTGCCTATTATCTACAGAATGCTAATGTTTACAACAACTTTTTTTTTATCGTGAAATCTGTTGACCCTCACACATTGAAAGCACCGGTCGACGCCCACTTTCGAGGTTACACGTCAATTAACATTTAACACGTAGCTAAAAATTCTTCAAAAGTCCATATCTTGGCTTTTAATTGCTCAAATTTGGTCAAAGTTGACATGCCATCTCTAAACAGCTTTCTTTTCATGTGTACTAAATTTTGTGACATTTCGTCATAAGGGGCGATGTTTATTGGCGAAGCTAGGTATCAAAAAACAGCTTTTGTTAAATAATTCCTCAACAATTTTGCCCAAGACAACGATTTTGTGTTAGTATGTCAGTGTTACAGAGGCATATTGGCCCAGCCCATAAACACTCACCTGAAGCATAGCGCCACCTAGTGATAAGGGTAAATGCAAAAATTGCTATTTTGAGTTGCTAATATCTTGGACCGAGAAGATGGGAACTGCGCAAAATACGTCATGCATGATCACCACAAAGACCTCTAACATCACAGCACATGCCATACAATTTGGTCCATAGAAGGCGTTGTAATTGTAGAAAATGTCATTTTGCCTATTATCTAGAGAATGCTAATGTTTACAACAACTTTTTTTTTATCATGAAATCTATTGACCCTCACGCATTGAAAGCACTGGTCGACGCCCTCTTCCAACGAAAACAATTTCCGTGAAATTTTTAACATTGCGAAAACGAATTTGAACGAACTCGTCATAGGCCGTTCATGTGAATCTCACCAAATTTGGTATATGTCATCTACAGACAATGCTGACAAAAAGTTATCAAAGGATTTATCTTGAGATAAACCGTTTCGAAGTTACACGTCAATGAACATTTAACACGTAGCTTAAAATTCTTCAAAAGTCCATATCTTGGCTTTTAATTGCTCAAATTTGGTCAAAGTTGACATGCCATCTCTAAACAGCTTTCTTTTCATGTGTACAAAATTTTGTGACATGTCCTCATAGGGGGCGATGTTTATTGGCGAAGCTAGGTGTCAAAAACTGTTTTTGTTAAATAATTTGTCAACAATTTTGCCCAAGACAACGATTTTGTGTTAGTATGTCGGTGTTACAGAGGCGTATCGGTCCAGCCCATAAATACTCACTTGAAGCATAGCGTCACCTAGTGATAAGGGTAAATGCAAAAATTGGTATTTTGAGTTGCTAATATCTTGGACCAAGAAGGTGGGAACTGCATAAAATATCTCATGTACGATCAACACAAAGACCTCTAAAAGCACAGCACATGCCATAAAATTGGTCCTATAGCAGCCGCTGTAATTGTACAAAATCTCATTTTGCCTATTCCTTTCAGAAATCACTCCTACACACTATACAAACACACACAATGTCATTCATTCAAAACCCACATTCATGCCCACTTCCAGGAAATCATTTCCACAGAAATTCTCATCTCACAACACTGCTCTTCCACACAGTCATCATACCAACAGTTCCCACATTTCAATACACTGCGGCGGTCATACCATGTACCGCTATGTGGTACATCTAGTCAACTAATTGTTTTGCCTATTTGTTTTTCACTTTATATGTTTGACCTGATATTCTTATCGTTAACTGTTTGCAGTTACCATGACAACCGTTATGAAGACAGACGTTTCAGCATTGATTGCAGGCAGGCAGCCACCCCAAACTGTTTTCTGACTGGTTATGTGAACGGCTTTGATGAGCCATTCAGCTACGTCTGTCCTAGCAACCATGTGATTTCAGGAATGGGTGGTTACCATAGCAACCGTCATGAGGATCGCCGGTAATTACATAGCCTGCTATTATTATTTTTCTATACATCAACTGTTTGTAATGTTAATGAGCCCATTGGTTTAAATGTAGTGTAAGAAAAGCCTGGATGGCTTGGGTTGGTCAGTTTTTTTTTGCAGTATGTTATAAATCAATGTTGTGTTCTCTGTCTCTGTTTAGCTGGCAGTTTTGGTGCTGTAGTGGTTCCAAGAGCTACAGTGACTGCTACTGGACCAATTATGTGAACTACTTTGATGAGTACTTCAACTTTCATGTCTCCCGCTGTGCCTATCTTAATGGAGTCTCCTCTTACCACGACAACGGTCCTGAGTAAGCTTTTTTCCTTCATTTGTCTTATGCATATTTCTCTTTTTGATTTTGACAACTAGTCTTATCAGTCAAGTCATTAAGTATTAGTACCTATATTTTAAATATCCAGTTAAATGGTTTTTGGAGGTTGAAATAAGGAAATGCAAATGATCAGATTTATGCTTACAATGCTGAGTTAGGGTAGCCTGGGTGTGCCCATACTGCCTATGACGCTGCATTTTCATTTCGCGAGCAAGTCAGTCTGGCCAAGCTGCCTATCTACACCGTTTCTGCTCCGGCAGGAATATGGGGCCAATGAAAATCGAGCATTTCAAAATGGTAATGACGCGGTAGTTTGACAACCGGAAATCTATCTCAGTCACTGTCAACATGGCGAACGTGGAGCAAACACAAGATTTCAATGCAGCTGTAGCTGCTGTTTTGGACGAATTCAAAGGGAAGTTCTCTCTGAAAATACAGCAAAGGGCAGCCCTTGAAGCATTTGTTGCGGGAAAGGACGTTTTCACAATGCTACCGACCGGCTTCGGTAAAAGTTTAATTTAGCAGTTAGCCCCGCTGGTAGCCAGTCGATTGGGCTTTGCGAGAAGGCTGTTGTTGTGGTCATTTCGCCTTTGATCGCACTGATTCATTTTTC
Source organism: Coilia nasus (assembly GCA_027475355.1). Taxonomy (NCBI): domain Eukaryota; kingdom Metazoa; phylum Chordata; class Actinopteri; order Clupeiformes; family Engraulidae; genus Coilia; species Coilia nasus. Next base: position 30,469,882 of record CM050212.1, on the reverse strand, counting down.
GAATATCAATATTAAATGGCCAACACCAGCCACTCTCATGTTCACCTCACAAGTCCGACAAAAATCATTTAACGCCATTTCTATATGACTACAGGCTACTACTACTTTTTGTGTGGATCAAGCAGTTTGTTCCGCTGGGGTATACGTCAGAGGACAGAGGGGTGTGATTGATTGAAGCTTCATCCAGTAGCAAACAGAGGCATTTGAAAGAGGCGGGTTAAGCCCGCCTTCTGAGAAATGGGTTTACAACACAGCTTGGCCAGACCAATGCTCGCAGAGCATTGACAAGTCGCGATAGCCAGGCTAGAGTTAGGGTAACCTGGTAAACCAGCCCTTCGTACTTCATTTCAGAGGGTCTGTCAGTGCTGTACTGAGAAACAATTGAGGCACTATACACAAAGTCAACGTCATCACTCATGAACACTCCCTCAGCTGATTGGCTAGGATTGGCTGGTACCTGATACAGCAATGTCAATGGCAGCATGGAAAGACCCTCTGTACAAAATTAAATGAAGTACGAGGGGCTGGTTTACCAAGCTAGGGTTAGGGTGTTCTCTATCTATACACGAAATGCTAATGGGTTAAAACCTGCAAAGTGAATGAAAACAATTGCTATTTTTTTCCCTCAAAGGGACCGTCGCTACAGATTCTTTATCTGCTATTAGCTGTGAGGAAGAGCAAGAATGAAGAGCACATCTCGTTGCGGAAGCAGCTCAGAAGTCACAGTAATACTAGCATTACACTGGTGTGAATCATATCTTTAAGAAAATATCTTTCATTTTTCTTCTATTTCCCTTTAACACTTGTTCACTGACTGTGTAAATGACATTTGTAATCACCGATGCTTATTTTGCGCATCACAACCTTTACTTGTTTTCTTTGGCTTTTAGTAGGTCTGATTCTTACATGAGTTGTTAGTCAATATGAAAAAAGTAGAAAAGCCAGACCATGCCTGAGTGGAAAGACAAAGCCCTGTTAAGTTAAATAATTGTATCTGTTCCTGGGTGTTGGTATAAAACAAGCAAATAAAACCTTTATGCATCATGTACTCTCTCCTTTTTCACTATTTACAATTTTTAAGATATAAATGCATTGTTATTCGTGTTTTATATGTAGGCTAATTATTTCCGACCTTACTGTCAAGAATCAAATTTTTAATTGATTTGAAACATTTTGGCAAAAAAGACACATCACTAAGACATACTTTCATAAAGTTAACTTTCTAAGACCAGACATACATTGAACACCTGAGAGAAATCACTGCCCTTTGTCAGATACCCAACGCAGGTCTAAATTAGTACCCAGACTAATGCAGAGTTGCTGTGGCATGTGAAAAAGGCTGAGTACAGGGAAACACCATGTCATGTACCTGCGACATATAATGTTTGTCCTTTAAAAAAAAAAATGTCTCAGAGAAAACCTTTCGCACAGCCGTGTGGCCCAGATGCTGATTATGTGTAGCAAAAGTACAGTATAAATTAAATCTGAGTAAGTAAAAAATGAAATCACCGCACTCTAGTTTCTGCTGTTTTTTTGTTATTATTTTAGTAAACAACGCGTTTCACCTTTGCTTTGTCAGGTTCACTCAAAAAAAAAAAACAGCAAAGACCAGTGTACAGTGATTTCTTTGACACTTTTTTTGTCTTTTTGTTTCAAGACAGGACAGGAGGATACAGGTGCAGACAAAAAACAGTTTAATACCAAAGTATGTAATTTCAAAACAATCTTCACAAGATAGTGCGGTAACACTTTACTTTACAGATCAGTAATAAGTAGGTAATTTTATAGTAATTTATACCTAATTTTATGGTAATAATAATTTTTAACCACATATTAGTTTAACCACATATTAACCACATATAAGTAATAACGGTGCAGTTTCCAGACAATTACTGTGCAGTTTCTAGGCAATAACAATGCAAACTGCTTGGTATACAGTTGTATTGTTTCTGTCACTACACTGAAACAAATGAAGTCATTTCACACAAACTACATGGTATCAGGGCTGTAAAATACACTATCGCATGTTCCTACTTAATTTCTCTGCTGCGTTGATATACCCACCAAGTATCCTCTTTCTGACAGTGTTGTTTTGTGTAATTACCTTGAAAGAAATTGTGCAATTTTAGGGAAATTGCAGAGTATGAGGGCTGTAAAATGCAGAATCACCTATTTCCACTCAGTTACTTAGAAATTTAAAAAGGAACGAATGGTAGTGAATGACCCACAAAGGTTCACTTTATTGAACATACATATTGCAAAAAAACTGTTGTGTTACAGGTAGCATGGGGTATGATGAGAACAAACAATAAGGACTATAAACTCTGAACTCGTAATTGCCTTGCTAGTAACATCATTGTTTAACCCCACTATTTTAAGGTGTCTATTTGTAGTGAGGGGTTATACAACAGTTTATTTCATAGATGAATATTAACGAGCGACACCAAACCAGGCTAGTATCATATTTATGTGCTTGAAGGGATTATGTGGTTTGATTCCATGCGCGAGCACGATAAGAGGAGAATCCATCGGCAGCAGTAATCCACAATATAACGTGCATCCCTCTCGTCGTCTGATCAGTTTTTTTTTGCTATTGGGAGTAGCCTGCAGTAGTTGGCAGTCCACAAACAGCAGCTCAGTCCAATAATATATGAAATGATCCACCATGTAGCTAATTCACTCCGTTTTTACCTATTTTCTCCAAGCAGTTAAACTTGAGTCCGAAGTTCTACTGATATACAGACAAAGTTCCCCCCAAATACAGTACTTCAGTGATGAAGCAGAATACGTGCACTCACTGAAAATAGTGGTTTAAGCGAATAAAGTAGTCTAGCTTTCATCATGGCGGCGACGAGAAACTACAGCAAGCCTACTGCCTGTCAAAACTGTTTTATTAATAAATGTTGTGTACACTTCTCAGTGTCTTGTTTTTAACGTCAGGGCCTTTGTTGTACTACCGATGGAGTGTGGAGTTTCTTCGAGCCGAACACAGAAGTTCTCCTTTAAGGTCAAAACTGATCAAATTGGTTAATAACGGTGTGTATATAAGCTAAAATGTCTCATTAAAAACAACATAATAAACTGCACTCCTAGAAACTGCATAGGTCAGCCTATTGCACAAAACTACTTCTTAGACCACGCAAGGTTTCTTTGCAGGCCCTCACCAACAATGCCTCAACCTCTTAACCCCATAGAGCGATGACGTGTCCACTTTAGAAGACATTGATGGGCTAACTTAATACCCACATAAAATACAAGGAAATTACCTTCCACACCACAGCCGTTTGCACTTAACCTTTCACGAGATGACAAAAAATGAACATGTCGATTTCTTATTTTATAGTAACTATTGACAGTACCCTGCCTTGAAACAACACCATCAATCACTTCAATCTTTGCCAGGACTCTCATGAAGACTTCATCTTGTACACCACCTCAGCTCAAGCGCTGATGGAGAGCGGGGGACCTGCCACACCCCCCTCACTCAGGCATGCTGCATTCAACACAACGACTGTATTATTATGCGGTAAGATTAGACCACATACTTTACTGTGCAGTAGTGCCATCCAGTCTTCACCCCACCCCATCCAGACTCCCACCCTTGGACCCACCTATCCTGGGGGCCTTTTGTGCCACAGTCGTCCTTCCCCCATCCAGTCTAAGCCAGCTTAAGAGAAGAAGGATATGGAACATTTTGTGCAGGTGAGGGAACAGTCAAACATCAGACATACTGTATAACGCTCTTCAGCAGTACTACCCAGGCCAGGACATGTGCAGGAGTTTAACCAATAGTCTCATTTAAAGATGACTAAAGTTGGGCATGTTTCTACTGTTTGACAGTAAGAGGATGCTGTGACAATCGCAGATGTTTGTCCTGTCTTAAATAAACTAAAACATACAGTTAAAGGAAAAATAAGGGACCTGTGGCATTACTTAGCTCCTTGCAGTTGTGTGGAAGCAACTGCAAGGGTCTGTAAGATTTGTCTGTAAGTGTCTTGCTCTCACAGGTTTTTGGGTCATAATGACATGGGTCATGGGCATTTTGGTGACATCCTCACACCTTTCAGTAAAGTCTGATACAATTTCTAACCATCATGCATCTCTTTCAGCCCAGAATGCATCCCTGACTGCACACGGCTGCAAACGTTTTTATCAAATCGAATGAGCCTAATATTTTAAAGTAGGAGGCGTGATCGAGTTAGTATGCTAGACTTCCTTGCTTTTGTATGAATGGGAAGATATCATTTGCAAATATCGATGGTACTTAAAAATGTTGTGCAAATTGTAATAGATCAGAGCCTATCTAATTCTCTGTAGTACTCTCCGTGTTCCGCCATCTCTGCAATATTCCGGAGTGAGTCACTACTTGACTACTTCACTTCTGGACTATAGGGAGGGAAAGTAATCTCATCGCCCCCTGCTGGTTGCGTTCCCCACCTCTATATTGAAATTAATGGGATTTTTTTCTTCAAAAAATTACATTTCGGCTCACACTCCAAAGTTAAGATAGTGGCTTTCATATGATATGCATGCTGGGCAGTTCTATCGATTCAGGTGGTCATACTTTCTTTTTTTCACTAATCTGAATTGTTTTTAATGTTAATTAAAAAGCTGATAAAGGACTACACTGAATGATAGGTGCGTGTATGACGTCACCGCAAAATCTGGCGCCTGCCCAAATCTAACAGTTAGCTGCCGGCGAGAGAAGTAAGTGAAATTCAACGATTGTGTACATGAAACTCATCTGATTATAAGAATCCACAACCGTAGCTTTATGGAATCTTTATGAAATGTGAAAACTGGCATTCATTTGTTTCTCCGTGGTTGCAATCAGTTACGAATTACAGCATGGTGAACTTGTGTTTACTGACATAACGGGAGCGACTCAAAGTTGTAGTCCGTTTATGACAAGTTAGGCACAATTTAGATTTTTTAAAATAGGACGAAATTTCACACAATACTTTCACAGTTAGTAGATAATCCCCATATATAGCCTGAAAAATATGTCTGGTGCACAAGTTCCGTGTCATACCTTTGTGGGATTTTTTTAAAAATCGGTCTATGGGATTTCTAATAGGATCGCTCTGGGGATAGGAACGCCACCGCTAGGATCGCTGTGTTCCACTTTCCCTCCCTATTGTTTTCCGCGGTCTCGTTTATCTCCCTTTCCCTTCCTGTGAACCTTGACCTCAAACAACTGTGTCATTGGTGCACAAATTAAATTTAAAATACATATACATTTTCTTCAAAAGACATAAGGTTAAATACTCTTACAATATGTCCCTTGTAAATAAATTAGCATTTAACCGAATTAAATACGCTGTTTTTAACATCATATAAAAGCATGGACTTCTCCACCAATGAGAAACAAGGGTGACAGGAAGTGTATGAACTAAACCGCCAAGTTGGGAAGACGCAGGAAGAATGAGAGTTGGAGAACGATGACTAGTTTGTTATTTGTTTAAACCACGATTTTCTGTGAATGAAAGTACACGGTTTACATAGGTCACCAGGTGATTTAGAACTAAGAACAGAGTTACATGTTTTAAAAATAGTTCAATGTTTTAATTTTACTTTGTTGTTTTTTAAAAATATATTGTTCAGTTTCTTTCCTTTTGTTTTGATCACGCCCATTACCAGTGCCGGCTAACAAACATCATTTTGCAATATTGAAATTGTTTAATAAAGTGAACGTTTGTGGTTGAAGAGAATGGATGTCATGCACATACTTTAAACAAAATTAATAAAAGTTCTGCAGTCTAGGTATTTGTCTGTTAAACTCAACAATTTTAGCACATGGTAGCATAGCCTATTTCACAGATGGTAATAACTAAGTAATTGAGTGGAAATAGGTGATTCTGTATTTTACAGCACTGATAATGCACAATTGCCCTAAAACTACCTAATTTATTTCAAGGTAATTGCACAAAAACAACACTATCTTAAGGTAGATACTTGGTGGGTATATCAACACAGCTGAAAAATTAAGTAGGAACATGCGATAGTGTATTAATTAATTTGTTTCATTGTAGTAACAGAAACTATATGACATTTTACTATCTAAGTGCTACAATGACTTGGTTAGTATCTTTCATCACTGTGTTGTTATGTCATAACATCTCATAGTAACCATGTACTTACCAACATTTTACTCCTTCATAACACCACTATGCTGGTGTAATTACAGTCATATTACTTCACAATAAGTAAATCCTGAACTTTATCTTTTTAGTATTTACACATTTACTTTAAATAATTACCATTTTATTATACCTTCAAATCAAAGTAATTCACATTGTTATTGTCTAGCAATTTCACAGTAATTGTCTGGAAATTGCACCGTAATTACTTGTAATAAGTGGTTAAAAATTATTATTACCATGAAATTAGGTATAAATTACCATACAATTACCTACTTATTACCGATCTGTAAAGTAAAGTGTTACCGAAAGGGCTATCAGAGATGGTAATCTCACCTCCCTCTTAGGCGGACAGACAGACAGACAGACACACACACACACACACACACACACACACACACACACGCACACACACACAGACAGACGCTCACACACATACACATTAACACACACACACACACACAAGCACACATACACACACACAGACACACAGACGGACAGGGTCATTGCAATACCTGGTTAATCCCCTCCAGTGGACCAGGTGAAAATGGGTAGTAAAAACTAGAAAACAGAACAATCCTCAAAGACCAGTCTTTCAGGAAAGATGACACAGAGTAACTGTCAGTCTATGGGAGACTGCACTGTGTCCAAGGGAGCAAATGGTTTCACTAGGCGAGTGAACAGGAGCCTGTGCTGATGAGGTGATCGGGCAGTAAAAATCAGTACACTGGTGATGTCAAAGTGTTAAAGAGAAAAGACTAAACAATAAAAGAAGTATTCATTCATTCATTCATTCATAAAGCTGTGAAACAAACTGTGCTCTGCATCGAGTGTCAAGACCTGCACGGCGTGTGGGTTGTATCAGTAATATTAGTGACATGACTTTTCATGTTTTAAAGTGAGGGTGGAGGCAGTAGACACATTGGTGGTGTCAGTCTGTGAATTTGTAACTGGGTGAAAGGCATTTCTGAATTTGCTTTGTCTCCCTCTATGGGCTATAATTGGACTAAGTAAGTTTGGAGGAGGGGGCCATCTCTCTGTAGTTGGAATGAGAGACAATTCTGCTTCCAACCTGTAGGGCGACCAAGGATGAAAACTACTTAGTGTTGCATTAAAGGGTTAAATAGAAAAACATAGCTTTGCTGTCGCACCAAACTCATAGACGGAGCTTGGTTTGGCAAAGATTTAATAGATAGAAAGTTCTCCGAGGCAGGATTGACGAGCGTCCATCAAATGCCTTTGTATACTACCAGACTTAACTACAACCAATCAGACCACTGATTCTCATGCTGTACATATGCATAGTGTTGCTTTTTCATTGGTGCCTGCTTTCTCGGGCAAAGGAACAGGTGTAAATAGGCAGGTTGGCCCAACTGACTTAAAGGAGAACTTCGGTGTAAAATGAAAATTGGCATGTTAAAACATCATACCGAGTTGGTATGTGTACTGAGGAGCAAAATTGATTTAGCCTGTTGCATTCAGAGTTTAACTATTTTTTATCGTTTGTCCCAGAAGGCTAACAATGGAAGTGGTAGGTGACCTTAGACGAAGCATGACGACTACGCTATTTTTAAACCATTAGAACAGCTCGAAGAAATTCCACACTCCATTGGTAGTACAACAAAGGCTCTGGCATTCAAAACAAAACACTGAGAATATTGTACATGTACACAACGTTTATTTAAAAAACTGTTCTTACATGCAGTAGTTTGCAGTTGTTTCTCGTTGCCGCCATGATGAAAGTCCAAACAAGTCGATTGTACTACCTCTCCTCCTATTCTTCTTGCTGGTTCGTGTTCGTCAATGGACTTGTGCGGACTTTTATCATGGCGGTGACGAGAAACTACAGCAAGGTACTGCCTGTCAAAACAGTTTTATTAATAAATGTTGTGTACACTTACAAAGTTCTCAGTGCCTTGTTTTTAATGTCAGGGCCTTTGTTGTACTACCGATGGAGTGTGGAGTTTCTTCAAGCTGTTTTAGTGGTTTAAAAATAGCGTAGTCGTCATGCTTCGTCTAAGGGCACCTACCACTTCCATTGTTAGCCTTCTGGGACAAACGATAAAAAATAGTTAAACTCTGAATGCAACAGGCTAAATCAATTTTGCTCCTCAGTACACATACCAACTCGGTATGATGTTTTAACATGCCAATGTTCATTTTACACCGAAGTTCTCCTTTAAATGCAAAATTCTATGCAGCAGCAGAGGCAGTATGGGTGGGTCAGGCTAAGAAAATCTTCTACTTTCAGAACATCACTTGGATAATTATTGTTTTAAATCAGTTCACCCCCTTACCAACATTTTTATCAAAAGGGTGCACATTTACCACTTGGGCCATGTGTTATGCTGTTACACCAGTGTCAGTTCTCCAGTAGGGAGACAGACAGACAGACAGACTTGATCCCAAGCTGGGAAATTAAGGTATAGCAGCAACATGACATACAGGGACACACAGATACAATCACAACACAATGAAGAAAAGATCAATTTATTAATGAAAATTTATATTTTTGCAAAACTGGTCAGCTACAAGAAAAAAAACTACTTCCTGTTTTTGCACTTGGTCTCTCTGAGCCCTGTTATCTCTGATGGGGCAAGCTGAAGGTGCAACAGGAGGACGTTACCCCAGAATAGGCCGTTACCCCAGAATAGGCCGTTACCCCAGAGGGCCCTGTAGCGTAGCCTTACAGCAGTGTTTCTTAAAGCACTCCCCCCCTTTAAGAAACCTCAAGAACCCCCCCCCCCCCCCCCCCCCCCCATTTGAAGGTAAAAGGGCTAAGTAACTACATGAGTTGGTGCAGCATCACAGCCCTAACTAGAGAATGGCATGATGATGATGATGATGATATTCATGTTGTTATATACATATATATATATAACAGAACTGCTCATGGACCACTTGAAGCTTATTGCACCACACTTTGAGAAACACTACCTTACAGCAATCGTCCAGAAGCTCCGTTTCCCCACTTCTCCACACACACTGCTGATATTGGCACTGAACACCAAACATTTACCTCACAGCAGCTTTTGGTGATCTTACAGTTAATGCGGCCTGAGCGCAGCAAGCATATGGTACCAGCAAGCAAATAAAGAAGACAATGTTTCTGTCAGACCCCCCTTGGTAATTTGTGAGACTCAAACAACAGCGATGCAAATTTGTGTGTAAGACAAATGTATGTTTAAAAAAACTTAGGGTGTATGATACTAAGTGTATCATCACAGCCTTCTCTGAAAAACTGAGTTTACAGGCCTAGAAATGAAGAAAGTTGTCCAAGTAAAGTGAAAGGTAAAGTAACATGTTGTCACTTACTGGATTTAAATGCTCTGGTGAAGTGTGGTGGTAGTAAAGTGGTAAGGGAGCACCACTTGACCCTTACCCTGGTAAACCAGCCCCTCGTACTCCATTTCATTTTGTACAAGGGGTCTGGCAGTGCTGTATTGAGAAACGATTTCTTCCTGATGGTGTGGACTCTGCTAAAGTTTAAAACAAGTAGCTCTGCCTTTACCCAATCGCTAACGTCTGGTTGTCACATATAAAATTAGCCTGCCTATGCACTATATTTCAAATGTAGCACACAAAGTCAGCGTCATCGCTCATGAACACTCCCTCTGTTCGGTGATGGGTAAGGATTGGCTTGTACCTGATACAGCAATGTCAATGGCAGCACGGCCGGACCCTCTGTAGAAAATGAAATGATTTACAAAAGTCACAATTATCTTCCTCACAAAAGTTATAATTTCTTTACTTTTCAGGGGTGCTGAGTTAAAAATCAGGGGCTTGAGCACCCCAAATATAGCGACAGTAAAATAAAGTATAACCCTCTTTTGGTTTTCTGTCTTTTCTCCGCTCCTTAACTCTCATGTGCAGGGTTGCTTACAACTTAGAACCTTTGACTCATTGTCACAATAATGGTTATATTTGCTCCTTGATGCTATTTATCGTTGCTCGTATGTTTTACTGAAAGGCTTTAAAATGTTGTGGTTAATTATTTTATTCACCTTACATGTACATAACTTACTCATTTACTTCACACTTTTATCAGGGGGAGGGACAAGGGCAGGCATGACCATTATGAAGTCAGAAAGGATAGTATAGAAAAGTATAGGATTGAGAAATGTAAAAATGAAACCACATCAATCAATAAGCAAGTGAAGCTGTTTTGAGATACGACTGAAGAGACACACTACTGACAAGCTGCAGCTCTCCTTACTTATCCAACTCTTTATTCATCACACTCATTACTTAAATCAAAACATTATGAATTTAGCTTTTTTTTCTCTGAGAGGCAAAACGCAAAGAAAAGAAGCTGTTCTCTCTCTTTCTCTCTCTCTCTCTCTCACTCTCTCTCACTCTCTCTCTCTCTCATATAGCTATGCTGTTTTCCATCTCACTTGGGCAGAGGTAGGTATACGGCACAGTAATTGTTTTGTTCCTCTCTTTGATGTGGTGAGACAGGGTGTCTAACTCTGCCTTCAGTTCCCTTATGATCCTCAAGGGGGCATCCTCTACGAAGTATTCATCAGGGAAACAGCCAAGTTGCACCTAAGAAACAAGTTTTTTTTGTTGGTTTGTTTGTTTTGATTAATATTGAGGAAAAAGAATTAACACGTGTTTAACATTATATACATTATAGAAAATGAAAAGTAATGCACACCAACAACTGCTGTTGAGGTGGTTGCTACTGGCGTAACTTCCGAAATACTGAGAAAGATAGTGCTGCATACTTAGCTTCATTAGTTTTATTTAAATTACGTTTCGGCCTCTGGCCTTCTTCAAAATCTGAGTAATTGTATTGTACAAAGTTCAATGGCTAACACCTGTGCATTTATTTAGATCATTTATTGTAAGGAAGTAGAAGGAGAAGGAAGAGGCTTACAAAGTCGGTTGACTGGGAGCTGAGTGTCCATCGGAAAACGACTCCATTGACACTGGTGCTGATGTCAGGCAGTGTTTCCAGAAGGGTCTGCTCAGTAGACTGCCCCTTAGTGGTGGGAGGGGGCTTCTGCATCGAGTTGGGGGAGTTGAGGAGAAAGCCGCCATAATCAAACTTTAAAAAAGAGACAAACAAGAATTAAAAAAAATAATAAAAATGAGACCACAACCTATAGGGTCTCTCAAGAGCTCTCAAAAATAGTTTTTTTTAAAACCTATTAATTAATCTTAAACTGAAGGGCATAAAACAATCTTCCTCAAAGTTTAATCTGTGAGAGATACCTCAGGAGTCAGAAATTAAATTTCAATGTAATGAAATTGTGCTGATTTATGATAGCAAACATATTGCAACTAGACTCAGTTACATTTGCTTCCTGTTTACCAGGCATGTTAGGGGTAGGGTGTTATAATGTGTTGTACAGAAGAGGTTGCTGTCCTTCTATTAGGTGTATGTGCACATTATTATATTCTAGTGATTTTGAAATATGGAACTACGAATACATGTGACACCCGCTATTAAGTAGAGAGTAAGTTTTCATACTCAGGTGAGTTCATGTTCTATGATTTTGGCATTACGGAAAACTGTAATCAGCAACCATTCTCTCCGTTGATTCCTTTTGTCAGAAGAGTGTACCTGCTGCATTCAATCATGATATCTTATGGCCACTGAAGCTGATGTGAATGGGGCAGATCACATTGACCTGTTATAAATATGCATAGGGCACAACAAACCATTCTTGCTGCTGCTTATCTGCTTAGTCAGCAAAGTTTTACTATCCTCAGTTACAGACATGGCTTTGTGTTTTGCATTTTGCTTTTCTGGGCCGAGTGCTGTGGTTTGTGTGTTGAATTCCACATGTGTCTTTGTATCTTACACTGCAAGACGTCATCTGAAACTTTACTACTGTTTTATTTAATTTGCATCTCTGCTTTGAGAGATATTGGGGACATTCAGCCTTAAGCATAATATCATTACAAAAAAGCAGATTTGTGGGTTAGTTTACCTGTCCTGTGTTGACAGCTGAGTGCTGGCCTGACATGTTGAAGATCACCATGGTGAGAAACTTGATAAGTTCATCCACACCATGGAAGCTACCTGGAACTCCTGCAGAAAAAAATGTAGTTCACTTTGTTCATATGTGCCTACACCCTACATCCAAGGTGCTTGGTTAATGATTGTTTTTCACATATGGCTAAAGTGAACACCTATAACATGTTTTGTGTGTTGGTGGCTTTAAAATCAAGGGTGTGAATTTGAACCCCTGTGATTTGTACTTTGATAGAGCTTAACCACGGCATTGAATTTCAAAAACATAATGGTATGTATCCTGGAAAGAGCTCCCATTGGTTCGGTTAATTAAAGTGAAGTTTGTAGCCATTTGGGTTTTTTTCTCAGACTTTAAAGGTGTAATTGCATCGTGTTTTTATTAATTTTGTGGTGGTCTCTAATATTAATGAATGTTCTGTGAGCTGGTTTAGGTGAAAGCTGTTCTAGTTTGGTGGAGGAGATGGAGCGGGAAGAATGATAGGCTCTCAGCTATGCTACTCACAGGCTACAATCATTCAAAGCCTATTTGGCACACCAAATAAAAGATTTAAACGTTCTACACAAACACACATACTGAGCTATATTAAGTGAATGTGTGCTGCAACCAGTCTCCTCTGGTAGTCACAAGTGTGGTATGGCTTTTTATAATTAACAAACTTACGTCACTTTGTTTGCCTTTGTCTTATTTGCTCGTTTTTCCACCTATTTTCTTAATTGACTAATGGAGGCAATCGGGGTAGAAGAATGTGCAGCATGCATATGCAACTCGGAGTGACCTAGCCTCTTTCAAAAAAAGCAAGTACTAAACAGTTTCTCGCGGAATGAGACTTTTAATTAAAGTGAAGTTTTGAGTCCTTTGCTGTTTTTTCTCAGACTTTAAACATAGTGTTACTGAATTGCCCTCATAAGGGTTACCAATCACATTATACAATCAGTTTACTTTAATTATGTCAATTATGTAAACTGTCTTTGATCCTGCACCCGATGACAAATGGGATATGTGTCAATTTAACATTGATTATTTTTAACCCCCAGCTGTGACCATTATTTGTACCTCTGCTTTGGTCCTCAAAAAAGCCATGTTTGAAGATGTCGCCTATCCAGGTCTGGAGCTCAACATCTCGTTGGACATCCTGATCGGACGGGTAATAATGCTTCACCATCTTGCTCACATACCTGCACAGAGACAATAAACCCTTACCACCACGTGGAGGACACATATTGCTAATGCCTTACAAAGTGCAGTAACTACTTGAATATAAAAACTGAATAAAACGCCTTAATAATGTTGTCATACTGACCAGTCAAACATGTCGTATGTATAATAGTGGTGATGCTTTCATTAATGCTGTAGGTATAATAGTGGGGATGCTTTTTTTGTCTTTCTTCATAACAAGAAGCAAGAGATTCATTCAAGCAAGACAAAGGAGGTGTTATGAAGTCAGACTAAACTCAATTTGACAAAATATGTAGTTACTGGCTTTTGGCTTTGTAGGGCAGTTTAGGGCTCTATTAAATTAAATTTGTATTTAAACTTGGCATGTATGTCATTGAATTTAAAACAAAAACTGCAAACACAAAGATATACAATGTTGTCATTCAACCTTTACAGAAATAATCGGACAATAAGAAAACAAAGGGTTCTTTTGACTCAGTTCCAAATCAGATGAAGAGTTCTTGGAATCTGGTGGTGGGGTTGAGAGAGATTACAGTGGAGAAACATAGTGGCACCTGTTGAGGATGTCCCAGAGTTTTAGGCCGTCATCTCTATAGTAGAAGTTAGGGATGGACTCCAGGCCTCGAGCTTTGATGTCCTCAGGCATGAAGAGGTGGCTATAGGTCAACTCTGCATACCACCTCTTCATGAGGTCAAACTGGCCTTGGCCTCCGAGGTTAGTAGCCTACAGGCGTAAATGCGAATAATAAATTATAAGGGTTATGATGTTAATGCTGCAACATCAAACACACACACAAACACACACACACACAAATTATGTCTACACTGCTTAGGAGAAAGTAAAGAATGGATGAATAAATAAATAAAGCATACACATACTGTACAAACACACACACAAACACACACACACACACACACACATACAGATATACATATATATATATATATACCTCAGTGTAGATGCCTTTGGGTCCAAACAGTTTGTCTCTTCCAGTGGTGTTGATATGTAGAGTGTATCGGCTGTGGGGTATCAGCAACTACAGCAAGAGAAATGTACCTCTGCTTAAAGCATTTACTTCACCAGTCAACAACACAGCTTTTGTATTTTGGGACAAATGTATGGTGCAAAATTTCACAAATGTGCTTTATCTACGTATTTGTTTCAGATTAGTTTTGCCCGTGTGTAATGGGGGTTCAGAGTAGTGGAATAATGTCATTTGTCTTTAGTTTGAAAACAGGAAACAGTCCCTGGTGACAATAATGATATATGATATAAACTTGCCACCTGGCCACTGATGTGTCGAAAACGTAAACATTTTGCATAAACCCTCGTACCTTGAACAGGGGGTGTGGCGTGGGGAGATTTCTCAGTGTGGAAACAATGATAACCTCCGACACTCCGTGTGTGCGTAAGTAATGAGAATTGGCCTCGTGTTCATGGAAATCTGCATTTCTCACAAACATCTTGGCTAGGAGCCAGTCGTACTTAGAGTCACTGGGCAGGAAGACTGGATTATCTGGGCCTGGTTTCTGGTTGCACTGGTGAAGAAAAAGGAACAGTGAAGTTCTGTTATAGGTCAGTCAAGGTAACATGGAGGACCACAGTAACAATTAATTCCAGCACCTCTGGCAAAACTGCATTTAAAACGATACTAAGTAGTTTTCGTCTTCGGTTGCCCTACAGGTTTGAAGCATAATTGTCTCTCATAGAGAACTACAGAGAGACTGTCTACCAGCACCCCCCCATAGCCCATAGAGGGCGGCAAAGGGAATTTAGAAGTGCCTTTCACCCTGTTACAAGTTGATGAACCACTGAAATAATTTTGGAACATTATTTTAAGGTTGAAAAACTACTTTGCTTAAAGGACTTCCAAAACACTCAGTGAAACCACTGAACGTCATGTCTTTCTCATGCATATGGGATTTTTAATAATCCATGATTTTACAGAATTTCCATGACCATTCCTTAAATTAGATTGATAACAGAGCACAGTGTGTGTACCTGAATAGC
>CM050212.1:30417068-30449568 GCA_027475355.1 Coilia nasus | reverse complement strand
GTAAGTCGCTTTGGATAAAAGCATCTGCTAAGTGTAATGTAATGTAATGTAATGTAATGTGCAGAATATGTCATGATATTCAATGACAAGCAGGTATTTGCATCTAGTTTGTCCTAAGAAGGAGCAGACCTGTAAGTGTGTTGCTGTCCAAGTAGGTGATGCTGATGCTGACGCTGATGCAGATGCTGATGCTGTCACTCCAGCAGTCAAAGCCTCTGTCCCAGGATGACTCCTGAGCCCCACTCTACGAGGGCCATTTTATACTCTTCTCAGCCCAAGACAATCATCAGTGGTGGCCCGTAACCACACAAATGGGTTGGGCCTATGAGTGGAATGGAACTTTATATATATCTATATTTATACTTTTATACTGTGCCGCATGCTGCACATGCAGTGCAAATGCACTGCTTGATAGACTTAACTGGATACACTGTGTGTCCTCATTCCATTGTTGTGCACTGTGCACTGTGCTACATGCAAGCAAAAGGTCATTGTGTAAAATTATTTTGAATTAGTAGAGCATAGGTAAGGAATTGCTATTCAATTAGTCTTGAAAGGCATTTTTCATTCATCTGATGAAATGGCAGCTATTCCTTAATTTGCAACACCTGCAGCCAGTCGCATCACCAGAACGTAAGGTTGTTCCTAAGTTGAATCTTTACCTAACATTCACCGTAGGTAGATTCAAACTAGCGACGTTCTGATTTGCAGTTGCACCACCATACCTTAAGACATAACTTAATTAGTCGTGCGTAAACCATCCCTTAATCAAACTGGTGTTGCATTTAACGACATTTGTACAGTTTCAAACCAAAGTTGGACGTATGTGATGTGGTGCAACAGTGTAACAATTAGTAGTTCCCAAACTTGAACGTAGCGGCAATGTATGTCCGAACTAAGCTAAGCTGGACGTTACCCGCAGCTGGTGCAACCCATTCCTGTTTGCACATCTTCATCTGATATCCTCAGTCTGACTCCATAGCACTGACCACTACATTGACTAATGATTTCATTCGCCAAGATATTTTACTAAACAGCTGTCTGGACAATGCAGTTAGGCTGGCCAGACAAGCTCTTGCTGACTAGGAACTAGTCACTGACTTCAGACGAACTCCACACAAATACACTCCACTGTCCAAAGTGTGAGGGCATACACATCCCCGACAACCTCACATGGATTCTAGACAACAAACAAACAAAAAAACAGCACCCGGTGTCATTATGAGTACACGGCACACCACAGCACACCATGTACACAACAAAACCAACTCTGCATTTAACCCATCACACATGTGAGCAGGGGGCAGCCATGACAATGGCGCCTGGGAAGCAGTGTGTGGGGACGGTGCCATGCTCAGGCTACCTCAGTGGCACCATTGGCAGTTGGTGGACCTGCCATGACAAGTCCGATATCTTAGTCGCCAGGCCACCACTGCCGCAGACTGAAAGGCCCTGTAGTGGATTGTGAGGACGGCCGAAAAGATCAGTGGAGCAGTTCTGCTCCCCCTCTCTCGGACATGTACAACAGCCGCTGTCTGTGCCAAGCAAAGAACACTGTCACGAAACTAAACTTCGCTTCTCCTAACTGTGGTTTTAATCACACCTTAAATCCAGGGACGGATTACGGACCGGGCCAGCGGGGCCGGCGCACAGGGACCCTTGGGGTCCAGGGGGCCCAGGGGGGCCCCTAGCCCAAAACAAGTTGCAACACTTATCAACAATATAGTTTAATTTGTCTATTTCAGAGGGCCCCCAGCGATGCTTTAGGAACTTTAATGAAAACGGGTAAGGGGTGGCAGTCTTGTGACTTCTGACTACCAGGAGGCCTCTGATCTCTGCCTAGCAGAAGCCCTAGGGAGCAGGGGGGCATACTTTTAGAGGGCCCTCTGATTATGGGGGCCCCTACCAGGGAGCCCTACGGAGGAGGGTGTACCTTTAGAGGGCCATCTGATTATGAGGGCCCCTACCATGGGGCCCCTGGCTTCTGGGTGGGGGGTGTGGGTTTTGCAGGCTTACAGAGGGCCCTCTGATTAGGGAGCGGTGGCACTTTGGGGAGGAGGCATCTTGTGCAGTCCATCAACAATATATTTCTCTGTTTCAAAGAGCCCACTGAGTGCCCCCCAGGCTTTTGACTACAAGGGCTGCTGACCCTTCTAAGGGTGTACTTACACTACTCAAGTAACACACCCAAGGGCACTTGACCACCAATGTGTGGTTCGTTTGACCAGTGTGATCACTCCGTTCTGTATATGGTGCAAAGGTGGGCTCTGGCATGGCTCAGCTGGACAAGGTACACATGTAAAGTGATTGCTAACCGTGCCCCGACATGACTCGGCTCTCAAACATGACATCAATAACGACACTCCAAATAATAAATATTTAAATTAATTTGAAAAAAGTTGGTGTTAATAACAGGATTTTTTTTTCAACACATTGGAGAACTTGCAATACGTAAATCATGGAGTGAGAGCTGTCTTTTCTCATAGTAACAAACAGGGCTGCTGAATAGAAATGGGGTGATTAACAAAAGTGCTTTGATTCAGAGCATATGAATTATATGACATTCAAACTGCATGATCAGTCTGCACTGTTGAGTAAAACTGGACCAGTTCTAATATTTTATATTTTTCTATAACTGCAAGTTCTATATTTTTGCAAAATTGCTACATTGCCCTAAATTCCCATGGGAGGTGCCTCCAGTAGTTAACTAATACTAGATATGGATAGGACACTTTTGGCTGTTTAGCATAACTTTGAACTTTTTGACCAAATATCTGCAGACCTAAATGTTAATTATATTGTGCACATGATGACTTGGAGTGGGAACAGTAAAATTAAATTGTATTTCTCCCTCCAGCTGCATAAAAAGTCCACAAAGTTTCATAGCAAATTATTTTCCAAATACATCAAAATCTCCCTCCGTCCTCCTTTAGAATGTGACACATGCAGGCATTATGAAAGGGTGCAACGTGGTCTTTTCTTTCAATCCCTGTTATAGTATGGCTTCTTGCTAAGTCCTAGATGGCATGAAATAAAAGAACGAAACGCGAACGTGAATGCTTTGACCAGGGGCTCATACCCCCCTTAATCCATTTCTGCTTAAATCTCTGATGAAATCCTCAAGTCAGCTTTATCTTCAGGGTGCAACAGGAGCACATTACTACAGAGGATGGTTGCTACAGCACAAGATAATGCCAGCAAATTCCATTACACCACAGATGCACACAAACTGTTGAAAAGAACTCTGATCACATATCTTCCCGTGATTACAAAATGTTGTAGCTTAGCAGAAGTTCCAGTTTATCATGCTAAGAAGCTAAACTGTCATGTGCTATGTATCTTAAAATGTAGTATGAAAATGTATATTATAAACCCACATCATATTTCTCTCAGCCCTACTGTCCAGTACAATTGAACTAACTACAACAAAGTTTCTTTAGCTGTACACTTCATTCAGCAAAAGCCCATCAGAGCATAGTGAGGTTTTAGTTAAGTAGGATTTACAATCTTCTAGATATTCAGTGTTGTCTGTCCTCTTGCTGTGCGTATTTGTGTGTGCATGTGTGTGTGTGTGCGTGTGTGTGTGTGTCGGTGTTTGTGTGTGAGCATGCACAACATGACAGCAGGAGCAAACACACCTGCACTGACAGTATGAAAACAGTATGAAGTAAGTATAGTTGATTAAGTATGGAATCTGCATGTATTTATGTGTGTATAAGGGCCTAACGATTTCTGTCTGCCTAAGGTAAATTCCCTCAAAACTGATCAATATTATCCTCCAGTATTTTTTACTGTAAATACTGTTTCTGGAAAAAAACTGTTACTGGAATAATCTAGAACTAACATCATATATTGCTTTGCATGGCTTTTCATATTTTGCTATGAGAAATCAAACAAAAAACTATAAAAACCTATAAACCTAATATACAAAAGACAAACAAAACCAAACGGAATGGTATTCGTCAGGAAACTGCAGTGTGTATTAAAGAGCCTCTTTAGGTGGCACTAAGAGCTTTAGTCTGTATGGATGGCATATCATTTTATTAGTGCCCCCACATGTATGGCTCACAGGCTGTGTCCGAAACTGGGAAAAATGCTGCCTTTAAAGTTATGTATGCCATTATTCATCTATACATAACAAAACATGGATTACAAGTGTAGCGTGACAAAAACCTGGGCAAAAAAAGTGGGCTAGCAAAATATGTCTGAGCAGGATATGCTTTTTCTGTGTGCGTGCGTGCATGTGTGTGTGTGTGTCTGTGTTTGTGCCAGTGTGCCTCTGTGTTTGTGTAGGTGTGTGTATCTTTGCACTCATCCTTGTATGCTGGATAAAAGTATTCCTGATGTTTAATGTTGTCTGTCTTCTTTTATTTGCTGTCCAGGTTTTTGGCACATTGCACATTTGACTCATCAGACAGCAAACAATGACTGAATATACTGTACTGTATGTTTGCATAAACTTTTTACTGTCAATATTAATTTCAAACTCAGATGACGAATTGTCTTGGAAGATTGCTTCCTTTTTTAATATCAACACCATATGAAAATTGTATCTACATTTAGTTCTGCCTGTGCTCAGATCTGCAACAAAGACACACACACTGTAACTATGTTACCTTAAGGTTTTTTTTTTTTTTTTACAAAACTGCAACCAAGCAGGATAGAACTGTGTGTGTGTGTGTGTGTGTGTGTGTGTGTGAGTGAGAATGTGTGTGTGTGTGAGTGAGAATGTGTGTGTGTGCGCGCGCTTGCGTGCATGTGTGTGTGTCTTTGTGAGAGCATATCTGATTGAGTGTGTGTGTGTGTGTGTGTGTGTGTGTGTGTGTGTGTGTGCTGATGTGCTAAACCCACAGATGCAATTGTTGCCAGATATGCTGATTACAAGCTGGCACACCCCTCCAACCCTGGGCTTCCAGGATGCAGGTGCCAGTAGACAGCGCCTCCTGGTGGCTATCAGCTACCTCTGCGCTCACCACATAGGTCTCTCTTAAATCACTGATTGTGAGAGTGACATGTTGCAGTCCAGGGACTCTCTCAGACTCTGGGTATCAGGGCTGTAGTGGAAGGTAAACGCAAGTAAACACAGTTTACCCACCTCTCAAATTTCAGAAATAGAGTTTATCCATTTCTCAAGAGTTTATCTACATATCCATATAGTGTATTGTCTTTATTACAGAGTGATAGTATGGAATACAACTTCTAACATTAAAAATCACGCTACATCATCTTCATTTATAATCTGTGCTTAAGGGCACAATTTGGATTTGTTCAAACATGTTTTAATGTCTTCTTAAAACCACCTCACTGTGTTTACTGAATTCATAGTTTACTCACCTCTTATTTTACCAATGCAGCCCTGCTGGGGATATATGTGAAACTGCAGAAGTTCTGCATATATACAAATATATATCATACATATCAAGTCATATGGGCCTATAGTTCTTGACAAAGCTGGGAGGCAAGGAGGGTAGAGGTCGCACACAGAAAATGATTTTACAAATCTGTATTTGACAGAGTAGCTGGAAATAATAATGGAAATACTGAAATGAAACACACAAAATTTAAAAAGCTGGAGATGGGCTAGACCCGTTTTCGAATTCTCTGCATGGTCTGTATTGTTTTTGGCTTCTCTGTCTAATACAGATTTGTGAATAATCACCTGATTATTTTCCTAACATCTGATTATTGTTTCCCTGCCTCTCTATTACCTTTCACCCGATCGGTTTCTTCTTCTGTTGTATTTAAACCCCATGTCCTTGTAATGTTTTTGTCTGATTGTCACTCTGCCTGCGTCCTGTGTTTTTTTTTTTTTTTGCAAAGAGTGAATAAAAATGTACTTTTTTGTACTTTATCTGCGTACTTTATTTGCATCCTGCCTGACTGCAGTCCTGATAGTTTCATTGGCTGTAAATATATCACACGGTTGGCACATCACAGCCATTGTATACCACAGAGGCAGTTCAGTATAGATTATATATTTTCAAAACATGTGTGATTAGGTATTTATTAACCCTATACTGAGCAATGACCCTGTCTATTCAACTCCCGAATTGTGGGAGCACTTTTTTTTAACTAGATAAATTAACACTGCGGCTAGATTAACTGCAGTGTTGCAGTCCAAGGCAAATTTCACCTGTGGGACAACAAAGCCTACTGTACCTTACCCCGCACATAGCTTCTTCAAACAAGGAAGCAAGCTTTCAAGGAAGCACCTTGCATTATTCTTTTAGTTCTGCACATCTCCCTACTTTGTATTGCCAGAACGCAAACAATGACATGAATGAAATTTATACTGTCAATATTAATTTCAAATTCAGTGTTGATTTTCTTGGAGCTTTGCTTCCTTGCTTAGTAGCAAAACAACACCGAAACCGTATTGAGTTCTGCCTCTGCTCACGCACAAGCACGGACAAAGACACATAGACACACACAGACACACATAGATGCGCACACACACACACACACACACACACACACACACACACAAACACACACATACACACACATAAACACACACACACACACACACACACACACACACACACACACACACACACACACACACACACACACACACACACACACACACACAAAAGCACATACACACTTATTTAGCAATTCTGGAGTAGAATAGACAGGGACATTGCCAGACAGGGATATAGCCTCCCCAAAACTACTCGCTGTATGATGAGGATATCAATGACCATAAAGTATTCAGTTATTTATGCAGCAGGAAAAGCGTATTTCTGGGCTCCTCCTGTAATAGACATATTGCACATCCTTTCTTACAGTGCGCAAAATGACATCATTAGAATGTCACAGAGTGTCTGTAATTTTTATGTCAATCCAGTGTCCTTCGTAAATTGATAAGATTAGGAAGGTACTTTCCATTACATTCCACTGTGTGAAGAGATGGCATGGTTGGAGACATACCACTGGATTGAACATCCCCTCATCATTTACAGTTTTTTAATGTTTGCTTACACACTAAAATATAAAGTTTTAATACAACCTAACACTCAAATAACAAAAAATCGGCTCAGATTGGCACATTTTCAGCTTCACACTTTTTCCAAAACACTACACACAGTGATTTGCAAAACATTGAACACACTTATATGCCTTACACACGTGATTGTAGTGTAATGTCACATTCTTTCAATTTCTAAACACTAGCTATCAACTGACCACACTTTTGCAGCCAACTGGTTAAACAGAATCGTCAGGTGCCAGAACACTAAGGGCCAAAATGCAAAACTCAGCAATCAGGCTTAAACACTGTAAGATAGGGGAGTTACCCTGACTTGAATAGAAATGTAAGGCAGTGTTGTAGCAAGAGCAAACGAAAGAGGGACTGTGAAGATGAGAGACAGTGAGGGGTGCAACCATGCAAAAGCAAACACTTATATTGACTGGTTTTGCATTGAAAGTAAAAACAATAGCAATTGAAATATATTTAGTGAACAGTATTAGTAATGTGTCATTTTGTGAATGTATTCATGTCATTTATCAATATTACTGAAAAAGATGCAACCCAGATTATGTTACAGTTTTTCTCAATTGCTTAAACACATTTTCTGAAAACATGCCTCATATTCTCAAAACTCTACACACAATGGGCAAAACCCCTCACTTCTCCTGCAAAATGAAACTTTGCATTCAAAACAGTATTATTTCCTCTCAAAATGCTATTTTGTTGTCAAATGACACACACAAACCACCATATGAATAGACATTTATAACAACCAGTTGAACCCTGATGTGCTTAATGTAAAACACTATGATAAATGGAAAACACTTCTTCTCCATTCATCATAATGATTTAGGCCTTTTTTTGTTTAGTGTTACACTTGCTACAGACAGTACATACATAAGTGTGCTATATTTTAGAATATTGTTTTTATACTCAGAACGCACATATACATTGTTACAAATATATTTTATTTTTCCCACAAAAACAGTGTACACACTGTGCATCCCAATCAACACAGGTTCTCCTTCCTCAACACTATCTGGTATGACGTTAGAATTTGGCCGAAGTCAGTTTGGCGGTAATTCAGCTCACTTTATTCAACGGGATTAGGCCTAGGTCTGTGTGGTGACTCAATAAATAAAACAGTAATTTTTTTTTTTCATTCACTATTTCCAGTCAAATTTAGATCGGTATTGCTCGACCCCACCTCCGCTACACGGAATATTGACGAGTAGGGTATTTCGCAAACTATTTATAACCATCACGTTATAAACGTTAAACGTTATTTAGGCTATGTTGTTTTGATGCCTGCTTGTTTCCCAAATATATACGTGTGTGTCTAAATGGGTGAATAAAAGGCATCGAGTTAAATACCTTTGTAGAAAGGCGCTTTATGAAGTTCGGCCCATTTACTTCCACTGGTTTACGGGGTAAATTTGCCACATCCAATATGGCGGATACGCTGACGTATCCCAGCAACGGGCCACCAGTTCAATGCGGCGTCTATGTTTATATGTCTATGGTTTAAATTTTTTCCGTTTCCTAAAAGTCAACACCCTCACCGGAAGGCAACGTTTGGAGTACCGCGATTTCTTCATAGACTTCTTCATAGACTGTAAACAAGGGAGTTTACAGTCTAAACAAGGGAGTTTACAGTCTATACAATCTATGAAATGAAGACCAGCCTACTTACAACAGAAAAAAGAACGTTTGGTGGCTTAAATTCATGCAGTTGTGGATTACCCTGACAAAAAGGTTAATTATGGAATTTTAAAGATTTACCGCCCATCCTCAACATTGCAAAATGCAAAAACCTGAGGACTGGCTGGGCGGGCGGTACAACAATAGGCCTACATGACTAGGGCCTATGCACCGAGCTTTTTTCCTAAAAAGCAACATTGAAATATGAATTGCCACAAAAATTCATTAGCATAAACTCATTAATGAGTATTACCTCCACCAGCAAACGGAAGTGTTTTTGTGAGCTTTGAATTTGTAATTTATATAGTGCAGAGCCCGTTGTAGATGTGTGTGGTACTGTGTGTTGTGTATACCCTACATCGGAGATATTCTGCTATTTTTTTTCTATCGACTGCTTACATTATGGTGAGATTAAAGGCAATTGTGTAATAATTTTCCCTACAATGTTGAGGTGAACTGGTTTATTTTGAGTGTATTATTTTGAGTTTATTGCAAATAAAAAAAAAAAAGATTGCTGATTAAATTGCATGTTTTTCAACAAATATTCTTGTATTTTGTTCACATTTCCCTTTTAAAGATGCAGCTGATTTGATCAATATTACCTGATTTGTGTAGCATAGGCATGCTGGCATACATATTGTTTTAAATGTCAAGTTCTGTTAGAATGGCTCTGTAGCTCAGAATGAGAATAATTATATTGTGTAATTATTAAGTAGAAGTATCATTATGAAAATATATTAATATTTGCGAGTGTATGGAATCAATTTACATGTGTGAATGGCCACTGCCTACCCTGCCACAGACCTCACCGCACGCCACTGCCAAGCATACAGCTTACCTAGAAATCCTCGAGATACTCTGTCCTTTTGGGCAAATGAATAAGAATTGAGAGTCAAAGTCATTGACATATCTCTTGACTCTCTTGCCCTCAGAGTTGGACACATCTGAAATAATAATTTATTATTATTATTATTATTATTATTATTATTATTATTATTATTATTATTATTATTATTATTATTATTATTATTATTATTATTATTATTATTATTGTGTGTCTCCGCTTTGCTTCTTCCTTTAAACTACTACCCATTACATACCCTTACAGAATGCTGAAGAATGATGTGAGGGAATGTACCTGTGTCATTAGTGGAGGCTGGATCATCAAATACCACTTCATATGGGCCCCCTGTTTACAAAGCACAAATAACAGGGAATTATTTAAGCTCTCAACTACATGAAAACATGCCATATTTGCAAAAGATAAGCATAAGACATCTGACTACATCGTAGTTTTGTCTACGACTGAGTCATGACAGATAACTACAGCATGTCATTAACAAATGCATAGTAATTTCTAACCGTATATAGGTCTGCTGGCCAGTTCTCAACAATCTCAGTTAATTTGTCCATATCCACGGTCACATCTGGGCTAGGGGTGGGAGCCAATGCCTTTGATAAGGTGGTTGCTGTGTTCAAAGGGCACACATGACCAAAATATTTTAGCGCAAGTCACTTACAGTAGTTCATAAGCATACAGACAGGTCCTACCATGCTCTTACAAATGCAAGTATGACAACTTCTCCACAAAATACAATAGAAACATTAAGATGTCATGAGACTGTGGCTTATTTGTCAAAGTTATTATGAAAATGTGATCAACTTTAAAATCTCCCATTGGTTTAAACGCAAAGTTATACACAGTACTTTAATGCGGACTGACTCACACATAGACTAACTATACACATGGCATGCATAGAGATAAATGTGGCAAAAAGTTGCTTTTCCAGGAGTGCTTACCTGCCATGCACATGAGCAGCATGTTGAAACAGTAGATGAAGGACTTCATGATGATGCAGGTGCTCCCTGCAGACGCTGTTCCCAAGTGATACAGGAGGTGACAAGAAAGGACAAGGGTACGCCAGAGAAAATAAAGGCTCATGTTTCTCTGGTAAAGTAACTTAGAAGGGCATAAGGAAGGGGGGAAGGATGGTTAGGGTGTACAAACAAGAGGGTCAGGAGTCTAGGGGCTAGGGGATTAAGAATAAGTGCTAAAAAGGTTTATGCAAGATAATAATAATAATAATAATAATAATAATAATAATAATAATAATAATAATAATAATAATAATAATAATAATAATAATAATCTTTACGTATAGTACAATTCATACAAAATGCAGCTCAAAGTGCTTCACAGTCTGACAAGAAAAACACAAGACAACATTTCTTGCAGTCCAGTAGCATCAGAATGGAAAAACACAAGACAACATTTCCTGCCCCCTCTCCTGTGGTGGTGATGACTCCCTGCCTAAGGCGCTAAACCAGTTTTTTTCAAGGTTCGAGGAACAGAACGATTTAGTGGTGAGAAAGGACACCCCTCCCCCTAACGACCTAGTCCTGTGCCTATCCACTTCGGAAGTGAGGAAGATCCTACTCAGACTCAACCCACGGAAAGCTGCTGGGCCTGACGGCATACCAGGTCGTGTGCTGAGGGAATGTGCGGACCAACTGGCCAACGTCCTCACAGATGTCTTCTACATCTCCCTGGCCACCACCATCGTTCCCACCTGCTTCAAGACCACTACAATCATCCCCGTTCCGAAGAAACCCACATTGACTTGTCTCAACGACTACTGCCCAGTTGCACTGACATCCACCCTCATGAAGTGCTTCAAAAGCCTGGTAATGACACACATCAAGTTGCAACTACCAGCCACACTGGACCCAATGCAGTTAGCCTACCGCCCCAATCGCTCCACAGACGATGCCATCAACACTGCCATCCACCTGGCTCTCTCTCATCTGGACCAAAAGGACACATATGTCAGGATGCTGTTCATTAACTTCAGGTCAGCATTCAACACGAAATTAGGTGAACTCGGCCTGAACACAACCCTCTGCAACTGGATCCTGGACTTCCTGGTGGGCAGACCCCAAGCAGTCAGGATCAGGGGCAAGACTTCCAGCACAACCATACTGAACACAGGAGCACCTCAGGCTGCGTGCTCAGTCCGCTGCTGTTCACACTCCTCACCCATGACTGTGCGGCAACACACAGCTTAAACCACATCAAGTTTGCTGATGACACTACCATGGTGGGTCTGATCAGCGGAGGCAACGAGGCGCCGTACAGAGAGGAGGTGGCTCAGCTCAGCAACTGGTGCACCGACAACAACCTGTCCCCCAACGTGGACAAAACAAAAGAACTGGTAATCGACTTCAGACGGACTTTGCATAAACACACCACACTGTGCATCAACAACTTTCCAGTACAGACTGTCCAGAGCACAAAGTTTCTGGGCATACACATAACTGACGACCTCTCATGGACTCTCAACACCACACACATTACAAAGAAAGCCCAGCAGCATCTGTACTTCCTGAGAAGACTGCAGAAAGCCCATCTACCAACCTCCATCCTCACAACTTTCTACAGAGGGACGATTGAGAGCATCCTCAGCAACGCCATCACAGCGTGGTGTTGCAACTGCACTGCTGCTGACCGTAAGGCCCTGCAGCGAACTGTGAGGACAGCCGAAAAGATCACTGGAGTCTCCCTGCCTCTCCTCTCAGACATCTACAGCACCCGCTGTGTGCGGAAAGCAAAGAACATTGTCAAAGACATTACTCATCCCTCCCATAGACTATTCACCTTACTACCATCTGGTAGAAGGTTCCGCAGCATCACTGCCCGCACCTCCAGAATGGGGAAGAGCTTCTTCATGCAGTCAGTCAGTCTGCTGAAGAATCTGTAGTGCAATTGGACTGTAATTTTTTAGTTACTCAGGATACAAACCAGCGTGTCACAGCACACTGCACCTTATGCCCCCTGCACTTTCTTGCTGCTATTACTTATTTTTATGTAGAATAGCATTTTGCTTACAAATCATACCACTAGCCACAGTGCTCGCTTAAAGCCATACCCTGTCTAGCATGTTTGTTTAGGTCACCTGTAACTTTGACCTACCTTGTTTCCAACTGTGTTGTATTGTATGTACATAATATGTACAAGAGTGTGTACGTGTGCGTGTGTAGTTGTGTGTGAAGCGTGTGAATGGGCACGTGTGTGCGAGTGAATCTTTGTAGTCCCTCAATAGTGTATGTAGGCACTATTACATATCTGTCTTGTCCATACTGTGTTTTAACAGTTGCGTGTATCACCAATTGTTCCTGGGAAAACGTTGTCTTTTCTCACTATGTACTGTGTATATGGCTGAAACGACAATAAAAAGCTACTTGACTTGATTTGTAGTCCAGTGGTGCTGGAACAAGAAAGTCAAGATAAAAACGACTATTAAAAACTCACACAAGGAATAGTATAAGAAGGAAGTAGATCCCCACAGGAGAGGGTAGGATAGTTGGGTTGGGAAAAGTCCTGGCTAGGGGTCAGGAAGAGGTTGTGGTCAGGGTCCCGGTTAAGGCCATGGCTACAAGAAGGGAGGGGGGCAGATTTTATTTAGTGAAAGTCAAATGAAAGTCAGTTCCATTGGTCATTGTGATCACACTGCACATCACAGCACACAACGAAATTCAACCTCTGCATTTAACCCATCACACACGTGAGCAGGGGGCAGCTATGACAACGGCACCTGGGGAGCACTGTGTGGGAGGGTACCATGCTCAGGGTACCTCAGTAGCACTACTGGCGACCCGCGATTCGAACCTGCAATCCTGTGGTGACAGGTCTGATACCTTAAAGGCTAGGCCACCACTACCCAAAATAAGCTTGGGGTGGGGTTACAGGATTTAAGATTAGGGGTGGACGTTAAGGTTAGGGTGAGGATGAGGATAAAGTTTGGAGAGACTGTTGGATAAAATAAAAAGACTATTAAAAACCACACTGTAGTGTGTATAGGACAACTGGGTCAAAACTTGGTCACATTGTCAAAAGCAGTTGGATAACAACAACACTGCATCATGTGTCATTCTAAACAAAGGAAACAAAATATGTAGTATAATATGCCAATGATGGCAGTGTCGTAGTAATGCATAGTATGAGGAAAAATGTCAGATTTCACTTAAATTCCTGCACAGTAAAAAAAAGGAATCACACAATCCACATGTTTGCCTGTTCGTGTGTATCATTTTATTGCAATGCTTTTTTTCCTGTTTAGTTAACAGGGTTAGACTTAGGGTTAGGATTGGGGTTAGTGCTATGTATGTACAATGTACAGGAAGTTACATGCTGTTACATGTAGATACACTGCAACAGGGACTGTTAAAATAAAGTTACCTAATGATGATGATGATGATAATAATAATAATAATAATAATAATAATAATAATAATAATAATAATAATAATAATAATAATAACAACAACATCAACAACACCTCCTGGTTTACCAGGCTAGGAGGAAACACCCACACAACTGAAAGAGGCAACTGTTGCAGATACCGTGTTACAAGCTGTGTGTGAAAAACAAATGAAAGGCTGCCTTACGGCTTAGTGGAGTCTGGACAGGACATTGTGCTGCAACTGGCCTATGTGGCACTATATCAGCATTCAGAATGCTATCATAAATCAATCAATCAATCAATCAATCATCTTTACGCAGAGCTTAATGAAAGTCATTTTACAGAAGCAGCATATTACACACTAAAAAGAGCAGTGCATTAAGCCAAAGCAAGAAAAGTCCTTATTCCATATTCCCCCGGAGGGGACTGACTAGGTATTGCAATGATCCTGTCCGTCTGTCTGATTGTCTGTTCGCCTGTATTGCAATGACCCTATCCGTCCACATGGGAAAGCAGGTTGCCATCTCTGATTGCACTTATTCAAAAAGGTTTGGTCTAAGTCAATTTGGTTTTAGTAAAATGTACGTATATGGCTAGTTCATGATAGAACAAAAAAAGATAGATACCAACATGTTTCACCCTGCTTGCAGGCCTTGAACAGGGCTTTATAATCACTATGTTCCACACCCATAAAAAACATGTCATGATGGTGATGATGAGAACTGGTGAGTGTGACTGAAAGAGATCAGTGTGAAGTCCTTTTGCTTGTCTAAAATGCCATCTGGCTCACTGCTGCCATCTGTAGGCCCAACATAAAATACCTCATTCACTCCCAAAGACTGAAGCCAGGTACAAAATACAGTTCATTCACAAATATTATACATGCACATGACACATGCCATTACATTAAATATACTAGACTGTACATCACAATACAGTGTAAGGAATAAACCAGACTTCAAAAGATATTTCTGGTTGCGCAATGCAATACCTTGTGCACACATTTAAATACTTAATCTTGTCGCACATATACAATGTTCTGTCCACTATTCATTGTAACTATTACTGTATTTATATGTATACATGTGTACAGTATACAAAGCAATTACTGCTTTTGCACTCCTCATTAGATGCCAAACTGCATTTTACTGCTGTCATGTGTCATGTGCTGTCATAGAGTTTAATCTAAATTTTAAATGTTTTTATATTAAGTTCCAAAAACGTGCCCATTGTTTATATGCCTGATTCCGCTGGTGAACTCAACAGATGTTCACTCACTGTGCAATCTGATAAAATAGATTTTGAATACTTTTTAAGTGCCAAATGCCAATGTGTTGTTTAAAACAGTGCTTAAATGTATTGACAAAGTTTATAAAAAAGGCAAACTAAAAAATAATTAAACACAATTTCTGGGTCATTTAGGCGGCTGAGGGTTATGCACACCTTACACAAGATATGCCACACCATTTCTGAGATCTATCACAAAACCCCACTGTACATCTTCAAAACTAACAAGTAACTCTCAGCCATTCCCATTAGGAGGTGCTCACTGCCCCTCAATGAAGTATATTTTAGCTCCAAAGGAAGGCACTTGTGTTGTTATGCTGGGATAGGTGTGGTCACAGTCACTTTATTTTAAATACCTCTTGTGCTGCAAAGTACTTTATGATGTGATTGAACACTTGTCCTGTTTATGATACTATTACAACCTTAAAATGCACATTTATTTGAGATTTGGATTTTTAAATGAAGGTTGGTGCTAGAAAGACAGTGACTGGGAGCTTCTTCCCACAATTAGATGTGGTCTTCATTCTTTGGCATCTTCACAGCTAAGAGCAGATATAGAATCTGAAGCGACGATCCCTATGAAAAAAAAAAAGAAATTACCCTTATTGTTTTCCTTTACTTTGCAGTTTTAACCCATAAGCTTTCAGGTATACAGCCCACACAATTAGCCACAAAGTCCACAAAATAGCTCACAATTACAAATTACAAATCTGATCATTTGGTTTGGTTGGTCTTCTCATTTCACTACATATGTAATCTGCATGCATTGGTATGTTTGATTTAGGGGTTCTAAAAACAAAACCCAGAAATATGCCCCAGAAAAATGAAGAAAAAAAAGCCATTTACGCTCGATAATTGTCATGGTAAGAGGAGACTCCAGCAAGATAGTTGTGAAAGGGGACGAGCCATTCAAAGTACTCATCAAAGCAGTTCACATAGGGCGTCCACTGGCAGTTAGAGTAGCTCAAGGTAGAACCACCGCAGCACCTAAAATGAAACCTAAGCAAAGGCAGCAGGCATAACATTGACTTATGACACACAGCTACAGAACTGAAAAAGGCAAGAAATGATTTCATTTACACATTTGAGCCCTTTTCGACTATATTTGAGCCCATGGAGTAAACAGCATAACGAGTTTAAAAAACAGTCGATTCACAGAAATACAACCACATCATTCCACTACCGGCGGTCCTCGTGGTTGTTACTGTGGAAACTTCCCATTCCTGCGATGACGAAGTTCCTAGGACAGGTGTAGGTGAACGCTTCATCAAAGTGGTTCACCCAATTAGTCTGAGAACAGTCTGTGTAGGAGGAGACAACTGGCGCGCAACTGATGCTGAAACGTCTGTCTCCATGATGGTCACTGTGGTAACTGCAAACAGTTATCCAGAAGAACACTGGATTTGTTCTTTTTTACACAACATTTATTACTACTATAATCTATTAATGTATACAAACAGCTTACCTAGAAATCCTCGAAAAGCTCTCTCCATATGGGCAGATGAACAACAGATCACCATCAAAGTCATTGGCATACCTCTTGGCTCTCTTCCCCTTAGAGTTAGACATATCTGGAGCAATAGGTTAGTTTTCAGTTGTTTCAGCCCTGTTTTGCTTCTTCTTCTAAACTACTACCCATTACATACCCTTAAAGAATGCTGAAGAGTGTTGGTCATTATGAGAGAATGTACCTGTGTCATTAGTGGAGGCGGGATCATCTAATGCCACCTCATATGGGCCTTCTGTTTACAAAGCACAAATAATGCTGGAATCACTTAAGGTCTCAGCTAAACATCTATGCCATATTTGCATAAGATCCCTTACCATACTACCTGGTAAGCCAGCCCCTCGTACTTCTTTTCATTTTGTACAGAGGGTCTGGAGGGCGTGAGAAACGATTTCTTCCTGGAGGTGTGGACTCTGCCTTTACCCAATCGCAAACGTCTGGTTGTCACGTATGTAATTAGCCTACCTACGCACTACAATTCAAATGTACTGTACAAAGTCAATGTCATGGCTCACAAACACACCCTCTGTTCACTGATTGGCTAGAAGTTGATCGGTCCTCTTACATGAATTTCAACAGCCTCCGCTCCAGACCCTCTGTACAAAATGAAAATGAAGTACGAGAGGCTGGTTTACCAGGCTATTGCTATACTGCCCTACAAAGCCAAAAGGCAGTTAGTACATATTTTGACAAAACTCAGTTTAGACTGTAAATTGACTTTATAAAACCTCCTTTGTCTTGTGGCTAAATCTTTTGTTTCTTCCCATCAAGAAAGCACATAAAAGCATCACCACTATTACCTACAATATGTTTGACTGGGCAGTATGACAACTTTTAAGGCCGTTTTTTTCTCAGTTTCAATGTTCAGGTAGATGCTGCACTTTGTGCACTTTGCCTTTGGGTCATTCCATGCCAAACCACTCAATTTTTTTCCACCCCCCCTCCGATTTTGATGACATTTGGCATACTCGTGGGCATCCTTGAGAAATGGCAACATACCAAATTTCAGCTCATTCGTGCCATTTTTCACGAATCTAGAGAGTTTTGAAATTTTAACCGTTTTTGCATCGATTAGTGACCATGGAACAGAAAATTGGCTACATTTTGCAAACCCATTACTCGATTTCCATAAATTTGGTATCATTACAAAGGGGAGAAAATTCCCTTTCAATTGATATACAACACGATGACCTTTCAAGGTCGTTGCATTTTCAAGGTCATTTGATGTGAGCTTGACCTTTGACCTATTTTTTAAGGCAATGAGTATCAATTAATTTTGACGAAATTTTATTATCTGTTAGGCGAATAAGTATCAATTATGCCTACAAAGTTTCAGTTTGGAGAATCAAATGGTTTGGGAGATATTCAAAGAAGACTTTTTGATATACAGGGTGTTCTAGAAATAAATGCTGGCAAATGCTTTGTAGGCATAATTGATACTTCTTTGCCTAACAGATAATAAAATTTCGTCAAAATTGATCGATACTCATTGCCTTAAAAATTAGGTCAAAGGTCAAGCTCACTTCAAATGACCTTGAAAATGCAACGACCTTGAAAGGTCATTGTGTTATATATCATTTGAAAGGGAATTGTCTCCCCTTTGTAATGATACCAAATTTATGGAAATCAAGTGAGTGATGGGTTTGCAAAATGTAGCCAATTTTCTGTTACATGGTCACTAATCGATGCAAAAACTGTGACATTTTCAAAACTCTCTAGATTCATGAAAAATGGTCCGAATGAGTTGAAAATTGGTATGTTACCATTTCTCAAGGATACCCACGAGTATGCCAAATTTCATCAAAATTGGAGGGGGGGCGGAAAAAAATTGAGTGGTTTGGCATGGAATGACCCCTTTATAGGGCAGTATACTGTAGCTAGACCAGTTTTGTCATAATTTGAGTCATGATAGATGGCTACACTGAATCAGAATAAGCAATAAATGCATAAAGTAATTTCTAACCGTATACAGGTCTATGGGCCAGTTCTTCAATAATCTCAGACAGTTTCTCCATATCCAGGGTGCCATTTGTGCTATAGGTAGGGGTCAGTGCCTTTGCTGAGGTGGTTGCTGTGTTCAAGGCATACACAGAAGGATTACATTATTACCAGTAAGTAAAAAACATACACAGACATGTCTTCACACTTTTTTCTAACAAAGTATTGTAAAACTCTTCAAAACAAAACAAGACGATTAGGACACAATGTAACTGCTACTTTGATTCTTTTATTTAGATGTGATCAAACTTTTAAAGTGTGGCCATGTTTTAAAATTCTGCAACTGGATAAAAACACTAACACAAACACACACTCACACATGAAGTGTTTTAATGATGACTGACTCAAATGTATAATTGTAAATAGCATATGCATACAGATTAATGTGATAAAAGTGTTTTTTTCAGGAGTGCTTACCTGCAATGCACATGAGCAGCACGTTTAGACGGAAGATGAAGGACTTCATGATGATGCAGGTGGTCCTTTTAGACAGTATTCCAAAGTGATGAAAGATGTGATTTCACTCAGCGACACACACACACACACACACCTGGACAAGCTGTTGTCCCTCAAGTCAGTAGATGCTCTTTTATACCCACCTCAGGCAAGGACACACCTTATTCCAACCACAACAGCAATTCCTCTGTCAACAGGAATTCGGGTGAAATTACAAGTGTGGTTTCCATGTCAAAGGGTCCTTTTTAGGCATGTTTGCTAACTAGTTTTGCTTTGAGACATTGCTCCCATTGCTTTGTTTAATAATAACTTCTTGTTGCAGTTTTCATCATATTAGTTACTGTAGTGACTTCTCCCTCACAGACTTTTCTGTTTCAGTGTTCCGATAATACAATGATAATAATAAAAAAAATGAATAACCTGATATGATTTACTGAATTCCTGAATTTATTTGGTTTCAAAGTGGGATTCCTAACACACACACATTATGTTATGCTGTGAAATACTGAGAAAACACACACATTATATTATGCTGTGAAATAGGGCAGCTGATATGAACTGGGCTACATTACCAAAACCAGAGTGAGATAACAACAGTAATGGCTTCATGTATCATCCTAAACAAAGGAAACAAAATATGTAGTGTGCACGCAATGGGAGAGCATGTGTTTTACTTTTGTCCCTGCTCAATAAAAATATCTACCTGCTCACCTACGACACGTTTTACATCTACGCTGCAGAATTCACCGCACAGAATATATACATTTAAAACACTGAGAAATATGAGCACTGCACTATCCATAATGTGAGATTAACCCATTTGCCTTTTATTCTGAAGTTCCCAAGGCCCATTCTCTCTTAGTGAAATTCCCCAGGCAGCAGCAATTGTGTGTGTGTGCATGTTTGCTTTTACACTGGCAGGACAAAAAGAAGATTCAAAGGCTGTTTTGATGAACACAAAAATTTCCTGGAACTGGGAGCCCAGCCTACCCCATGGCTATCCATTACCTGCAGCCAGAACACTCAATCCCTTAAGGGTAGGGGTCGAGGGAGGCACAATGATTATCTTCACCATTTCATGCCCTGAGAAAAGCCAATAAGCCCACAATACATAGGCCCACTTGCTTTAAAATCATTAACCATACTTTAATAAATATATATTTTATTTAATTTTATTTTTGCTTTACACAAGAGTGCCTTTGTGAACACTGTCAGTACTTCAGGGTGTGTGTGTGTGACCTCAACTGCAAGCTATCTGTAATTGTACTGTATATGAATATAACCTAATTAGATTCGGTCCTTCCTTGATCCTTGAGACATGGACAGCAGCGTGAATATGGATTTCATGCCAGTTAGGTGATCTAAAAAGGATTTATGCACACTCAAGTGCTGTTGTCACCGTAACTCAGGTGCAGATCATCCCTATTGCCACCTTTACTCAACCAAAGTATACCTACAGCATGACTATCCCAATTAGGCTGAAGGCTGTTGCTGTTTGTGTGTGGCAGATACAGACGCATGCCATATTTGCATGTTCAGTGCGATAAGACATATGACCATATAAGACGTCTTATCGTGCCAAACATGCAAATCTGGGGAAAGACTTTATTGCTGGCTATAGCATTACATGATATCGTACTTGACCATTCATTTGTGTATTGAGAAATGGGTTTCAGGCTATACAGCGATCATCCATGGTCTCAGCTCACCCATGATGTTGTGCTGTGCAGTGTACTGGGTTAAAAAAATGAAAATAACACAAAGTTATTGGCCTATCTGTGTGTAACAGATACTAAGTTAGAAACAGGGCAATCTATTTGTAACAATGCAGGCTTGTATATGCTGTAATTACAGGAGGCAGGACATGTCACAGGTGACAGGTGATAAGGTGGAATGATGGGTGCCTGTGAAAGCACTCTTTGTGTAGTGGTCCTTTCTTAATTTATTGTTATTTTACCTGCTAAAATAACCAAGGAGTCACTTTCACTCACCCTCCTATTTTCTTCCCTCGGTGTTTCCATGACTCTCTCCCTCTTGATCCTATCCATCAGGTGTTTTATAAACATTTCTCTTTTTCCTTTAACAGCATAGTCCAATCTATTTTTTTTATTTCCATCCTAACTCTGCCACAGTTGTTGGACTGTGTTAGTCCCCATTTTGCAAAAAAAAAAGTTCACCTATTTTTATCGTTTTGGTTTAGAAGACTAACAATGCTAAAGCATAAAGAAAGCTTGAACATAACACAATCTTTAAACCATTAAAAAAAGCTCACACTTTCCTGACATTCAAATCAAGGCATTAAGAACTTTGTAAGTGTTCACAACGTATTCAAAAAAGCGTTTTAACAGGTAGTACCCATAGAAAGTAGAAGAGAATGGACCGTGGGATGGCATTGTTCTCAATAGGAGCAGTTGAAGCAAGCTTCAGAAAATTTTAATAATTGGTCACCAGGCAACTGCGCAAGCCTGTGGTGATGTACGGTCATGTCGGCCAACGAACCCGAATACAATAAATTGAATGGTAGATGCAAATCAGAAAGCGTATGATAATTTTCTTAATAAGTATTTTTCTACCGTTATAGCTGCAATCACTTACTGGAGTGGGAGGCTAATATTGCACGTAGGGACTTGATTCGTCATCAACTAACTTTGGTTCCAGGCAGTCTTGCAAGCCAGCATGTCAAGGGAGCTAGCTAGTTAGCATGTACATACCAAGCTATAGCGTGTAGCTTAGCTTAGCCATCTTTCTCAATTTGCTTGCATCGAATAATAAATTCCATAAAGATTGTGATTCTGCTTACAAACAAATACCAAATTCTAAGCTATTTTTTGGAGGAATACTGATGTAAATGTTTCCCCAACATGAATAGAAAAGTAAGCGGGCATGACTATAGCTACGGTAAATTTTCTCCTGTGCGACAGAAACACTAGCCGTCGCATGATTTGTGGCGCCATTTTTAGCACAATTTCAGATAAACGTTTCTTACAAGGCAATAACATGACAGATTTCCGATCGAAGCAAATATGTTTTGCTGTGTCCTCTCTGGTTTACAACAATGCCAATATCAAGACACAGAGTGCTTCTTATGTAAAGTTATTTGATTTCAAAGTGACGCTAAAATAAACAGAAATCAACGGAATGCTAAAGGCTATTGGGCCCTTTCCGGGTTGGGATTTCCCCATGGGTGCTTCAACTTCCATCCCATTGGTAGTACCTCACGGTAGTTTCTAGTCGCCGCCATGATGTAAGTCCATACAAGTCGACTAATAGGGAGGGAAAGTGGAACACAGCGATCCTAGCGGTGGCGTTTCTATCCCCAGAGCGATCCTATTAAAAATCCCATAGACCGATTTTAAAAAAAATCCCACAAAGGTATGACACGGAACTTGTGCATCAGACATATTTTTCAGGCTATATATGGGGATTATCTACTAACTGTGAAAGTATTGTGTGAAATTTCGTCCTATTTAAAAAAATCTAAATTGTGCCTAACTTGTCATAAACGGACTACAACTTTGAGTCGCTCCCGTTACGTCAGTAAACACAAGTTCACCATGCTGTAATTCGTGACTGATTGCAACCACGGAGAAACAAATGAATGCCAGTTTTCACATTTCATAAAGATTCCATAAAGCTACGGTCTTATAATCAGATGAGTTTCATGTACACAATCGTTGGGTTTCACTTACTTCTCTCGCCGGCAGCTAACTGTTAGATTTGGGCAGGCGCCAGATTTTGCGGTGACGTCATACACGCACCTATCGTTCAGTGTAGTCCTTTATCAGCTTTTTAATTAACATTAAAAACAATTCAGATTAGTGAAAAAAAGAAAGTATGACCACCTGAATCGATAGAACTGCCCAACATGCATATCATATGAAAGCCACTATCTTAACTTTGGAGTGTGAGCCGAAATGTAATTTTTTGAAGAAAAAATCCCATTCATTTCAATATAGAGGTGGGGAACGCAACCAGCAGGGGGCGATGAGATTACTTTCCCTCCCTATAGTCCAGAAGTGAAGTAGTCAAGTAGTGACTCACTCCGGAATATTGCAGAGACAATTTTTAAGTACCATCGATATTTGCAAATGATAGCATACTAGCTCGATCGCGCCTCCTATAAAATATTAGGCTCATTCGATTTGATAAAAACGTTTGCAGCCGTGTGCAGTCAGGGATGCATTCTGGGCTGAAAGAGATGCATGATGGTTAGAAATTGTATCAGACTTTACTGAAAGGTGTGAGGATGTCACCAAAATGCCCATGACCCATGTCATTATGACCCAAAAACCTGTGAGAGCAAGACACTTACAGACAAATCTTACAGACCCTTGCAGTTGCTTCCACACAACTGCAAGGAGCTAGGTAATGCCACAGGTCCCTTATTTTTCCTTTAACTGTATGTTTTAGTTTATTTAAGACAGGACAAACATCTGCGATTGTCACAGCATCCTCTTACTGTCAAACAGTAAAAACATGCCCAACTTTAGTCAATGTAAATGAGACTATTGGTTAAACTCCTTCCCATGTCCTGGCCTGGGTAGTACTGCTGAACAGTATGTCTGATGTTTGACTGTTCCCTCACCTGCACAAAATGTTCCATATCCTTCTTCTCTTAAGCTGGCTTAGACTGGATGGGGGAAGGACGACTGTGGCACAAAAGGCCCCCAGGATAGGTGGGTCCAAGGGTGGGAGTCTGGATGGGGTGGGGTGAAGACTGGATGGCACTACTGCACAGTAAAGTGTGTGGTCTAATCTTACCGCATAATCATACAGTCGTTGTGTTGAATGCAGCATGCCTGAGTGAAGGGGGTGTGGCAGGTCCCCCGCTCTCCATCAGCGCTTGAGCTGAGGCGGTGTACAAGATGAAGTCTTAATGAGATTTTATGTGGGTATTAAGTTAGCCCATCAATGTCTTCTAAAGTGGACACGTCATCGCTCTATGGGGTTAAGAGGTTGAGGCATTGTTGGTGAGGGCCTGCAAAGAAACCTTGCGTGGTCTAAGAAGTAGTTTTGTGCAATAGGCTGACCTATGCAGTTTCTAGGAGTGCAGTTTATTATGTTGTTTTTAATGAGACATTTTAGCTTATATACACACCGTTATTAACCAATTTGATCAGTTTTGACCTTTAAGGAGAACTTCTGTGTTCGGCTCGAAGAAACTCCACACTCCATCGGTAGTACAACAAAGGCCCTGACATTAAAAACAAGACACTGAGAAGTGTACACAACATTTATTAATAAAACAGTTTTGACAGGCAGTACCTTGCTGTATTTTCTCGTCGCCTCCATGATGAAAGTCCGCACAAGTCGATTGACGAACACGAACCAGCAGGAAGAATAGGAGGAGAGGTAGTACAATCGACTTGTTTGTACTTTCATCATGGCGGAGACGAGAAACAACTGCAAACTACTGCATGTAAGAACAGTTTTTTAAATAAACGTTGTGTACATTTACAATATTCTCAGTGCTTTGTTTTGAATGCCAGAGCCTTTGTTGTACTACCGATGGAGTGTGGAGTTTCTTCGAGCTGTTTTAATGGTTTAAAAATAGTGTAGTCGTCATGCTTCGTCTAATAGTGTAGTCGTCATGCTTCACCTACCACTTCCATTGTTAGCCTTCTGGGACAAACGATAAAAAATAGTTAAACTCTGAATGCAACAGGCTAAATCAATTTTGCTCCTCAGTACACATACCAACTCGGTATGATGTTTTAACATGCCAATTTTCATTTTACACCGAAGTTCTCCTTTAAATGAGACATAGGCTACATTTACTTTTAACAGTTTAAATTGCATCCTATATTCATTGGCTGTGACTTGAGTGTGAGCTTCAAAGAATAATGTTTAAAATATTTGTCTTTTTTAATGAAATTTGCTCAGGGTAGGCACTGCCTACCCTGCCTACCCTGACCGCACGTCATTGATGCTTGGTAGTAGAATTTGTTGTTCATTGTGGTGCTTGCATAAAAGAAATGCTATTTCAAAACATGATATTTTAGGGACAATATAGTTTTATTTATGAATAACAGAGTATGTCGATATCCACATCCAACTGTTTTGCCTATTTCTTTTTCACTTCATGTTTGACCTGATATTCTTATCGTTAACTGTTTGCAGTTACCATGACAACCATCGTGAAGACAGACGTTTTAGCCAAAGATTCTAAAGCAGAGCGCTCTAGAATCTTTGGTTTTGATTGCAGGCAGGCAGCCACCCTCATTCCAGACTGTTTTCTGTCCGGTTATGTGAACGACTTTGATCAGCCATTCACCTACGTCTGCCCTACCAACCATGTAATTTCAGGAATGGGTGGTTACCATAACAACCACCATGAGGATCGCCGGTAATAACATAGCCTGCTATTGTTATTTTTCTGTACACATGAAAAGAAAGCTGTTTAGAGATGGCATGTCAACTTTGACCAAATTTGAGCAATTAAAAGCCAAGATACGGCCATTTGAAGAATTTAAAGGTACGTGTTAAATGTTCATTGACATGTAACTTCGAAACGGTTTATCTCAAGATAAATCCTTTGATAACTTTTTGTCAGCATTGTCTGTAGATGACATATACCAAATTTGGTGAGATTCACATGAACGGCCTATGACGAGTTCGTTCAGATTCGTTTTCGCAATATTAAAATTTCACGGAAATTGTTCTCGTTGGAAGTGGCCATCGACCAGTGTTTTCAATGCGTGAGAGTCAATAGATTTCACGATAAAAAAAAAATTGTTGTAAACGTAAGCATTGTCTAGATAATAGGCAAAATGACATTTTCTACAATTACAGCGCCCCCTATTGACCACATTTTATGGCATGTTCTGTGGTGTTAGAGGTCTTTGTGGTGATCATGCATGACGTATTTTGCGCAGTTCCCACCTCCTCGGTCAAAGATATTGGCAACTCAAAATCCCAATTTTTGCATTTACCCATATCACTAGGTGGCGCTATGCTTCAAGTGAGAGTTTATGGGCTGGGTCGATACGTCTCTGTAACACCAACATACTAAAACAAAATCGTTGTCTTGGGCAAAATTGTTGACGAGTTATTTAACAAAAACTGTTTTTTGACACCTAGCTTCGCCAATAAACATCGCCCCCTATGACGAAATGTCACAAAATTTAGTACACATAAAAAGAAACTGTTTAGAGATGGCATGTCAACTTTGACCAAATTTGAGCAATTAAAAGCCAAGATACGTCCATTTGAAGAATTTTAAGCTACGTGTTAAATGTTCATTGACGTGTAACTTCGGAACGGTTTATCTCAAGATAAATCCTTTGATAACTTTTTGTCAGCATTGTCTATAGATGACAAATACCAAATTTGGTGAGATTCACATGAACGGCCTATGACAAGTTCATTCAGATTCGTTTTTGCAATATTAAAATTTCACGGAAATTGTGTTCGTTGGAAGTGGGCGTCGACCAGTGTTTTCAATGCGTGAGGGTCAATAGATTTCACGATAAAAAAAAAATTTTTTGTAAACGTAAGCATTGTCTAGATAATAGGCAAAATGATTTTTTTTACAATTACAGCACCCCCTATAGACCAAATTTTATGGCATGTTCTGTGGTGTTAGAGGTCTTTGTGGTGATTGTGCATGACGTATTTTGCGCAGTTCCCACCTTCTCGGTCCAAGATATTGGCAACTCAAAATCCCAATTTTTGCATTTACCCATATCACTAGGTGGCGCTATGCTTCAAGTGAGAGTTTATGGGCTGGGTCGATACGTCTCTGAGACACCGACATATCACAAAAATTTCATGTTGTTGGGTGAAACGTTCATTGAGTTATTCAGCAAAAACTTTTGCCGGTCTCCCCCTCTTTAACAGACACTGGCACAGCGGGGGGGGTGGCCCTGGGGGACCAAAAGGCATTATTCGCTCACAAACTTCTTGGGCTACATGCCTACAAACATTCATGTCTCCCCGAAAAATCGGTGGAAAAAAATAAATAAAAAATTTTAAAAAATAGGGAAAAATTTTGCAGCAACTCCAATATGAACGCTTTCGCTAGCTTCGCTAGCGGCGGTCATAATTAGCCTGCCTATGCACTATATTTCAAATGTAGCACACAAAGTCAGCGTCATAGCTCATGAACACCCCCTCTGTTCGGTGATGGGTAAGGATTGGCTTGTACCTGATACAGCAATGTCAATGGCAGCACGGCCGGACCCTCTGTAGAAAATGAAATGATTTACAAAAGTCACAATTATCTTCCTCACAAAAGTTATCATTTCTTTACTTTTCAGGGGTGCTGAGTTAAAAATCAGGGGCTTGAGCACCCCAAAAATAGCGACAGTAAAATAAAGTATAACCCTCTTTTGGTTTTCTGTCTTTTCTCCGCTCCTTAACTCTCATGTGCAGGGTTGCTTACAACTTAGAACCTTTGACTCATTGTCACAATAATGGTTATATTTGCTCCTTGATGCTATTTATCATTGCTCATATGTTTTACTGAAAGGCTTTAAAATGATGTGGTTAATTATTTTATTCACCTTACATGTACATAACTTACTCATTTACTTCACACTTTTATCAGGGGGAGGGACAAGGGCAGGCATGACCATATGAAGTCAGAAAGGATAGTATAGAAAAGTATAGGATCGAGAAATGTAAAAATGAAACCACATGAATCAATAAGCAAGTGAAGCTGTTTTGAGATACGACTGAAGAGACACACTACTGACAAGCTGCAGCTCTCCTTACTTATCCAACTCTTTATTCATCACACTCATTACTTAAATCGAAACATTATTATGAATTTAGCTTTTTTTCTCTGAGAGGCAAAACGCAAAGAAGCTGTTGTCTCTCTCTCTCTCTCTCTCTCTCTCTCTCTCTCTCTCTCTCTTTCTCTCTCTCTCTCACTCTCTCTCTCTCTCTCATATAGCTATGCTGTTTTCCATCTCACTTGGACAGAGGTAGGTATACGGCACAGTAATTGTTTTGTTCCTCTCTTTGATGTGGTGAGACAGGGTGTCTAACTCTGCCTTCAGTTCCCTTATGATCCTCAAGGGGGCATCCTCTACGAAGTATTCATCAGGGAAACAGCCAAGTTGCACCTAAGAAACAAGTTTTTTTTTGTTGGTTTGTTTGTTTTGATTAACATTGAGGAAAAAGAATTAACACGTGTTTAACATTATATACATTATAGAAAATGAAAAGTAATGCACACAAAAAACTGCTGTTGAGATGGTTGCTACTGGCGTAACTTCCGAAATAATGAGAAAGATAGTGCTGCATACTTAGCTTCATTAGTTTTATTTAAATTAGGTTTCGGCGTCTGGGCTTCTTCAAAATCTGAGTAATTGTATTGTACAAAGTTCCATGGCTAACACCTGTGCATTTATTTACATCATTTATTGTAAGGAAGTAGAAGGAAGAGGAAGAGGCTTACAAAGTCGGTTGACTGGGAGCTGAGTGTCCATCGGAAAACGACTCCATTGACACTGGTGCTGATGTCAGGCAGTGTTTCCAGAAGGGTCTGCTCAGTAGACTGCCCCTTAGTGGTGGGAGGGGGCTTCTGCATCGAGTTGGGGGAGTTGAGGAGAAAGCCGCCATAGTCAAACTTTAAAAAAGAGACAAACAAGAATTAAAAAAATTCATAAAAATGAGACCACAACCTATAGGGTTTCTCAAGAGCTCTCAAAAATAGTTTTTTTTTTAAAACCTATTATTTAATCTTGAACTGAAGGGCATAAAACAATCTTCCTCAAAGTTTAATCTGTGAGAGATACCTCAGGAGTCAGAAATTAAATTTCGATGTAATGAAATTGTGCTGATTTATGATAGCAAACATATTGTAACTAGACTCAGTTACAGTTGCTTCCTGTTTACCAGGCATGTTAGGGGTAGGGTGTTATAATGTGTTGTACAGAAGAGGTTGCTGTCCTTCTATTAGGTGTATGTGCACATTATTATATTCTAGTGATTTTGAAATATGGAACTACGAATACATGTGACACCCGCTATTAAGTAGAGAGTAAGTTTTCATACTCAGGTGAGTTCATGTTCTATGATTTTGGCATTACGGAAAACTGTAATCAGCAACCATTCTCTCCGTTGATTCCTTTTGTCAGAAGAGTGTACCTGCTGCATTCACTCATGTTATCTTATGGCCACTGAAGCTGATGTGAACGGGGCAGATCACATTAACCTGTTATAAATATGCATAGGGCACAACAAACCATTCCTGCTGCTGCTTATCTGCTTAGTCAGCAAAGTTTCACTATCCTCAGTTACAGACATGGCTTTGTGTTTTGCATTTTGCTTTTCTGGGCTGAGTGCTGTGGTTTGTGACTCGGTTGAATTCCACATGTGTCTTTGGATCTTACACTGCAAGACGTCATCTGAAACTTTACTACTGTTTTATTTAATTT
This sequence comes from Coilia nasus, assembly GCA_027475355.1. Taxonomy (NCBI): domain Eukaryota; kingdom Metazoa; phylum Chordata; class Actinopteri; order Clupeiformes; family Engraulidae; genus Coilia; species Coilia nasus. Next base: position 30,420,021 of record CM050212.1, on the reverse strand, counting down.
GCATCTCTGCTTTGAGAGACATTGGGGACATTCAGCCTTAAGCATAATATCATTACAAAAAAGCAGATTTGTGGGTTAGTTTACCTGTCCTGTGTTGACAGCTGAGTGCTGGCCTGACATGTTGAAGATCGCCATGGTGAGAAACTTGATAAGTTCATCCACACCATGGAAGCTACCTGGAACTCCTGCAGAAAAAAAATGTAGTTCACTTTGTTCATATGTGCCTACACCCTACATCCAAGGTGCTTGGTTAATGATTGTTTTTCACATATGGCTAAAGTGAACACCTATAACATGTTTTGTGTGTTGGTGGCTTTAAAATCAAGGGTGTGAATTTGAACCCCTGTGATTTGTACTTTGATAGAGCTTAACCACGGCATTGAATTTCAAAAACATAATGGTATGTATACTGGAAAGAGCTCCCATTGGTTCAGTTAATTAAAGTGAAGTTTTTAGCCATTTGGGTTTTTTTCTCAGACTTTAAAGGTGTAATTGCATCGTGTTTTCATTCATTTTGTTGTGGTGCTCTAGTATTAATGAATGTTCTGTGAGCTGGTTTAGGTGAAAGCTGTTCTAGTTTGGTGGAGGAGATGGAGCGGGAAGAATGATAGGCTCTCAGCTATGCTACTCACAGGCTACAATCATTCAAAGCCTATTTGGCACACCAAATAAAAGATTTAAACGTTCTACACAAACACACATACTGAGCTATATTTTGCTAAGTGAATGTGTGCAGCAACCAGTCTCCTCTGGTAGTCACAAGTGTGGTATGGCTTTTTATAATTAACAAACTTACGTCACTTTGTTTGCCTTTGTCTTATTTGCTCGTTTTTCCACCTATTTTCTTAATTGACTAATGGAGGCAATCGGGGTAGAAGAATGTGCAGCATGCATATGCAACTCGGAGTGACCTAGCCTCTTTCAAAAAAAGCAAGTACTAAACAGTTTCTCGCGGAATGAGACCTTTAATTAAAGTGAAGTTTTGAGTCCTTTGCTGTTTTTTCTCAGACTTTAAACATAGTGTTACTGAGTTGCCCTCATAAGGGTTACCAATCACATTATACAATCAGTTTACTTTAATTATGTCAATTATGTAAACTGTCTTTGATCCTGCACCCGATGACAAATGGGATATGTGTCAATTTAACATTGATGACCATTGTGACCATTGTGACCATTATTTGTACCTCTGCTTTGGTCCTCAAAAAAGCCATGTTTGAAGATGTCGCCTATCCAGGTCTGGAGCTCAACATCTCGTTGGACATCCTGATCGGACGGGTAATAATGCTTCACCATCTTGCTCACATACCTGCACAGAGACAATAAACCCTTACCACCACGTGGAGGACACATATTGCTAATGCCTTACAAAGTGCAGTAACTACTTGAATATAAAAACTGAATAAAACGCCTTAATAACGTTGTCATACTGACCAGTCAAACATGTTGTATGTATAATAGTGGTGATGCTTTCATTATTGCTGTAGGTATAATAGTGGGGATGCTTTTTTTGGCTTTCTTAATAACAAGAAGCAAGAGATTCATTCAAGCAAGACAAAGGAGGTGTTATGAAGTCAATTTTCAGTCTAAACTCAATTTGACAAAATATGTAGTTACTGGCTTTTGGCTTTGTGGGGCAGTTTAGGGCTCTATTACATTAAATTTGTATTTAAACTTGGCATGTATGTCATTGAATTTAAAACAAAAACTGCAAACACAAAGATATACAATGTTGTCATTCAACCTTTACAGAAATAATCGGACATTAAGAAAACAAAGTGTTCTTTTGACTCAATTCCAAATCAGATGAAGAGTTCTTGGAATCTGGTGGTGGGGTTGAGAGAGATTACAAAGGAAAAATATAGTAGCACCTGTTGAGGATGTCCCAGAGTTTTAGGCCGTCATCTCTGTAGTAGAAGTTAGGGATTGACTCCAGGCCTCGAGCTTTGATGTCCTCAGGCATGAAGAGGTGGCTATAGGTCAACTCTGCATACCACCTCTTCATGAGGTCAAACTGGCCTTGGCCTCCGAGGTTAGTAGCCTACAGGCGTAAATGCGAATAATAAATTATAAGGGTTATGATGATGCTGCAACATAAAACACACACACAAACACACACACACACACACACACACACACACAAATTATGTCTATACTGCTTAGGAAAAAGTAAAGAATGGATGAATAAATAAATAAAGCATACACATACAAACACACACACAAACACACACACACACACACATACATATACATACATATATATATTTATACAATAGTTAGATTCGGTCGAATTATTTATCAATTGATCACAATGGAAGAGATGCGTTCTATGCGTCACTAGGAGTGAGAGTATTCCCCGGCATACTATGGATGACACTTACAATCTAATAATCACTCCGCGGCCAAAGATACAATTTAACCGTTACACCAAGATTCCTTGCATTGCTCAGCAACCAAGACGCCAACGGGGACTATTTTCTGGAGCGGAGGAACAATCAAATAAACAATCAAACCAAATAAAGAAAATAAATTCATCATTGTGTGTAATTAATTGTGTTGCCAAAGGAACTATTGTATAAAAGCAATATAACACTTTTTTTGCCTGCGACGAATCACACCCGTGAGGGTATTCCACAACAACCTCACTCCCACTCGTGTTATATTGCTTAAATATACCTCAGTGTAGATGCCTTTGGGTCCAAACAGTTTGTCTCTTCCAGTGGTGTTGATATGTAGAGTGTATCGGCTGTGGGGTATCAGCAACTACAGCAAGAGAAATGTACCTCTGCTTAAAGCATTTACTTCACCAGTCAACAACACAGCTTTTGTATTTTGTATATGTGCTTTATCTATTTGTTTCAGATTAGTTTTGCCCGTGTGTAATGGGGGTTCAGAGTAGTGGAATAATGTCATTTGTCTTTAGTTTGAAAACAGGAAACAGTCCCTGGTGACA